>OY978510.1:0-388535 GCA_963854855.1 Nasturtium officinale
AGGACATAGGAAAACATCTCGATTAACTCGAGCAATTTGGTGTGTCGCCTTCTTATGTTGGTTTGGCCCCGGAGATGTTTCAATGTTTCATGATCCGAGTGGATCACGTATTCCTTAGAGAGAAGGTAGTGTTGTCAAGTCTCAAGAGCCCGGACCAACGCATAAAGCTCCTTATCAAAGGTGGGGTAGTTGAGTGTGGCCCTTCTGCGCTTATCATTAAAGTAGGCGATGGGCCATCCCCCTTGTGTTAGCACGGCTTAATGCCGATGCCGGACGCATCGCATTCTATCTTGAAGGTCTTGCTGAAGTCGGGCAAGGCCAGTAATGGGGATTGAGTGAGCCGGTCTTTGAGCTCTTGGAAGGCCTTCTCTTGGGGTTCTTCCCAAGTAAACCCGGTAGACTTCTTGACCAAGACCGTCAGGGGAGTGGCAATGGAGCTGAAGTTTCGAACGAATCGCCGGTAAAAACTGGCCAAGCCATGGAAACTCCAGACTTGGCTGACATTGGTTGGGGTTGGCCATTCCTGGATGGCCCGGATCTTTTCTTGGTCAACCTTCATGCCATGGCCAATGATGACAAAGCCCAAGAAGATAAGTTCTTGAGCACCGAAGGTGCACTTGGCCATATTGGCGTAAATCTCCTCTTGTTGAAGGGTATGTAGGACAGCATCTAGGTGGGACGTATGCTCGGCTAGGTTCTTTCTGTAAATGAGGATGTCAAAGTAGACGACTACGAACTTATTGATGAATGCTCAGAGGGTGTGGTTCATCAGTCGCATGAAGGTGGAAGGGGCGTTGGATAGGCCGAAAGATATGACGAGCCACTCGTACAATCCTTGCTTGGTCTTGAAGGTGGTCTTCCATTCGTCACCTTCTCTCATTCGGACTTGATGGTAGCCGCTCTTTAGGTCGATCTTGGAGAAAATGGACGTGCCACTAAGCTCGTCCAACATGTCATCCAAGCGGGGAATTGGGTGTCGGTACTTGACCGTGATGTTGTTGATGGGCCGGCAGTCCATGCATATTTTCCAGCTACCATCCTTCTTAGGAACCAAAAGGACTGGTACGGCATATGGACTAAGGCTTTCCCAGACATAACCCTTAGCCATGAGGTCGGAGACCTGCTGTTCCAGCTCTTTGGCCTCCTCCGGGTTGATGCGGTAAGTGGGATGGTTGGGAAAGGAGGTTCCGAGGACGAAATCGATCCGGTGTTCAATGCCTCGGAGGGGTGGCAGTCCGTGCGGGATCTCTTCAGGGAAGACAGCCGAATACTTCTGTAGGATCTTTTAAAGCTCGTCCGGGATTGGTTCTTCCCTGGTGCCTGCACTTAACACATCTTTGTAAAATATTAGTACAACTCGGCACTCATTGTCGATGACTTTACAAGTGTCCCTAATAGATATAAGGAAGTTAGGTCGGAAAAATGTGTCCTTAGACAAGCGGGATTGGAGTTCATGCACTTGAACGGGTGATAGAGGGGCTAGGTTAATGGGCTTAGATTCGTGCATGAACGAATAGAAGTTGGACCGGCCGTTATGGGTGGGGTCTTTATCAAACTGCCATGGACGTCCTAGGAGAACGTGGCTAGCTTGCATCGGAACAACATCGCATTGGACCGTCTCCTGGTATTGTCATATGCAAAAAACTAGGTCTACTTGTTCAGTAACAATATGACAGTTTTATTATTCAACCATCGTAGTTTACAGGGGTGAAGATGCTTAGAGGTAAAGAAAGAGAGTTTGGTCACGAGGTGGGAGCTGGCCAGATTGGTGCAGGACCCACCGTCAATGATCAAACCGCAAACCTTCCCGTTGATGGTGCAACGAGTGTGGAAGATATTGTCTCACTGTCCGGCCGGTTCGGGAAGGGTCATGGTGCTCAGGCTCCTTTGGATGACCAGTAGGTCTCCAACGTCCGGGTACTCAATCGCTCCTTCTAGTTGAGCGGGTTCGGGATCGTTATTCTCGTCCAGCTCCTCATCCTGAGATTCATAGTCGCCTTCGGGGGTAAGGATCATTGCCCGGTTATTGGGGCAATCCCTGGAGTAGTGTCCTCTGCCTTGGCACTTGTAGCATATCACGTCACGGCTTCTTCCAGTGTTTGCTTCGGGTCTTTGGGAAGGTCGGACAGGCATATGAGCTTCAGATTGCCGAAGCTAGAAACGGGAGTCGATGACAATGGCCTTGGGTCCATTTGGCAGCTTTGGGCCAATGGGCTTCTCGGTGGGATTAGGGGACTAGACTTGGTTCAAGGATGTCTTTTCTCGGGAAGCGGAGGTGGCCTTCCTCCGGATTTGAGCTTCCAAGTGAATGGCCAGATGCAAACGTTTGTTAAAGCCTTGATAGGATTGCCTCACGACCTTACGGGCAATCCGGTCTTGCATTCCGTCCCAAACTGGGCCATTAAAGTTTTTTCGCAGTCGTCTAGTTGTAGGCGGTTCCGTAGATGTTTGAACTCATCGTAGTATTCTTTGATGGTCTGTGTGCCTTGGTTAAGCTTTTTGAACCGTTTTTGCAAGTCACATTGGTAAAGAGGCAGGACATACCGCTTCCTCATTACATGCTTCATAACTTCCCAGGTGGGGATCATGCCTTCACAGTGCCACCTTCATTCGGCCAAGTTGCGGTCCCACCATATGAGGGCATGGTCGGTTAGTTGGGCCGCGGCATAGGTAACCTTCTTGGGTTCAGAATAATCATAGCAATCGAACAGATGGTCCATACGCCTTTTCCAGTCGAGATACACCTCTGGATTGACCTTTCCTGCGAAGGTAAGTGGGACCAATTTGTGGCCCGGGGCCTCGGGTCAAGGTGCAAGGTCATCTTGGTCATAGATGTTTTGTCGTTCCCTTCGTCGGGGTCGTCCTGGTCGGGGTTGGTATGGGTCGTACTCTTCGTCGGATGGGTAGACTGGTACGGGTCCTTCAGGGGGACGATCGACAGCATCGATCAGTTAGTTTGGGAGGGGCTGTCGAGCATCGGGTGGAAGGTCGTAGCGTGTCATACGTTCGGTAAGGCATTCAATATAGGCATGGATCGTGGCTAGTATTGTACCAATCTTAACAGGACAGGGTAGTTCTTCTACGGGTTCAGCCATGGTTGGTTTGGTCAGTATGTACGGTACGTACAGACGGCGCGGTACGAAAGGTGGAGTAAGTTCATCGGGATCGGAGTCGGTAAGGTCAAGCCGGTGCGGTTGACCGGTACAGACAGTGGTAGGGTACGGACGGTGGCATACGGATGGTGGAGGACCTTCCGATGTGTTAGGTCCCGAGAGGTTAGACCGCCAGTGGTGTCCTGGTCGAGGGATAGTGGCTCAGTACGGATGTCCAATCGTGCTTACGGTTGGTATGGACTGGGACCGGTTGGTCGTGAGGACTATCGGGAACGACGAGGTATGGCAGTCAGAACTACCGTGTCCGCCCAGTATGGGCAATGGGTCGTACGATGGCGGGATGGTACCTACGCGCATAAAACAACAAGAAGTGAATGCTCGCAGTTTACAGCGGTAAGTTTTCAAATGATGGATAAGTTATACGAGCTATGGATAAGAATAAAAAGGACCGTTTAGCTAAATGCCAAAGGGTCATGCAACAGTTAAATGTTTGAGCAAAGGAAATGACGATCAAATAACAACAAAAGAAAGGACAGTTTGCATGCAGTGTTCTAACGTCCAGCCAATGAGACGGATCCCAATGATAAGGCAAAGACGGAATATTCTACACGTGGTCTGGCCAGAGGACAGACGAGTAAGGCATGTTAACCAGGGAAGGTCCCCACGTACTCGTCTTTAACCTCGTGTCTCACTAGGGCAACAATGGCGATCCGTGGTTTAAGACTCAATCTTTCACACGTTTTCGACCATAGGCTACCTACAAGCATAAGACCTTGAGATGGAAAAGCCAAAGCAAAGCTTAAAACGTTTAAAAATGCCTATAAAGGATAAAGTGCAAGATAAGAACAACTTTAAAGAGGTAAAAACAGTAGAGAGTCAAAGGAATGAGTTATCTGGAAGGATACAACCTGACGGACAAAGCTTTGGCTCTCATACCAGCTGATACGCTCCCGGAATGTTAGCTTCACGGTCAAGTCAATTGGACCGATACGGACGGTCGGACAATCGTACGCGGAACCAGTACAGTTTCTAGGCAGTGGGATGCGAGACGCGGTAAGGGTTCTTCGGCAGTATAGCCTCGATGCCTGGTACGGTACCTCGGTAATGAGGAGCCGATACGGTAAGGACTTGCTTGGTGATAGGAACGTGTAGCCGGTACGGATTTCCTCGGGTCGAGGAAAATAGGGCCGGTATGGGATTCAGCAGACGTGGGACGATGAGATGATGGATGGGGATAATGATGGTGGTTAAAGGCAAACGATAGTGGAAAGATGAGACGAAGTGAAAGATGGAAGATGGAAAAGTAACAATGGATCAAAAGTTGGCCACACGGTGTTTGGACAATTCCGTGATACGACTTATCGGAGTCTGAGCCGAGCTTCAAGGACAACGATGTTTAAACTACTTGAGATTCGAAAGCAAGTTTAAGCCAATACGTTTATTCAAATCTGCCTTTCAACATTGAGGTTACATGCCTTTATATAGGCGCGATTATTAGGGCATTCAACCCTTACAAAAGACCAGCGTGTGCTTGGGTGTTTTACATACCCGTTAAAACAGTAACTCAAGTATTTAAATAAAAATACAGTAAAAAAATATATAAAAAAAAGAAGGGATAGGGATTAAGACCGAGTGGCAACCACACGAACCATGGATTGGCAAGGTGATGACCGACTCGGTCCTAATACGTCTGGGTCGTGAACTTCGTTAAAAACCTTGTTGGAAAAACCACTTAGGGTTAAAACCCAATCAAGAAAAAAAGAGTGTTCATTTCCCAAACGTCTTTAGTGGGGCATTTTCATCGTATCAAGGTGAAAACGCTAAGGACTTAGTCCTTGACGCTTGTGGGCGCGGCTAGCTTAGGTTGATTCCATTCGCCCTTCTTCATCCCTTGGGCGATCACTATGTTCAACCTCGTTTGGTATCGTTTCAAGTGCTCACGGTCAATGATCAAAACCAGCATGTTGGGCGATGACCCTTGGCTCTTATCCGTATCCGACTCGGCATTATCCGGATGGCTATCCTCGAGATCGGAGGAGGCTTGTGCCTCATCACTAACCCTAAATGAATAGTAACTCCACGCCCTAAACCCTAACCTCTAAATGAATAGTGACCATATGCTCTAAACCTTAACCCCTAAATGAATAGTAATCATATATCCTAAACTTTAAATAAATAGTAATCTTACGTCTGAAACCCGAACCCTTAAATGAATAGTAATCGTACGCCTCAAACCTTTACCCCTAAACCCCACGTCCTAAACCCTAACCTCTAAATGAATAGTAACTTCACGCTTTAAACCCTAACCCCTAAATGAATAGTAACCATTCACCATAAACTCTAATCCCTAAATAAATAGTAAACATATGCCCCAAACTATAATCTTTAAATAAATAGTAAACATATAATATAATCAAAAAGCAGAGAAGCAAAAATATATCACAAAGCACGAAAAAAGAAGCACCAGGATGATTTTGATATTTTTAAGTGGCTTTTACAATTTTAAAATTTATAGTTACTTAAATATATATTGAAGATATGTCACTGGGTTGATAGATTGATTGTGTAAATATTCGAACTTAGCATGACATTTTAAGGGAAATCGGTTTTTACTATGTTGAATTTAGCCAAAATATATTTTCAATAACAAATAATTTGATTATCGATCCTTTAATTTTAATTTTGTGTCAAATCCAATATTTCATCACTATGTTAATATAATGTGAAGCTGTGAAGTTTTATCTTCTTGGAATCTACGTCAGATACTATATTATTTAAGATAGATGAAAACTGAAAAAGAAAAAAAGAACAAAAACAAAATGATATAGTAAGAATGTATCTCATTGTTTTATGATATTTGAATGTGTATCTTATTGTTTTTTATATTGGAGTATATATCTTATTTTATAATATGGTTTAGATTCAAGAACTTATGAAATATATGAGGTGGTAGCAAGGAACAAAAGTTTGCATTGACATCAATGGTGTGTATGAAGCATGGATGAACAAGAAACCACAAAACTGTATATGTGCAAGCTTTTGATGTCAATGGAAGATTTTGTTGCTCATATCTTTCATAAACTCTTAATTTTAAATCATATTCTAAAACAAGATATACACTCAAATTTCATAAAATAACAAGACATATTCTTACGACGTCGTTTTGTCTTTATTTTTCAATTTGTCTTATGTTCAAAATGACGTGGAATTCACGGAAGTTAAATTTCATGGCATATTAACACAATAACGATTAATGTTAGATTTAACATAAAATTAAATTGAATAATCGATATTCAAATTATTTATTATTGCATGTCTGTTTTAATTTATTTTATAATATAAGTATATATAATTATCTATTTTGGATATATAACTATAACAAATATAATGATTGCTATTTTAACCCATTGTTACTTTACCTAATATTTTCTTCAAATCCATTGTTGACTTTAAGTGGACTTTGCATGAAATTTAAACCAAAGTTAGGAATGGAATTGCATACAATTATTCTATCAACGAAAATAGCAATTGGGTTAAGGGTTAAACAGTAGATGGATACACAAAAGTTCTAGACTTGGTCCGATGGGCATTTTTTTTTTTTGAATATGAACATAAGCAATATTCTACTGTAATTGCTTAATGGACTACCGTGCGTTCACGTGCACAAAAGGAAAGAAGACGTTCTTAACATTTAAATCAAACAGAAAAGGAAAGAAGACGCACGTAACAATAGACGAAGTATGAAAAGGCAGGAGGTTGCATCACAGTCAATGTCAACAATTGAGTTAGCAATATGAAAATGATATACTACCAATGAAATCCGCAGCAGTAACAACAGTTTTCCTCTCCATTTCCTCCTAAAGATTCGTGGTAGTCCTTCAATGACCGTCCATGCATGTGTAAATAATACACCTATTTCATTTATTTTAGTGTTGATTAGGTGAGTCAATTAGGTCCATGGTCGTACAAGTATGACATTGACAAGTGAACAGCTAAAAACATGTGCGTTTTTTGTTATTATATTTGGAACTCTTTTCAACCTCATCTAGAACTTAATTGTATGAATACATGGGCTCCAAAGGTAAAGTTGCAAACCGCGTTTCTTATTTGCTCTCAATTGTCTTCTCATTTTAGGTGGTCTTTTAGTTTTATAAAAATCAAAACGTTTCTTAGTTGTCACCTGAATTATCAACCATATTTTGTGTGTTTGAGCAGAATGATAGAGTCTATTCATTTTGACCATAGACACTTCACTCTTTGACATTCTTAAAACCCAAAGATTCTCTGTTTTTATGGGCAACAATTACGTAAAGGGTTTGGGTTTTAAGCTTATTACAAAAATATAACCCTACGCTATTGTAAACCGAAAAATAACATTTTCATTAACGGAATTAAATGTTATCTTAACTTAGTGGTGTCGTGAATACAAGAGCAACTTTGAGGGTTTATATTTGTAAAGTTTACACCTTAATATTTCAATTTATATAAGTATTAATTTTATACTCAAACAACTTTATATGCATATTTGAACTTTTTTGTTAAAGGATAAAAGAAAAACAAACAATATTTAACTGTTATAACATGCAGCAATAACATATATTAATTAGAAATACAAATGGCATAAGATATAGTAAAATAAAATAAACAACACAGCTAATACATAAAATTAAAATTAAAAACTTCAAATAATTCGAATCAATTGCTCAAATGCCATCAACTCAGAAATTTTAATTGGGCATCCCATGTTTTAATGAATTTTGTTAATTTATTTTAATTTTAAAACAATTTGTTTTAATTGATATCAGTTGTATCAGTTCACTTAATTATATCAGTTGTATCATTTTATTTGATTATATATGTTGTCTCGTTGTTCTAGTTGTAAAATTATCATTTTATTTATTGTTTTCATATCTTCAAAATTAGAGCAACTACAGAAACTGACTCAAATAATTATCCTAAAGAAAATATACTTAACACATTTATAACAAAAGTGGAGTGTTGAAGTATAGAATTTCATATGTACCTTTGTGGCCTTGACCTATAAATGGACCTTTATGAGCCACGGATTAATCCTTTATTCTTGGGCCAAAGATCTTCCTATTTCCAAAAGTAACTGGAGTACATCTCTTGATTGTTTAAATCCGTAATTTGTGTGATAAACCATTTGTACAATGAAAAATATTTTGACGAAAACACTTGAAAATATAGCAGAGATGTAAAAACAAAACACGAAAGGAATGGAGGCTGTGGCGACCACAGAATCCAAATGAGAAGAACGCGTGGAGAGGAACGCGTGGAGAGGCAGTAAAAAACACTTTTAGTCTGGTTTATCCACTTACTAAAACCAAATGGTATAAAATTGAGGGAAACGAGAGGAGGTTGTGAGAGAAGAAGATTGCATCGGACGACGAGATTGGGCCTACAGTAATCCCAAATCCTAATCCTTATCCTCTTCTCCCTCTCTCTTTTATTCTCCTTGTTCTTCAATCTCTTCTTCTCGACTCCTCCTAGGCGCGCCTAATCTCATTCAATCACTGTGCCTTGACGAGGGCGCGATGGGATTGAGTTCCTTGGTCTTTCCCGAGTTTCACACCCTCAGCTTTTCTGACCTTCTAGTTTTTGTTGCGCCACTCTGGATTGCTGTGGCTGCAGGGGTTTTGGTTGGTTGGGTTTGGAGGCCCAAGTGGGCTTATCTCTCTGGTGATGATTCAAAACTGTTGCCCGATTCACCTAAATTCTTCAACTTCACCTCCTTCAATCCCCTCAATCTTCAGCTTCCCACTTCCATCCTCAAATCCTCTTCTCACGTTAACCCCAGGTTGATTTTATTTTATTGATGTAACCCGTTTCCCCACTTCCACATTCCCTATCTGCTAAAGAAATAAGTCTGTTTTTTTTTCTTTTTCTTTTGTTGTATACTAGTAGCATTTCTTCTCCTCAGGCTGAGAAAGAGAAATATGGGTTTGTAACAGACGATGATTTTAGGCATCTATGGGAGCTGGTTGAGGTCAAAGATGGCGGTCCTTGTTGGATTCAAATGATGGACCGATCAACCCCAACCTTCTCATATCAAGCGTGGAGGCGAGATCCTGAGGTAGGTACCCCCTCCCTCTTAAAGTTTCAAGCTTTAACATGTTCCAAGTTGAATCATTTTTTGTATGATGCCAGAATGGGCCTCCCCAGTACCGTAGCAGAACTGTGTTTGAGGATGCCACTCCCGAGATGGTGAGGGACTTCTTTTGGGATGATGAGTTCCGTTCCAAGTGGGATGATATGCTTTTGTGTTCTTCTACTCTCGAGCGTTGCAAGACCACGGGCACTATGGTTGTGCAATGGGTGCGCAAGGTCGGCATTTGTCTCCTAGCTTACCTACCTTCATTTTGCTTCTTCTCTTATCTCTTGACTTATATCTTCCGCTGCTGTTGCAGTTCCCCTTCTTTTGTAGTGACAGGGAGTATATTATAGGCCGTCGAATATGGGATGCTGGCCGAGTCTTTTACTGCATTACAAAGGTATTCCATTCATTCGCTGCTAGTAGCTAAGCAAATATCAAACTTATTCTAGTGGAGCTATTACATCCGTACAGGAAATGTTTTCTTCTCGTGGATTTCGTTGGATATTGTTTTTCAGTCCACTTTTTTCATGTGTGTATAGTAAGTATGTTCCATTGTATTTGCTTCAGGGAGTACAATACCCGTCTGTACCAAGACAAAACAAGCCAAGGCGAGTCGACTTATACTATTCAAGCTGGTGCATCCGTGCTGGTACTACCTTTTGATGCACTTGAGCAACTTGTCTCTGCTTTATATGTTGTTAGCTAGTTTCTAAAATATACATATATATAAATATATATATCATTATGTAGTTGAATCGAAAAGAGGGGATGGTGAGATGACATCGTGTGAGGTACTACTGTTTCACCATGAAGATATGGGAATACCGTGGGAGATTGCTAAGCTCGGAGTGAGACAGGGGATGTGGGGTGCGGTGAAGAAAATTGAGCCAGGCTTACGTGCATATCAGAGGGCCAAAGCAGCAGGTGCAGGTTTATCACCAAGCGCATCACTGGCTCAAATCAACACCAAAGTGAGTGCGGAGGAGTTCATGAATGAGATGGATTCTGTAGGAGAGGTTAGAGGAGAGAAGCCGAGGGGGAAAAACATACCAAAGATACTAGTGGTAGGTGGGGCGCTTGCGCTTGCATGTACACTGGACAAAGGGCTGTTGACAAAGGCAGTGATATTCGGAGTAGCCAGAAGATTTGCAAGAATGGGAAAAAGGATGTAGGAGAGTGTTCATGTACAGAGAACGAGTGAGGGAATGAGAGGTGAAAAGGGTATCTCCTTTCACAATTTGAATAGAGAGAGATATAGGCTGTCTCTTTAGTCTTTGTCTTAGTGGATGTATCAATTATGTAATAACAAAGAGATAAAGAAACGAGAGTTGTTCTTTCAATGATGAATTTCTGAGAGCGCGGAAGGATTATTCCACGCTGCGCAGGCGCTAATAAACATATTCTCGTCTAAGTTTTCTAATGGATATTATAACAAAAAACACGAGAGGAAGATATTAAACTGATTTTGTTGTGAAATAGGACCATGTTATTAAACTGATTTACATTTTAACAAATGGCTATGTTAGATGAAACTGAACCCATTTAAACCCATTTATTAAATGGGGTTTAACAAAAATAAATGCATACCCATTTAAATCCATTTATGTTTATCATGAAGTTATACTAAATAGTATTAAAATTTAAATTTTGATGGGAAAATATGAGTTTGGCGGAAAACACAATCCTTTGACAGTAAATTGAAATTATACAATTATGAAACCTTAAAACACAAAGAGATAAGGAGTCAGAAAAGAGAAATACAAAGTCAACATTCCAGAATATGTAACGGATGTAATAATTTTTCTCATACAATTGGAAAGTAAAAGAAACAATGTCAACATGAAATTCATATCGTCTCAAAATGAGATAAATAGAAAAGAATGAAAATAACAACTGTTTGCGTGTAATGCTTATTTAGAAAAGAAGTCACCTTTTTGTTTTTCTAATATCTTGTCTTTGGCATATGGTATATAACTATATATATATATGCTTATATAATAATTTGCAGTAAGATGTTTTATATTTGATTTTTAATACTTTTGTATTTTAATGGAATACTTTGTTGTAAAAAAAAAAAAGAGATGCTTATAAAATAGTTGACAAAATATTAAAAGGTAATTTAGACTCATTTAGAGATTGTATCTATATGGGCTTAGGCTAAACTTAACGAACCGGTTTAGTTCCGGGAAATGGGCCCAACGATTGAATCTGCGCGGTTAACTCTAATCGAGCGAGAGAGCTTGGAGCTATGGTGGAAATACGGCGGACATGGTCATGGGTTTTCACTAAAATCTGAGGGATTTGTAAAAAAGAAAAAATGGAAAGTTATGGAATCTACGGACCTGTGGGTGGATCTATTCAAAGACGACGTCCCTCCATTTTCAGAAGTTAATCTAGCACTCCAATCTAATCTAAATCTAAATTTAAGCTGATATAGATATTTGAAATCCCTAGATTCTCAGAAGTCCGATAGCTTTTTGTTGGTTTGGGCATTTTAGCATCTATCTATCTCCCCTTTATATATTCCTGGGATAACTGAATATGTTCGCGGCGGCAAGCGCGGGAAGATGGCGGACAGCATTTCTCTCTCTCAGAGACGAAATCTTAACCATCCCACCGCCGCACCTTCCTCTGTTACTTCAGGATCTACTCTTCTCTCACTCTCATTCCATTATCTCTGCCGTGTCTCTCCTCCCACCGCACGAGCTCACTTCCGACTGCTTGCTCCTGCTCGATTTGGTTTCCAAAGCTGATGGTCTTGACTGGATCCCTGTGTCTCGCCAAACTTGTCAACTGGTGCCTCCTCTTTTATATTCTTCTTCTTCTTCTTCTTCTTAATTAATTAATGTCGTTTCGTTTGCCTTAATCATCCAGATACACGATGTTTGTGCTCGTGTACTTGTGCAACACACTTCATCTTCATGGCCAAACTTTCTTCACTCTTTTGCTTGTATCTTGGAGTTTATTCTTCGCCAACCCATGCCTTCTCCCTATTCAACTGCATATTTCTCCAGATTTGAACCTGTGATCCAATGCTTCGATACTTTAAGGTTATATCATCTCACTCTCTCATTGCTTTTGTCTTTTTAACCTTCTTCTTTAATCTCTCCCATTTTCCCAGACGTCTGGCCGCTATCTATCGCCGGAATAACTCCCACTCCGAGAACATTCACCTAGTCAAGTTTCTTCTGCGCATAATTCCCTTACTACACCAGGATTTAGTTTTATCCTATGATTTCTCTAATCAATACCCTACTATAGATCTGCAAAAGAAGCTGACTCAACATAGTAGCTTATGGGATGCCATGGCGCTTGCGTTTGATATGTTTGGTGGAGCATTTTCTGTGTCTGAGACTTTGTTTCCTAGTGACCTCTGCCAATGCACCCTGGAGGTAATCCCCCTTCACATATCCTCTCATCTCTCTATTTTTTTTGTTTGTTTCTCAAGTTGGTGCATCCTGATTTAGGTTCTAAGGAAATTAATGGACATCTTAGCATCCAAGGCCCAGCTTGTCGAAGACCGATTTATGTGGAGGTACAGCTTAAGGGCCTTACAACTACGCCTTTGGTTTTCTGGAGGATACAATTTACGCCTCTTTTTCCTGGGTGCCCATTAGCTAATTTTATTTTCTCATTTCTCCACAGCTTTTATTCACGCCTTCTAGAATGTGTGCACGTAGTCCTTACAAATATAAAATGTCCTGTTTCTGATCACGTAAGTAGGGTCTTGATAGCCTTTTCTCCTCTTGGCTTTAGATAAGTGATTTCTTTTTTTAACATCAAATGCAGACTGTATTTTTCTTTGTTTAAGCGGAAGCTGTTATGTTGTAGGTCTCAAGTTTCATAGCAGCATTGAGAATGTTTTTCTGTTTTGGACTTACTGCCCCACCTCAATTCTCCCACTCTGATGTCGTTCACAAGGATCAGGAGTTAAATATCAAGCTTTCCACATTGGTTTCTGGAGTAAGTAAGAACGCCAAAAATACTCCTTATAGGCCACCCCACTTGCGCAAGAGGGAGGAATTGAACACTAAGCTGCCAGTGTCTTGTGACTGGCCGCACATGTCTGCTCAAGATTCTGCTAGTTCTGATGTTATATCATCAGATTCTGATTTTAGTGACAATGACAGATCCATAATGGATTCTTATTGTGCCCAAAGCTCAAAGGTTAGAATAGCTGCGATCGTTTGCATACAGGTGAGAAACAATATTCAATCTTACTTGGTTCTCATTTTCCACTAATTTTTTTTTGTGACAATAACTTATTCAACTTCTTATTCTTATTTAAAGGATCTTTGCCAAACTGATTCGAAGTCATTTACCACTCAGTGGATGGCTCTGTTTCCAACCAGGGATGTACTCAAGCCAAGGTGGAAAAAATACCTACAACATCTTTCTTTAGCGTATTGTAATATTTTCTTGTCTCCTTAACTTTCCGAGATCATTAACAGGAAGTTTGAAGCTACTCTAATGACCTGCTTGCTTTTTGATCCTCATTTGAAGGTATATTCCTGTCCCTTTTTAGTCATTGAGGCATTTATTTCGATGTTATTCTCCATTTGCACCTTCTCAGTATCTTCTATGGCTAAGCAAGTATCCTGACAATACTTTTTTGTTTTATTTTTGCAATGTATAGGTAAGGATAGCATCTGCGTCAGCTCTTGCCACCATGATGGATGGGCCTTCATCTATTTTCCTTCAAGTGGCAGAGTACAAGGAATCCACCAAGTACGGATCGTTTATGCCCCTCTCAAATTCTCTTGGTCTAATATTAATGCAACTCCACACAGGTAATTCACCGACATAATTTTCTTCCCTCTGTCTTCTGGTTAGGCTATTATTTATTCCTTTTTGACAAAGATTTGTGTCTCTTTCATATGGGTGTAGGCATTCTACATTTGATTGGCCGTGATAACAATGGTAGATTGTTGATTCAGCTGTTCAGGATACTCTTACTTCTAATATCAAGCACACCGTATGTACATTTCTTCTGTGCTTTATCTTGTCAGCTCTTGTTGGGTAATTATATTCGTTCTGTTGTAAAAGTGGGATATTGTGAGTGATTGGTCTGGCTCTGAACCTACGTGTATCTTAATTAATGATTTGCTATCCGTCATCACAAAACCTTAATGGCTCTTGATTAAGGTTTATCTTTGACTAAATGTTCTGCAAGAACTTCATGAATACTTGTGTAGAACCGGCTCCTGTTTAGCTCATCCTATATCACATTAAACTATGTAAATACTTTGGGATCTTGTATTTTATAAGATTTCATGTGTTGTTAATGTTTGTTATTTCAGTTACTCGAGAATGCCAGGAGAATTGCTACCTAAAGTTGTAATGTCTTTACATGGTAGGATTATTGAGGGGTTTCCTTTCAAGAATGATAAAACTGGTCTGCTGGTTAGTACTTACTTTTCCTTATGTTTTTTTCCCCACTCTATTTGAATCATACCGACTCTATGACTGGTTATACTGAGCTGGGAACTCAGGCTTATTAATTTCTTATGCTTTGACTTGGTGAATACTTCTTTCTCTTTAAAAGTTGGTTCGTTGAATGTCATACCTATGTCATGATCTGTTTTGCATAGGTTGCCGCAATAGGTTGCCTGACAGCTGCTTTTTCTACCTTTCCTCCTCAAATAAAAGTACATAATATGCTTTTGGATGAGATATCAGCAGGTTGACTTTATCTTGCGCCTGTTTGATTGTGACGACTGTCCTAACCATAAGCTCATTATAGTATTTAACATTCGTCCTTGATGCTGTTTCAGGATCACATGGATGTGAATGGAAATCAGGAGTTCTTTTTACTTTATTTCGTTTTTCTGAGCAATTTTCTGACGCATTAACATGCATTGAGGCTCTTCAGGTATGATGTGGGTCCATATTTTAGTTGTTTTCCCTTCTAAGGAGTTCTTAGAAAAGTAGAAGGATAGACTCAAAGAATAAATTCAGGTGAATTAGTTGTCTGGACTCTGTTTGTTAATTAAGAACATTTTCACCAATCTGTAAACATTTGTGTGCTGAGGGTAAAGAATGTGTAAGACTGAGGCATGGTTGAGGAACATGCTGACTGTTTGTTTCCCTATGGTGTTATGTTATGCTATTCTGGCCAAAGTTTATATTTCGTTTGTAGAGATTTTGATTATGAAGGCTGCCATATTGTTGCCTTGCAGGTCCTCCGAGCTGTGGCTCTCAGTTACCCAAGCTTAGTTTCAGCATATTGGGAACAGGTATCTGTCCTCGTGTACAAACTGTTGCAGTCTGCAGTTGTTGATGATTCTCCAACGACACGGAAAGCTTCAATTAGAGAGTCTGTTGGATATATTGGAGAGAAAGTCCTCACAGCAGCTATTAAGGCAAGATAATCAAATAACCATGTTCTTTATATTCAAATTTTTAATATCTTCTTCTATATTCCTTAGCTTCTGTTGACCAGAACCTTTCTGAATTGTAGCATGCTCAGATTTAGTTTCGATTTTGTCGCCTTTCAGAAAGAATCTGGCTTTAAAGCTAAACCATTGAGGTGTGTCTTAGGGAAACGTTTACAATAAGAACTTACACAGGATTGCATGTAGGTTTTGGATGGATGCCTTCGCGCAATATCTGGATATAAGGGAACAGAGGATCTTCAGTTCGATAGATTAGTGGATACACCATTTACATCTGACTGCAAAAGGTCAATAAAAATTTCGTCTGCACCATCATTTGGATTTGAGAATCCTGAATTTGGTCAAGAGCCAATTTTTCTGGCTGGATGTGACCAATGGTCGGAGGCTATTCGTAAACATATAGTTCTTGTGTTGCACCATGGTTCTGCAATGGTGAGGTTAAAATCTTGACAAGCGTTTGTTTTGGTTGTAAAACTAATAGTACAATTGTAGATACGGTTGCTGTAGTTTGTATAGTATCTGCAGTCCTAAATTTCTTCCTATGTTTGGAAGGTGCGGAGCACTACAATTACTTGCTTTGCCGGTATTACTTCCTCCATATTTGTCTCTTTCAACAAGCAGGAAAAAGATTTTGTTACTTCATCAATTGTAAGTATTGAAGTTTTGTTGCGAGTGAAGTTTATTTATCTCGACTTAGTTTTCAGAAGATGTGCATGACATCTTTTACTTTTGTAGATAACCGCTGCATTGCATGACAAAACACCTTCAGTCAGATCAGCAGCTTGCCGAGCTATTGGTGTAATTTCATGTTTTCCAGAAACTTCTATAAGGTAATTTGATCCTTTTTCAGTGTCTGTGTAAATCACCCGCTGCCTGTCCCCCCCAATTATCATTGCCAAGATATGCATTTAAGAACTTAAGGAATTTTGTTGATGCAGTGCGGGGATCTATGAAAGTTTGGTTGTAGCTGTTGAAGCAAATACCCACAATCCCTTGGTCTCGGTATTGCATTACTGACTAATATTTGTTTGTTCTCTTAAGATGTATGCATTTAAGATTTACTTTTTCTACTGCAATGGGCTTTGTGAGATATAGGTGCGTATAACAGCATCCTGGGCTTTGGCCAATGTGTGCGACTCTCTGCGTTACCGCGTCGATGGTAGGTCCTTTGAAGGTATTTAGGCTGACGTTATAATTAGAATCTGATACGGCATTTGGATTTACTTTTTCCTTTTTCCTGCTTAGTAGGATCAAATACACATTCACAAGTTGTGGACACACTAATAGAATGCGCTTTGCGCCTTACTGAGGACGGTGATAAGGTAATGTAAAATGACGTGATAATTAGTTTCTCTTACTACTCTGTGATATACTCCTCTACCCCAAAATTACGGTATAAACTATCAAATGAATTAGTTATTCTCTCCGCAACTTGTTACCAAATGTTTTGTTTCTCTGATAGATATATTCACTGCACTCGTATGTTCCATATATGTGGCAAAATTTGCTTGCTGATATATATAGAGTACACTGTAGTTTTTGATATTGTAGTTATGTCACATTTGCCATCATCATTTCCGGAATTCTATCGTTAGGTCAAATCCAATGCAGTTCGGGCACTGGGGAGTATTTCAAAATATGTGAAATTGAGATGCATGTCAAGTGTAAAGTCAGTGGACAAAGAGGTATTACCTTTGCCCCATCAACATTCATCAGATCTTCATCATCTATCCTGCGCGGGAAATTCAAGCTGGTTGGAGAGAACTGTGCATGCATTTCTTTCCTGTGTTACTACTGGCAATGTTAAGGTATATCTGAATAAGTAGAATTAAACGAGATGGTTTCATCTGAATGTGAGCATTTGGGTTTGAATCAGTTGTGTTTCAGTCGGCCTAGTTTTGTTTGAGTGAAAGCTATCTAATTCAAATCTTATTAATTTAGTTTGGTTTGATAAAGAAATTTATATAGAAACAGTATTCAATTTTAGAAATTTATCTGATTAATTTGGTTTGCTTTGGTATGGGACCACCTTTATCGTAGTCATTCTTTGACTGTAGAAATTTTCACAGGTTCAATGGAATGTTTGTCATGCGTTAAGCAATTTATTCTCCAACGAAACAATAAAACTGCAAGATATGGACTGGTATGCATCCTTTAGCTTCCTAATACCCAAGCTGCTTCTCTCGGTGGCCTTTACCAACTCCTTTTATTTTACAGGGCTCCAAGTGTTTTCAGTATTCTTCTATTGCTGCTTCGTGATGCATCAAACTTTAAGATAAGAATACAAGCTGCTGCCGCTTTAGCTGTTCCAGCAACCCCACTTGGTGAATTTGATGCTATCCCTCTTTCTCCCATCCCCTGTAGCTATATTAATTTGGACACGAACATTTTCTGTGTCATACTGTTTGGCTAATTTCTTTCTCGCATATAACATAATTGCAGCTTATGGGAGATCATTCCTTGATGTTGTCAAAGGTGTGGAGCATACTTTACAGAGTCTGAATTCCGACAGAGAGACAACTCCAACAAATTTTAAATATAAGAGATCGCTTGAGAATCAGGTAAAGCCACGAAAACCACATTGGCCCCAATTTAGGTCATTGATGATTAATTCATCTTAAGTGTGGTTGGTCGTTTCAGTTAACCTCAACCATGCTACATTTACTGAGCCAAGTTTCAAGCTGTCATTGTGAAGCGTTGACAGATTTTCTTTTCAGAGTAAGAAATTGTCAGCTGTTAGTTCTTGATTCCACTGTTTTCAGCGTGTTAATTTAAAGGATTAGTGACAATTTTTCTTCTTGTTGTTGGGGTCGGATGAAACCCTACAGAAAGCTTCTTTTCTAGAGGAGTGGTTGAGAGGATTGTGTGCGACATTGAAGGAGGAAAAAAACGCATCTGGATCAAGCAGCACAAGCACTTCAAGTGAGAAGCAGAAGAAAGAAATGATCTCTAGAGCTATACGGTCACTTGCTAGAAGTCTAGGGGCTGGTGGACATAGCCCTGAAATGGCTCTAAAGTTGCAGGAGTTGGATAGCAATGTGAATTGAATGAGCAGTCTATGCTTTTCCAGTTATCTTGGTCATGTAATTTCTGACTCAAGTGACCAAACTAGTCGACACATGTATATTGGCTCCCCTGACGAATTTTGTTTAGGTACTTTAAACTAGTAAATAGTAATAACTTTTATGTAAAACGGAGAGGACCAAAATTTGGATATTCCATCTGAGCGGAAATAGTTCAGGAGGATTGCTTTAGTCGACCCCTGATTCATTTGTAGCTCTCCGCAGCATCTCATCTGCTCGTCTACTCCGTTCCTATTTTTTCTTCGTAATGTCCAGGAGAATTCACTGTGTTGGGATTAAGAAAGTAATTTTGTTGTGTTTACTTGCAGTTCAACACAGGTATATTCATTGTTTCTGCTCGTGACAGTGTCTAGAATTAGAGAGTTGCGATCACCTCACTGGAGAAAACTCCTAACTAACAGGAATAAGGATGGGCAACAATACACGTGTTACACTCAACTAAAAATGCCATGTGATACAACTCAGAGATCGTCTCTTGAAACCTTATCCAACTGATCTTCAGCCCCAAGCAGTGATGTAGATGGCTGGTCAAAGGCACGATCATGGTCTGACTGATGGTAAGAGGCGTCCAAGCCTGATTCTAGTATCGGGTGCGCCATGACCATATCAGGTGTATAACCAGCTGCACCTCTCAATAATCTAGGCTTCTTTGATGATCTCTCTTCTCCTGCGCCCTGATCTGGAGATCTAATGTTACACCCCGAGTCTGGTGTCAAAGGCTCCCGGTAAGATGAAAGAGAATCGTCAACTGAGAGGCTCTTGTCAAGTCCACATTCCTTGCCAGACTTATCTTGAAGGGGAGACTCAGTTGTTGGGGCAGGGGTTGCAGGATCTGATTCGCCTGTTACTGGGGCTGAGGATTCGCCAAGTACTCCACTGAGTCGCTGTTGCTCTTCAATTATCTTCTTCAAATACTTCCCTTGTGCTTCTATCCGTAGTTGCAGCTGTCTTTGTACCTTAAAAAAAACATCAACGAATGTCATATCTGACGCAAATTAAAGGCTATAGCTCCACTGAAATTCTTATTCATTATTTCGTTTTATTTTTTCTTTATTAAGTAAGACGGTGAAGCATACTTCTAGTTGCTCGTGCAATCGTTTCTGAACTTCCATCTGCAACTTGAGGGCTTCAGTTATCTGCATTCCCCTGAAGTAGAAAAGTTACAAAATCTTTTTACTGATCATTTAATATGAAGCAATTGGTAGTAACATCACAAATCAACTCAAAGGATGAAAATTCACGTACGATGAGCCGTCCAACCCAGAGAGCACATCTCCAGATTCCTTCTTATCGGTTTTTTTCCCTGAAAATTTTTAAATATCAGTTTCAGGAAAATAGGCAAGTTGGGGAGCATGAGAATAATGAAGGAAATCAGTGTCCCTCCAGCTACCTTCAGAAGACGAATCTGGCAGATACTTTGCAAGCCGATATTTCTGACTCAAAACACATTTGCAAAAATCAGAGACTCGGAGGATGCATACACAGATGAGAGAAAAGACTGAGGGCAGTACAAATCGTTATCATTTGAGAATACCTGTAAGTGACTCTTGACATGGTATATAGTTAATCCTTGTACACCCATCACTCTAAGAACGCCTTTGGGTGTAGCTCCTTTGGAAATCAAAGGAAGAAAAATATATTCAGAAACCCTAACCAAACAGATAGGTTTTCCCTCTCATGTTGGCATAAAAGGATATTATAAGCAGGAATTGATCATACCACAGGATGAGTTAGTAGATAACTATAGAAGGTAGAAGAAGGCCTATTAGGAAGAAAAATAAATAGGAAACTCACTATCAGGGCCACCAAGTTGAGCTACGGCATCAACGAAGCGTTCATGTAGCTCATGAGTCCAGCGCAAACGTTGTTTGGATGCATGACTAGAATTGTTGCCTCCGTTGTCTGCTTCCATCAGGCTAAGATATATAAAACGTTGAAGGTAAACTTACTGAGAGTTGTTGTTGTTGTTACAAGCTAACAAAAAATAAAAATGAAAGTCAGAAATGGAAAATGATAAATATATGAAGATTTGAGGACTTGTGGTTACTGAAATAGCCAGAGATGGAACTCATCCCAAGTTAAATTAGTCGATTACTATGTAACTTTTGGAAGAAAAAAAAACCAGCCTATTAATATATATATATATATATAAAAGGGAGCTCAACTGAACGACTTCCACCACAGGTTGGATTTGAGAACACCGAATCAAGGACATGGTCATGGGTTGAGCGGAAGAGAATATTTTTTTTATTATTAATTATGGAACAACGAACCTGTGGGTGGATCTATACAAGAATCAGACGACATCCCTCCATTTTCGGAACTTCCTCTTCTGTAACACTTGAACAAAATCTGATGTAGATTATTCTGTCTATAAGAGATGGATGGGGTTTTGAAATCCCTAGATTCTCGGTAGTCCGATTGATTGTTTGATTATTGCTGGGCGGCGATGCAACTCAAATTGTTCCACTCCTCCCTCCCAGTCTCTTATCGATCAATCGAACCAAGTCGAGGCACTGGCATTGACTATTGTACCTGTTTTATGAGTGGGCCGGGCCTCGCGGTGTGGGCCCAAACCATCCAAAGGCCCAAACCATCCAAAGGCCCAAACGCTAGATTTAGTTGGTCATAAGAACAGCGACTGTCGCAGCTGCATACTTCTCCCGCTACCAGTTCCAGCCAAGCCTCGCCGAGAAATCCGATAATGGATTTGGGAAAACTGATCCACCTCTCTCTGTTGCTGTGCTCAATTCTTCTCTCTTTCCACTTTAAAATCGCGGGGGCCTCCGTCCACATCTACCCCTCCCAGCCCTTCCATGATGTCGGTAATTCTCTCCTCCTCTACGGTGGCAGCGAGGGTATCTTCGCCTCTTCCCGATCTTTCATCAGGTATCTATTTATTAGTCTCTTCGCACATTTTAAACATGTGATATGTTCTCACTGGTCTCGTGCAGGTTTGAGAACATCACTCTCTGGAGGACAAGCTCACATAAGGGCCACAGCAATGTGTTAGTCCAAGCAGTGATATTTGAGGCCTCTGATCGTAACAATATCGGTGGTTCAGCTTACGGGGGCCAAAGATCCATTTGTTGCACTCCAGATCTGGCCAAGCTTCAAGGTTGTAAGCAAGGCGAGATCATTAGGATTCCATCTGCACATGACCCTCGATGGCCTATCCTCTTACGTGTCCGCTTCAAAGGAAAACGTTTGTCCGCTAAGATGGAAGACACTGAGATTCTTATCAGGAGGACTGGAATCTATAATCTCTTATTCATATCGTGTGATCCACAGCTCAAGGGCCTCAAAATGACCGGAAAGACTGTTTGGAAAAATCCCAACGGCTATCTTCCTGGTAGGATGGCTCCACTGATGATTTTTTATGTCTATATGTCTCTCTCTTATCTCTTCCTCAGTGCCGTCTGGTTCTTCCAGTATTTGAGGTTCCGGATAGATATATTGCCACTTCAACGTTGCATAACAGCGGTTATTGTTCTCGGGTTACTTGAGATGGTCTTTTGGTACTTGGATTATGCAAATTTTAACAACACGGGAATGCGGCCTTTTGCCCTTACTACATGGGTTGTTACACTTGGTGCTTTCAGAAAAACTGTTTCCCGCATTCTCATACTCTGTGTTTCCATGGGATTTGGTGTTGTCAAGTCCACTCTTGGTGGTCTCACTTCTAAAGTCCTCCTTGTTGGGGTTACTTACTTTATAGCTTCTGAGATGCTTGATATAGCTGAGCACGTTGGTATAATCGACGATGTATCTGGAAGAGCTAAACTTTTTCTTGTCCTGCCTGACGCTTTCCTGGACGCATTTCTCATACTATGGATATTTACCTCTCTTTCAAAAACACTGGAACAATTACAGGTATCTTTTTCTTTGCAAGAAAATTAGCAACCCTGTGTTCAGTCTCTGTAAGCTGTACAGTTTTCTGGCATGATTCGTTAGATTAGCTATCAACTTCTCTATGATCGATTCTTACGCAGATGAAGAGGACCTCTGTGAAGTTGGAAATTTACCGCAAGTTCTCAAATGCTCTTGCTGTTATGGTTGTTGCCTCTGTTGCCTGGATAGCGTACGAGGTATCATCCTGTCAAGCCTGATTTGATGTTGATTTTTTTAGTAAACTCAAAATCTTACTTTATTGCTGGCTATCAACCAAAACTGGCGTGGAATTCAAACTAGGAAAAAAATAGAGAGAAGCTGGCCTTATGATTTGTCCCCTGCAGGTGTATTTTAAAGCAACAGATCCATTCAACGAACGATGGCAGATGGCTTGGACTATAACTGCCTTCTGGGATGTTATTGCATTCGTGTTGCTTTGTATTATTTGCTATCTCTGGAGCCCATCACAGAATTCCCAAAGGTATGTTACAACATTTTTAAAGGATTTGATGGCTGTCCAGCATACCAACAAATAAGCTTGGTTTTGTGAGGTGAGAGCTTGCTTGCTTATGGAAACCGTTTCAGCTGAGCATGTTGTGCTAGTCTTGTGGAAGTCTTGGCTGCATGCTAGTGGTTGTTATGTAATGGTCCAATTTATTGTTCATGGAGGTGACATGGATGATAATGTGAAACTAATGATGGACAGATATGCGTACTCGGGAGAGGTGGATGAAGGAGACGAGGAAGGTCAATCTCTGACAGGGGGGAAGCAAGATGGTGATATTAGCTTAGTTAAGCAAGAGAGGAATACTGACTCGGATAGGGAAGAAGATGTTGAAGAAGATAAGAGGGAGTGAGGAGAATTGGGGAAGAAATATCAGCAGCAGGTCAACTTTAGCACAAAGCTACAACGTTTTAATACATATATATGTAACAAAAGGAGAGTAACTGTGTGTTTGTTTTTTTAAGTATACGTAAACTATATAAATTTGTTTATTTTTGAAGTATACGTAAACTATATAAGCAGTTGAAAGAATCAGTTTTGAGTAATGCCCTTGGATATTTACTATGCGAGTCTTCTATCTATCATATATGATGAACTATATGCCCTTATAACCATCCGAGTCCGTTAAGCTCAAATCAGGTCGATGTTTCTAGAATTTAGAATATCTCAGGGCTTGTGATAAAACTTTTGGTTCTGTTTTTGATATAAAGTATTACCCTTTATTTTTTATATTGTGGTTAAAATATTATAATTAATTTGTCAAAACTGTCCGGACACGGAATCTGGGTCTCTCTCTTATTGTAGTTGAACACCGCCATTGCAGATTGCAGATAAAAGTGAGAGTGGAAAGGGAGAGGGGGATTCCTGCTTTCAATTATTATGCCTCCTCCTTCAAGATCGGCTCTGAACGATCACGGACCTCCTCCGATTGCTGCTCGGCACCAGCAGCCGTATTACCGGAGCTATTCGTCGTCGTCATCAGCGTCGCTGAAGGGATGCTGTTGCTGCTTATTCCTGCTGTTCGCGTTCCTAGCGCTACTGGTGCTGGCCGTGGTTCTCATCGTGATACTGGCGGTGAAGCCGAAGAAACCGCAGTTCGATCTGCAGCAAGTGGGAGTAGTATACATGGGAATCTCCAACCCAAACTCTCTGGATCCAACCACCGCATCTCTCTCCTTCACCATCAGCATGCTCTTCACCGCCGTCAACCCCAATAAGGTCGGAATCAGGTACGGAGAGTCCAGCTTCACGGTGATGTACAAAGGCATGCCACTGGGGAGGGCGACGGTGCCTGGCTTTTACCAGGATGCGCACAGTACGAGGAACGTGGGGGCCACCATCTCCGTCGACAAAGTCAATCTTATGCAAGCAAACGCCAGCGATATCGTCAGAGACGCTTCCTTAAACGACCGAGTGGAGCTCACAGTCCGCGGAGACGTTGGCGCAAAGATCCGAGTCATGAATTTCGATTCACCCGGAGTTCAGGTTTTCCATCTTTCTTCTCCCTTCTTGCTTCATCCACTGGTTTGGGATCTACCCAGCTTAGTGTGAAGAAATAATTTACCGCACACATACACAACAGACAACACCGTAAAAGTAAAATAAAAAGTAGGTCAAAAGAAAATACAAGAATTTGTTGTTTAGTTAATAGATTCCTTAGCCCACTAGTCAAGCTATGATGTCCCCACTCTGCTTTCCTTTTCGCCTTTGCTTCTTCTTCACTTTTGATTTCTTCCAAGATCCACGTATAACCTCATATATTGAGCTGTAAATTACAGCCCACAATGACACCATCACCTTCGATTTATTGTCACAATAATTAAAACACTCACAATTATTTAAAAAAAAAACAAAAAAACAAAACAGTGTTAGTAGTGGTTAAGATTTTTATTGATTCGGAAAGAGTGATGATGCATTGCAGGTATCCGTGAATTGCGGGATAGGCATTAGTCCGAGGAATCAAGCTCTAATCTACAAGCAATGTGGCTTTGATGGCCTCAGCCTCTAATTCCATACTGTAACATACCATTATATTTCGACTGACCACTCCCAACTGTGAGGAGTTGCAAAGAGGTTAGAAGATCCAGCCAAACTGGTAAAGAAATGGAACAGGATCCATCCTCCCCTTCTTCTTTGGGACATTTTTGTTTGTACAAGCAAGATTTGCAAAAAAAAAAAACAATGTTTGTTTACCAAATATAGTAATCAGTAATTACTAACGCTGGAACCCCTTGGCCAATCTAATCATTAGTATGTATGCACTCATATGCATGTTACATGTCAAAAAATTGTTCTGTGAATTATTTGAGACTAAACTTAAACGGTATTGTTACCAAATTGCCTCTTGAGGTTTGCTTTGTATACAGCTGAAAAATCTCTTACTAGTTTCAGCAACCCCACTTTTCATCTTTTTAGTATTTGGTTTACACTGAATCGATGAGCACAAATAGAAATGCTTGGGTCTCCCTTTTCACTCTGCTTCCATACACCTAAGCTAAACTACAGCAAACAGTTAACACTCGCACTAATTTTTGTACGGCTGCCTTATCATATGACAGAGTTTCAGGCATTCTCTTACATGTCTACGTTCAGGATAAAGTCACCTTTTGCATTCTCTCCCAACTTTTTTGCCTAAACATCACGTTCAGAGTTTTCTTCCCTACTAACATTTATCTTTTTCTTTCCTTTTTTTGGTAAAAAACATTTATATTTTCTTCAAGCTGAAACGAACTGCTCCAGAAAAATCGGCAGTTTCAGAACACTTACTTGGTCAACATTCTTTTTGAAGTGTTGAAAGGTGATCAGTTCTTCCAAACTCTCCATAGAGGTTAGCATCAGCAAATGAAAACCTCCTGAGATCTTGGCTGCAATCCATGGCAGGTGACTGAAGCTTAATTATGAAAGTGAAAGTGATTCCTTATATATATATATATATAATTCCAAGCTTTCTGCTCCCAAGCAAACTCCCAAGCTTGCTTTCTTTCAGAGTCCTGTCTTTCTCCTCCACAACATTCAATCATATCTCTGTTTTCGCCAGAGCCTCTTTTTGGTCAGTTTAGTCACCGGAGACGACCTCATAAGTCGTTAACTCTGCTGTAGTAAACCGTTGGTTGGGCTTTGTATCATTCTTTCGTTTTTTGACCTTATGGGCTTGAAGATATTGGATTTTAATGGGCTAGAAAACATTTCTATAGTATAGGCCCATATTGTCCAGAGAGTGCCCGAACTGAAAACCGAAACGGCAACTAGACGTAGAAGACGATGAAATTAGAGGATAATCCAATCGAAACAAATTAAATTTTGTTTTTCGTCGTCAATCGAATCGAAACATTCAGAAATCATCGTTCGGCTACACTTGAGGTAATGTCAATTCCTTGTACTGTATGTATCTTGTGATAGATGGTTCACTACAGATCTCTCAATCATGAGTTTTAACTTCACTTTGTTTTGTTTGCTGATCTGATCATATGGATACTTGCGTCTTTTAGCTTACGACAAACCATATGATAGCATGCCTCTCACGATGCATTGAAATAGCCGTACGTTTGATAGTTTCTGTCTCTGACATAAATTTTATCCTTTTCTCTCAGATTTCCGATCATCTTTTCTTTCCAATTTCTCCATGTAAGTTCCTTTTTCTGCATCCACTTACGCTTACAATCCTATTCTATTACGCTTACAATTTTTTTGTTTTTTTTCCCACCAATTTCCGTTTCTGATTTATGTGTAATTTATTTTTTCTTTTCTCCGGTGATAAAATAAGATATAAGCTGACTAAGTAGCAATCAGAAGTTTCTTACTACTTGATTTATCCATTTTAACCATCAGATATAAGCTGACTAAGTAGCAATCAGAAGTTTGCTATGTCCTATTCTCAAGTTTCTTGAGTTTTAAAGGGCTATGTACGATCATAATAATTGTATAGTAACAATATGAACCTGAGCTTCATCCCTTAAACAGCTCTACTTTAACAACAAGGAGCTCCTTCATAGTTATCAACATATTGTTGCTACTAGGAAATTACTTTAATTTGCTTATCTAACCTTCCTACTATGGTTATTACAGGGCAGAAGAAGAAGCTGTTGATCAGAAAAGTTACCTTGAGGAATCTTGCAAACCAAAATGTGTGAAGCCACTACTTGACTATCAGATGAATAGGCAATTAGGCTTTGAGGTTATGACCTTTTTTGGCAATATATGAGTCTGGCCACAAACATTGCACTGGGCAGTATTTTGATTTCTGGCATTGTGTTGACAAATGTGTAAGTGTTTTTAGTCTTGTGATTAATCCTTATACACCTAAAGTTTCATTCTATAATCTGTATACACCTTAAGTTCCATTCTATTGTTGATCTGCAGGTAGGACCTAAGCTGTTTGCGACTGAAATGACAAGAAGAAAATTTGGAGTTGTAAGTCCGTGTCTTGTTATTTATTTATTTTTCCCCCAAGGGTTATATAAAAATGTTGTGGATGCTGAACATGAGCAGGTTGCACGGGATCCTTGTCAGTTTTGTTTCGCTGCGAATTCTTTGTTTTCGTGGTTGGGGGAAACCTTTATGAGTTTGTGGTACTACATTACTGCCTAATATAATAAAACTAAACCAAAATAAGAATTGTATCTCCTTGGTGGGATACAAAACCTGCGTAGACATCTTGGTTAAACGCCAAGGGACATCAAGAAACGGCACGCAGTTTTTGGGTTTTGTAAATAGACGGCACGCAAACCAGGTTATGTACGGCGTGACTGGTATATATATATTAAAATATGAGAATAATTCTCCAAGGCCATTCCCGAAAAGCTAGCTCCTCCTGTCTCTTCCTTTGATACGGTAAGCCTGCTCTCTCAGATTTCAGATCTCCTAATAAGCTTTATCAAGGATCATTTATTTTTTAGATCTGTGCTCCTTTTTCCCCTTATATCGTATAATTCAGCTGTCTTGGGGTTCTCCGATCCACTCAATCCGTTGATCTGTGTCGTCTCTAGGGTTGCTTCTTTTTGTGTGTTTTTCGACTATCATAGGTTCTCTTGTGTTTGGGTAAATAAGAATTGGCCTCTCTTTTACAGATTCGTTCTCTCTTGCGTTGTTTATCGTCGGCTTGCCCCTCTTCTTTCACCTCTCACTCGCATCAGGTAAGAAGTTTGGTTCAGATTCATTACTTTATTTTCAAAGCTTTTCTCTGTGCTTTGGTTACTATGGTTGAATGCTTAACAGTTCCTGGAAGAAAAGTGTATTTTTCGATACGTTCTGTATTAACATCATAGTTAGTCTCTATGGATAACTGAAGATGTTGTGTTGCTGATTAATTTTGAGCCTGATTAACTGTTTGATGAGGGAGCTAACATTGTTTTTTCTTCTCTTTTGTGAGATGCACTTTTGGTTATCTTCATACCAAAATGCAGATTTTCAGTTGCTTTTTCTATCCAAATGGACTGCAAGAAGTTCATCCAGATGGTGGAGGACAAGAAGAGAAGAATTCTAGAGAAGAAAGAAGCTCCCTTGATATGGGAGCAGAAGCTAGAGGCGGCTGCCAATGCTAAAGCTGATACAGAAACCAAAGATAAGAAGTCAAAGGGTACTAAGCGAAAACAAAGGGGTGTTTCGGAAACTAGCTCAGAAAGTGATAGTAGCTCTGAGGTCAGAAGAAAGCCAAGAAAATCTCACTATAAGCACCGAAGAAGTTCACACTTTGATTCAGATGACAATGATAGGAGGAAAGAGAAGAAATCCAGGAGGCAGAAGAGAAGGTCATCAAGCCCAAGCAATGATAGCAGTGATGAGTATGTAAGCGGGTCAGAGGATGAGCTCAGGGTAAAGATAAAGCACAACCGAAGGCAGAAGTGGCATAGCTCAAGAAAGACTTGCGGTGATGACAATACCCAAGGTGTGAGAAGAAGACAATTAAAGCATCACAGGTGCATTGAGGTGGTCACTTCAAGTGATAGAGAGGAAGAGAGTGGAAGAAGAAGACAAGGCAAATATCACAGGCACAACAGAGGTTCAGTCTCCTCCAGTGACTCGGAGGATAGTGGGAAAATTAGAAAAAGAAGGCAACATAAAAGGCACCGTTGGGCAGAGTCTTCAAGTGAGAACGACGGAGCAACAAGAAGAAGTCATCATAAACATGATGCAGATTCTGTATCCGAGTCTGATGGAAGAAGGTTATCAGATGAGAAAAAGAGCATAGCGTAGACAAATAAAACTGGAAATTGTATTTGTTTTCTTCACATCATACGAACTAAATGTTCCTATCACGATCTTGGACCTAAATCAATGAATTACGTCTGTCATTCTGTTCTCAGCACTTCATTGTACTCTCGGATGTTTATGATTATTTAGACCTATGTGACGGAGCCTGTTTTTATTTTTAAATTGTTCTCACTAGCCGAAATAATATGTTGAGGTGGTGATGATTAGTCATCTCGATTAACTATTCTCCGTCTTCATCGTTTCTTTAACTAGTAGTAGTTTCCAGGATTGTGGTCTCTCGCACGATTATTCGTCTATCGTCTTTTACAGGAAGCCGCAAATATGGTACTAGGCTGGTCCAATTTGAATGTTCATAATTTTGATACAAACTCACTATTACAAACAAGGATTTACATAGCCATTTCTCCCCAGTTATCATGAGCCATATAATCGACAATGAATTCCCCTACCCCTCAACTTTTTTGATAGCTAAATTTGTACATCCGAAGATGAAGATGAAGATGAAGATGCAGATAAACTCTCTTGCATGGAAGTGTGATATACTCTACAAGATACATGATTTATTTGTCTTTGAACAAGCAGGTTTCTCACCGTCCTGTGAGCTTGACCATCCATGCACCACCCAAGTAAAGCCCCAAAAGCGGTGTTGCTAGGAGCATTTGAGTGACAGGGTCTGTTGAGGGCGTAACAACAGCTGCAGCAACCACCGCACCCACCACCACATATCTCCAAATTGATAGCATTTGGTCTCCCGAGACCACCCCTACTTGGCCGAGGAGTAACTGAATAACTGGAACCTGTGAAGCAAGAAGAAGCAAGTGAAGATAGGTAGAGCAATGGTTTAGAACATGTACATTAGCATAGGCACATACCTGGAAAGAGAGGCCCGTGCTAAACATAAGCACAAGTACAAACTCAAAGTACTGGTCGATAGACCACAGAGATTCTACCACCCCTTCAGCGTAATTTACAAAGAAGTTCAAGGCTGCAGGAGTTAAAACCCAGTAGGAGAAGGCAAGTCCAGCATAGAAGAGCAAGGAGGAACCAAAGACAATTGGCCCCAGAAATCTTCTCTCAGCTCGTGTTAGACCAGGTAGGACAAAAGCTATAATCTCATACAGGATCACTGGGCTCCCAATTAGAAGTCCGCAATAACCAGAGACCTGCACCGCAAAAAGAAGAAGAAGAAATCACATTTCTGGTTCATTTGACAAAAGAAATCACATTTTCCTGGTTCATCTGATGATTTAGACAGACCTTTAAAGTGGTGAAGAAAAATTCTCCTGGAGCCAGCTGAAGAAAGCGTACACCCTGTGTTTTGACAGGAGCTTCAAGAAAGACAATAAGATCTTTGGAGAAGGCAAAGCATCCTAAGATTGCAGCTCCCACAGCCAACACGGAGACGAATATTCTCTCACGAAGCTCCTCGAGATGATCGAATATAGTCATCTCTTTGTCATCAGGGAGCTCCTCTTTATCGGGATAGAGAAACTCATAGACCGAACTTGCTCCATCTTCTTCTTGCTCAAAAGAAAAGGGTGACATATATATAACTCAATCTTCTGGTCCAAGAAAAACATATAACTAAATCTAACTAACATGGAAACGGGAGTTTGAATACCTGGTCTGTCTTCTACAGCAGAGGCAACGCCGGGGGTGATCTCCGTTGGTGAGTCGCCAGAATTATCATCCACAGCTGCCAATCGGGTCCAGCGTTGCTTCACAGCGTATCGGACTCCAGCTTCCCTCCAAGAACTGCAGAAATTTAGAGTGCAAGGACGCTTTGTAGGCGAAGCCAAGTTGCGAGTGGTGAGGCGGAAATGATGGATAAGAGCAGAACTCGTGCTTGTGCTGCCCATGGCGGATTTGATTGGCTCCGGTCCAGTGTCCTTCCCCTCCCAATCAATGGCTCATATGCCACAACAAGAGAAATCTTTCTCTCATGGGATATTTTAACCTTTTGTTTTCTGCCAATTCTTCCGTCACATACACTTTGTTAACACACCAATAAACAAATGAGCTTTTTGGGCCTTGTTACCATGGCCCTTGATTGATGGAAAGAGGCCCACTACAGCCCATTTATACAGCAGAGACACCAAGTACCGATCGTGGGGCTTTCGCTTGTGTCATTTTCCCGCCACCGCCAGGTTTCATTGCAACTTTTCCGATGGGCAAAGAGATTCCGGCGGAGAAATCCCTAAATCTGATCCGGGAGAGGCTCTGCGATCCTACGTTTGTCTTCAGACCTCTTTCCGTTACGCCAGACAGCAACTACAGGTCACTTTTCTTTCTTTTCTTTTTTTTTTATAATCGTAACAATTCAATTGCATACCCTAAAAAAATTAAAAATTAAAAATGGTGTAATACAGCAAACTGAAGTTCATTGTATCGACTTCTATCACGGAGAGCTGCAACAATTCCATCTTGCTTCTGGGCCCTCGCGGCTCTGGAAAAGCTGCTGTATGCTCCTCGAACCCTTCTTCTTTGTACTCTCTCTTGGCGTTTGATTTGTTATTTAAAATTGATTTCAGGTCTTGGATCTCGTTGTATTTGATTTAATGGAGGAGTATCCCGATTCAGTTTCACTAGTATGTGTGATTTTAAGTATAGTGCAATTGGCAACTTTTTCATCTCTTCTTATCTGACTACATCCTTGTTTGATGCAGATCAAATTGAATGGGCTCTTGCATAGTGATGATACTTGTGCGTTTAAGGTCTGATCACTTGACACAGCCACCATTCTCATTTCCTCACCAAATGACTTACATTGTTTTTTCAGGAAATTGCCAGACAGTTGTGCATGGAACACCACCTCCTCTTTTCCAAAATGGTAATGCATCCAAATGTTCTTTTTTTTTTTTTGCTCTTACCTCTTTACCCAAATGTTTCAATTCTCTCTTCTACTTCCAGGCGTCATTCCATGACAACTCGCACTTCATTATAGCCATGCTGCGGTCAGTATATTTACCTTGACCCTAAAAGCCTTTTCGCTGTCTTCATATTCAACTCAAACTAACTGGTCGAGATCATCTCAGCGAATGTGGACTAGCCCATAAGACAATCATCTTTGTGCTTGATGAATTTGACATGTTTGCACAGGCAAGAATTCTGTTTTCTTACAACTTGCTAATTGTTTTGTAATCGATTTCCCTATGATTAAATTACTTTTTACCTTGTTACATAGAGGCTATCCTAAGGTTGGGAGGTAGAGAAGAACCTTTGATTAACTAAGGAATTGGACATTGGTGATTTCTATCCACTAACCCTATTATCTGCTTATATATAGGGAAAGCAGCGGCTGCTATACAGTTTGCTGGATGCTATGCAATCTGTAACGTCACAAGCTGTTGTCGTCGGTATTAGTTCTCGACTGGTATGAGCATGCCTGTACTGAGATATACATGCTTTGGGGCTTAAGATTGTTCCTAGTAAATTTGTCATTTTATACCTGTATGATTTTAATGTTTGATGATAGCTGATTTTGCTAGTTGTTAACACTACTCTGGTTCAAAATCTTATAATATGCTATCTCTCTCCACAGGACGCTGACCAACTTCTGGAGAAAAGAGTGAGATCTCGCTTTTCACACAGAAAATTTTTGTTTCTTCCCCCATCCAGGGAAGAACTTGATAGGTAACCTTTTTCTCTGTCATCAGACATAAGCAGACTACTATTATTCCGATGAACTTATTTGATTAATAGGAATTATCTTTCTAGATTGTTGGAACACCTGCTGTTTCTACCAGCAGACTCAAGCTTCCCCAGTGGATATGTTTCCCAGTTCAATGAAAAAATTAAGGTTCTAATATCCGCTCTCAACCAGTACTATGCCATGCTCAGCTTTTATATGATGTCAAATCTTGTTCTGAAAAACTCAGTACTTTCCAATTTAAAAAAAAAAAAGTTGATTGGCAGAATATAACATCAGACACGAGATTTAAAGACACACTGAGGACATTTTTCTATTCCAATTCCACAGTCAACAGTTTGCTGAAGTTTGTGTAAGTTCTTCAATTACAAGGTTGAGCTTTATCTTGAAAGTTGTCATTTTCTCTTTGTTGAGGCTATCTCTTGATGTTAGATTCCGAGCTGTTTCTTTGATGAATTTGGAATCTGGCCTCCTCTCTCTTGAAAACTTCAAAGCAGCACTTTCAAGTATTCAAAGGCAACCAAAGTTGGAAGCCATTAAAGGTGCAATAACGAGCCGACTTCTGAGGAATATGTTTTGTTGAACAGCGGTGTTGCTTATACATATCCCATGGTGATATCAATTCAAATTAACTTTGTTGAGCAGATTGTTCCGTACTGGAGCTTTATCTTCTGGTATGTATGAGGAGGCTAGAAGTGAAAGAGCAAAGCTCATACAACTTCATCAGTGTGATGAAAGGTAATCTGTAAATTTGGCTTTATAGAAAAAAATGTGGATTGCCCCACAAAGAAAATGATTTGAAATTCCATGTTTGTTTCAGAGTACAAGACGATACATGATTCTTTTCAAACGTCGGACTACTACGCACAAAATGTCTGCCTACGGGTATGTTTACATCTCCCATGAGATGCCATGGTTTAAATGTGGTGGACTAAATGGTTGGCATGACAGGCATTTGAGCATCTGAGGGAGCGAGAAGTTGTATGCTATTCCGAGAATAGAGGACAGTCTCAGACAGGTGAATACCGTCCCATGAAGCTTATGATATCAGCCTCTGAACTTCATCAGGGAATGAGATCTCATGCGTGTTGCCCCGTAAGTCTCTTTTTTTTTCATCGCTGCTCTCGTTTTCTTCCCCTTTGTAAACCGATTTCAAACTTGGTCATAAATTTTTTTCTGCTGGAACAGGCCATTCTTCTCAAGTTATTGGACCATTGACCTCTGATTTTTGTCCCTTAGAATTAATACTCTCTAATGGCCCTATGATTGTATGTTTATGTCATGTCATGGTAAAGTTACTTGGTTCGGAACCAGTCTGTTCAGTTTTGCCTTCGCTTTCCTTTTTTGCTCTACCACATTCAAACCCTTGTGAATCTATCAACATCTAACCCTTCAGCTCATATAGTTACAAACAACTCATGCTAAGAGTTACGACCCACACAAATTGGACTCTTAATTCTCACATTAATTCACTATATCCCCCAGATTCACTCTCTCGCTTTGTGCGCTTAGCCCACTGGAGTAAACTCTCCGGCTCCACTTTTAGTGTGCCATATAATGCGAATTTATCACCCTTCAACCCCATCCAATCGCTGGCCACAAAGAGATGCTCCAAGTCTCCAAGTCGATCATTTTTCTTCCCACTTTTGCTCCCAAAGGCTCGCCCAGGAAAAATAGGAACTCCATTAAAAAGCCTTTTTGTCTTGAATGTCTTCTACTAGGCATTGGTCTAAGCAAAGCAATCAGAGGTGGTCCTTTTTGCTTTTCTTTAGCAGCTTTGACATATGATTCACGTTTTCATGACTTTCCTTAGCCCCACCCATCAGCCATTGTATAGCTTCAGCTGCTGCATCCTTCTCAGCACTCTTCTTGTTGCTGCAAGGCTGTCCCATGATCTGTGTCTCGTTAAACTCTACTGTTGTTTGGAACTTGTTGTTCTTCAAATGCTTTGTCTTATACATTGGTGCTGCATAACCAGCCCTCGTAAGTATTGTTTGGAGCTGACCCTTGGAATTGTCACCCCCTGGCCCACTTTCGTTCCTTGAAACCAATGTTGGTTCTGTTGACAATGCTGATGTTTCTAAAGGCCGAAGTATTTGGCGACCAAACACAAATCTTCCATTACATCCATCCTCAGAGACCAATGACAGTATAGCCGATAGGAGTTCACGGTATGCTTGCATGTCTACTTTCGGATTAAGTAGCTGGAATGTATTTAAAAAGTATTCATAACTCAGATGTCTATTCAATAACCAGATCTGATACAAATAAATTGGGTAGTTTTGAGATTTTATAAAACTCACTTTCTTCTGTATCAGCTCGTCAAGCTCTTTCTTCAAGGTTTGGTATATCTCTGCTACAGCAGGTTCCATGAAAAACTCCAAGTATCCTCCCAACATTTTCAGGTGGCCATCCTGCAAAAGAATAGACCAAAAACAAGAGGTTGGCAATGAAATTTAGGTCAATCATGACAACAAAGAAACACAAGTACAAGCAAGAATGATAGAGAAAAAAACTCACAATGTCTCCTTTGGAAATGCTACCGCCAAAGAGGATAAGCGCAGAGTCAGAGACAGCTGTTGACTCCCTCAAGAAAATAGAGTTCACTTTTATCTTCTCGTTGAAAACCAACCACGGGTATGGTATTTTTGTTTCTCGCGCATTTACAGAATTCTATGGGGGAAAAGTTGAATATAATAAATTTCCAAGCAAAGAGTAGTGTTAGTTATACCACTATCATTAATTCTGAATGGATGAACGCGTACTGAATAAAGAAGAACTAGGCCATCCTCCATTGTCTTCAGGGAAAATGATCTCTCATTATGCTACATGTGTCACATAAATGCTCAATAAGCAAACTGCAAAATATAGAAAGGCCACTGCAGGAAAAAGAAGTTCAGGAGAAGTACTCACCACAACCGAACAGATTCCTGGATACAAGCCATAGCAAATAACTGCACGGGTGAGATTATCATCATTCCCCTCTGAATTGTAGATCGCAGGGTTTCCATCTATTAGCCCGGTATTTTTGAGTAACGAGAAGAACTCTTTTCGGAGTGAATCAATAGCTCTCATCAAATGTACTGACAGAAAGTTTTTCCAGCAGTAATCATATATAGCAGACTCTACCTCGGCTTTTTTCCACCCCTCATATGCCCGAACAAGAGCAAGATGATCACTGTTATCACGTGAAAACTGGAACTTTGCGGCTTCTGCAAGCTGGGAAAGTTAAAAACGAAACATCATATGGGTCGTTCGGAGGACACAAACTTCTTACCATCTGATTTCAAGACAAGACGTCTTTGGGTAAAACTACGTCCATAACAAAAGTATATTCAGAGGATAAGATGAACGGTCAAGTAACCTTAATTAACAGAGATAGAGAGATCCATAAGTGCTAATGAAGAGTATAACTGTAATTGACACAAAGTAAAAACTACATAGGTTAAGTTTCCCATCTTTTCCAGCCAGATGTATTATATATTAAAGTCCAACAAGAGACCAATAGATGGTATAAACTATATAGTGCTAGATAAGTAGTTGAACAGCATTTAGTTTTATACATGATGGGAGATGGACTTACATCTTTCTTGTCCACAGGCGTTAAGAAAGGATCTCTCACACTCAGGCCAGCCGCAACAGTCAATATGGGATTAAGGCAACCAAGAATAGCTCCTAGTATGAGCATTTTTCCAAGTTTTGGCTCCATGGGAAGTTTGGACAAATAACGACCTGCAAAGAGTTTCATTAGCATGAGATCAATATAAGTCCTGCTACTCAAAACTGTCACGATTCAGCATATTTCCTCTTACCTAGAATTGTGAGATATTCATTCTCATCCAAAGCCCCTATTATCTTCAGATATTCAATGGCCTTTTGAACCTGCGGGGCAAGTTGAAGAAACCAAACATGAGGCGAAAAGCAAAGAAACTGCAGATATTACTGATAAGTTGATTATTATAAGATCGGTTTAAATCAAACATCTTCACCTGAGAAAAGTTCTAAATCGGAAAGTCTAATCAAAGAATTAAACAAATAAGTCGTACTGCTAATAGTTTAGGAGATTGCAGCGCCCTTGACAAGAACTCGGATATGCTTCCGAAATTTAAGCTTTTAATTTGCAGACACAGTGACTGTAAAGGCGTCCTCAAAATTTCAGGCAATTGATATTCTGCAAAAGCATCATACACAAACTTCGGGTAAAGATGATAACACTGTCCAGGTTGAACACGACCGGCTCTTCCTCTTCTCTGCAATTACAATAAAGAGCATGAGAATCAACCAAAAGATCTCTTCCATCATTCTCAAAAGCTACCAACTCTAACAAATAAGCAATACCTGCTGAGCTGAAACCTTGGAAATCCAAGAAGAGAGCAAACAGGGGGTATTATTTAATGCATCATAGGATGTCTCTTTTGCCTTTCCACAGTCAATGACAAAAGTAACATCATTGATTGTGATGCTAGTTTCTGCGATATTAGTGGCAAGAACTATCTTTCTTACTCCACTTGCAGGTTCTTCAAATATTAACCTCTGCATTTACTCAAAATAAAGTAATACTGATAATTACGTTTTCTTTCTTATACATGTACCGAATGCAAAGAACAGAGAGGGAAGAAGAGAAGAAAATGCAGATTACAATTAACATGGATCAACTAGAATATTGATATTATAGTAACACTAGCATATGATCCAGATTGTCGTCAGCAGAATAAAATTACCAATTCACCTGCTCAAAACTTGCCATAGAACCATGGCAGGCAAGTAACATAACCCGGTCTGGATTGCCAAAAATTGAATGAATTTGGAGTTTTTCTTTCAGAGAGCTGATATCATCCCATCCAGTCATAAAAACTAAAATACCACCAGGACCCTCATTCTCAAATATATGGCAAAGAAGAAATTCTATGAGATTAAAACCAATGCAATCAGGATTCCAACAAGATAAAGACTCTTGAGTCTCAGGTCTTAAATCCTTGAAGTCAGCCGCTCTCAGTGCGTTCTGTTCACATAAGAGAAAAAGTGATGAGGAACTACAACATATAATTAAACTACTGATATTCTTTTGCCGATAATACCTCAACAACAAAGGCAATTTGGCTCTTCCGTTTTCTTGGGATCTGTTTGTTCATCTTCCACGTTTTTTCTTGGCCATAATCATCAATTTGATTGTATGGAGTCAATCTGTACCCAGTCATCTCCAGAATATTCTCTAGGAAATAACTATGAACCGGATATGTAAATCCCTGTAGTGATAAAGAAAATAGAAGTAAAATATATGAGTAGCATCCGTGAGGTTAGTCAGAACAGATAGATCAAACAATATCTAGTCAGCAAAAGATTAAGAGCATCTTGAAATATCCATCCCATAAGGATTGAATAGTCATTTCCTTCCAAACAACATATCACTACTTACTGGAATGTGAATTACACCTGTCCCACCAAAGTATGAAGAGAAAAGCTCAGCATCTAAGGTTGCACTCATCAGAATCAGCTTAAGCTCTGGGCGACGAGGTAGGAGATCTTTAAGAATGATAAGCAGGAAATCTACAACACAAAATAAATCTAGTCAGAGACCGCTTTCAAGTCAAGCTCAAAAAAGAGAGATGCATAGCAAAATTATACCTTCATTCATTCCACGCTCATGAATTTCATCCACAATAACATGAGTCACTCCTCTTATATTTCTATCTACCAACAACCTTCTCAACAAAACGCCTGTGGTGCAGAAGAGTAGGCGAGTATCTTTTCCTCTAACACCTTCCAATCGAACTTTATATCCAACCTTGACAACAATTATGAAAGAAAGCAAAAGAGCTTAATCAGTAAATAAGTAAGGAATTCCAAGTAGAAGGCTCCAAGTCAACTAATTGGATGGAACTCACGGATTCACCCAACTGCTCTCCTCTCTCATAAGCAACCCTCTCCGATACAGATATAGCAGATATTCTCCTTGGTTGAGTACATATGATATTGCAAAAAGCTCCCCGGTTTGCTTCAATCTCTGATTCTAAAATAAACTGTGGAATTTGTGTGGTCTTGCCACAGCCTGTTTCTCCAGAGATAACAATAACCTGTAACATTAAAAATTATGTGGGTTATTGAAACCAATACAATAACAAGACGGTCGTCAACATTGATTGATATATTATTTTCTATTTGACAGAGATGCCAGCAACAGAGTTTTCTGCTTTGCAGACCTGATTTTTTGAAATCGCTTTCAATACTGAATCCCTTTGCTTGAAAGCAGGGAGACTTTTCCGAGATTCCACCATTCTTCGACCTTCTACTGATGCCTAATCAATGGAACTCATAAAAATTAAAAGAATAATGAAAAGGCAAAGGAGAATAGTAAGCTCTATATATAAATAGATAAGAGACTAAACCGAACCTCCCAATATTCTTGTCGATCACGCAGCTGTAAACTCCTTGACCAAAGAATTTTGTCCAGCGTGGCCTTGGTGGCAGGCATGGGTTGTGGTTGCTCAAAGAGAGCTTCCTCGGTAGCGATACTGCTAGAGCTACCAGTTCTTGAGAAGGAATTGGCAGGGAATATATCCATCCTCTTTGAGTTTTTAGTGAGGTAAGCTTCAACTCTTTTAAGAAGATCCGTGGGCAAATTTAGCTGTAAATGTATATGGTCTTAAAAGAAGAAGCAAGAAAGAAAAACGGGTAGTTGTATAAGTGGAAACAGATACTACCTCCCTGAGAGGCCTCTTGTCGTCTAGATCAAACCTATAGTTGGGAAGTGGGATCTTACTGAACACAACAACCTTAGCGTATGCATGACTGCAAAAAAAAAGAGAAATCTATCTATAAAGAAATTTACTTGTGAGAAACAAGCAGCGGCTTAAAATAGAAGAAGAGCAAATGAGTGTGATAGATGTCGAGAGGGTACCTATACAATCCGAAGGTTGTAGCCAATGCAGCAAGTTTATCAAAATCCCTTCTATCTTTTTTATCCCTGGAAATAACTTCTTGCTTAACAGAATCACGCGAAAGCATAGCAAAGTTTCTTTGCCATTCATCCAAATTGGCACAATAAGATGCACCCTGCAAAAGCTTATCTCTCTCAGGGGGTGGTTCCAGCAGAAATGGTTTCAAATCAAAAGCTGCAGCATACAGATTTTTGGGGTCAGAAATTACCGGGTGGCAGTGAGCAGCTTCCTGGGAAACGCGGTCATCATAAGCGGAGACATAGCTGACGGGTGAGGGAGGAAGAGGATTGGGAGGGACGGAGCCAAGGCGCTGGTGGGGCGGAACGTAGAGGGAAGGAGGAACACGATTCTTCATCGCACTTCCAAATAAACTCTTTAGTCAAACTTAATCGAGATCTAAGAGTTAACAACGACTCTTCCAGACTCTACTTCCAGCTGTGCTTCCGATTTCACCTCTATACCCTCCTTATTTTTATTTTTATTAGCTGTTGTGTTTTTATTTTTGCAGTCAAGTAAGTTTAAAATCAAATATAGATGTTTCGGATGTTTTCATCAAAGTTTTCTCAAATACAAATGATATGATGGTGACTTGTGAGTTTTTTCCTCAGAGAAAAAATAAAAAATAAAAATAAAAGACAACAAGGGGGTCCTTATTACGATCTCTGGAATGGGACCAAATTAACAAATCAGTAGGTGTAACCCTTGACGAACATTCCTTTCTTGGCATCCTCGTTCTCTCCCTCAGCTGAGTATTTGCCGAGCTGGGCCAGTGAGTTTGCCTTTGCCCTCACCAACAGGGCCTTCTGCGAGGCCTCAATCTTCTCCGGCTTCCCTTGCCACGTCCTAAGCACAGAGTTCTGCAGGGCACGTGCGTAGGAGAAGGACACATGCCATGGGTTTGGGCTCTGGTTCATGGCGTTCAGGTTCAGTGTGGCCTCCGCCTCCGACTGTCCTCCAGACAGAAACATGATTCCTGGCACAGCAGGAGGGACCCTCCTTTTGAGCATGGTGAGCGTGAACTCTGCAACTGTCTCGGGAGAGGCCTTGTTCTTGTGCTCAGCGCCTGGGGTCACCATGCTGGGCTTCAACAGAATGCCCTCAAACATGACATTGTTCTGCGCCAAGTAGAAGAACACCTCAGACCACACTTTCTCTGCCACCTCCAGGGTCCTTTCTATGGGGTGGTCCCCGTCCAGAAGGATCTCTGGCTCCACAATGGGCACAAGACCATTCTCCTGAGAGATGGCTGCATAGCGAGCGAGCCCCCACGCAGCTTCCTTGACAGCCAGTGCTGAAGGACCGCAAGGAACACTAACAACTGTCCTCCTGGACATATTATACCAAAGAATCATCATCACTAGGAAGAGCATTCACATAAACCAAAAGAGTAATACATACCACTTGGCAAAACGAGCGCCTTGCTTGTAGTATTCAGCAGAGCGTGAAGCCAAACCATCCAAGCCTTGGCACCAAGACTCGTCGTTGGAGCCGGGCAGGGGAGATAAGCCCTGTAGAAAGAGAGAAGTCAATTCACAGATAGAAAAAGAAAAGAAAATGTGGATAGTTGAATAAAGAAAAAGAAAAGAACCTTGTCAACTTTGATGCCAGGGACGATGTTGGCATGGCGCAAGCAGTCGACAAAGGTCTTGCCGTCCTTGGTGGACTGGTAAAGCGTCTCCTCGAAGAGAATGGCACCGGAGATGTAATCGCCGAGGGCAGGGGTGGTTAGCAGAAGCTGCCTGTAGGCCTGGCGGTTCTCCTCAGTGTTATCAAGGCCAATAGAAGCGAGTCTCTTCCCACAAGTTGCATTGGACTCATCAATCGCCAGGATACCTCTCCCAGGGGATGCTATGCTTTTCTATTACGCAAATCAGAATCAAAAATCACTATCACTATCTTTGACTTTGACTTTGAATCGAGATCACAATAAGAAGAAGAGATCCAGCGCTGAAATAGGAAACAAAGAGAGGAAAGAATATTCCATTAGGATACTCACGGCGGTTTTAACAAGCTCGTCGGAGTAAGCACCGGCGCGGATCGCAAAGCAGACTCGAGGAGGAGAAGAGGCAGAGGGGTGGGTAAAGGAACGCTGGCCGAGCCAAGGAGAAGAGAGGGCACTAGGCTTAACGAAGCTCGCAGACGCCATTGTAGACAAGGAGTGGAGTGATCGATTAGATTTCTCGGGGACTCCGCGGATCTGATTTTATTCCAAAATGCCGAATCTCACTAGTCACTAACTGGGCCTTGGGACATCACCTACTCCCACCAATTCCCTCCGCCCATTTATATTTTCACCTTCTACATACTTAAATGACGCTTCTACCCTCTCTCAATTTGCAATGTCTTCTATTTGACATTACCAAACAACACCAGATTGATACTTTCTTTCGTCTACCCAAATTACCCTCCCCTACACCTTTGCCTCTTCAATCGTTTTCAATTCATCTTAACTTCCTTCCTTCTTCCAATAGATGCTCCAACTTTTTCTCTTCATTTTCAATTACAAGATCTCATGTTGGATTCTGCCTAAGTCTTAAAGATAGGAGACTTCTGAAGACCCTATTTTAAAGAAAAGGTTTTGACCAAACATAAAACATAAAAAGAAAGTCAGATGTTTCTCTTAAATAGATAAGAGACAGAAGAGTAATTAGTTTCTGCCTCAGTTTAAGTTTGGTTTGTCTTCTTCCCCTATACAGAAAAACCAGAACACGTGAAGACCAAGTAAGAGAAAGCTCTGTAGTATATATAAGAAGAGAGCTGAAACATTTAGAACTAAGAGAGCAAGATGAGGGTTTGAGTGAGGCGGCTAAGAACTTCCAGTTTGCCTCTAGGGTTTATGTAACAGATAGATCCTAGTTATAGGAATATCAATGTTGATCAAGAATAAAAACTTTAAATCCGATTAAAGCAAAAAAAAAACCACACAAGAATAAGTTACTTCAATTTTATCTCTATCTATTACCATTGACATGAATGTCTTTAAATACAAAACAGAACCAAACTAGATTGATCATGATCCTACAGGTAAGGAATAAGAATGTGGAAAGTGGAAAGTGGGGGAGTGGGAAATGGAGATGTCTAACTTCTTATAATTTAGTAGCTAATTAAAATAATTAATTAACAATAATTTATCCATTAATTAACAATAACTTGTCTAAAAGCTTTCTAGTGGATTTCCAAGTATAATTTCGGCGAAACGTAGTGTTTTCGGTTTGGAAGCGTATATACTCGTTAAATTGTGTATATTCTTTATGTTTCTTCTTTATTAAATTTCTAATATAAATACAAGTTTAATGAGTGATAATGAGAGATTCCGCATAAAACAAGTTAAAAGTTCAATCTTTCTCTACATCTCAACTAACAAGTATAAAAGAGATGACCAAATACTACCTTTCTTATTAGTTGGGCAACGAAATGTTCATATAGAATACAAACAATTCCCCAAGTTACTTTATTGGATCCCAATAATAAGGGGCTTAATTCTGCTTCTAATCAACCAAACCATGTATATTTTCTTTTTCTTTTTCTTATTTTTTCTTTTTTTTAAAAAAAATAAGAAGAGCATGCATACTTCCAAATATGTCTCAAATGGACAGCTCTCATGACGACTGACAAGTTGAAGAACCAAAAGAAATATGTCAAAGACAAATACAGGTTGATCTTTGGTGGGTTTAAGGCTTGAAGTTATGGTTGTCCGTTTGCAACTCTGTGTTTTTTTGTAAAAACTTTTTAACTTTTGACAAAGAGAAAAACAACTCTGAGGTTTATATATATGATATATGAGATACTCCAGAATTTTTATAAAGTTTGTGGAATATTGTTTATTGCCCATGAAAACATGATAGTATTTGGCCCCAAATAATTCCGTAAGCAAAAGTTTTGGATAAACCCACCACAAAAACTAGATTTTGAGTGTATGTGCCCTTAATATTTGGTATTGTTCTAAAAATCTCCAACTAGATCCGATTATATTTCGCCTATGCGCTAGACCCAGTTTTGCCACCTCGATTATTGACTAATTTCTCGAAGAAATCAGTCAACCGATTATTTTCCGTCTAATCCGATTAATCTCCGTCTAATCCGATTATTTTCTATCTAATCATACATAATCCAATTATTTTTAGTTTTCAAGTATAAAAAATTGTTCTTGTTATTCAAACATTTATATTGAGAGTTTATGATGTTTTATGATAAATTATATTAAAATTTTAAATAAAAATCATAAAATTAATACTATTATTTCATGTGTTTACTATAATTTTGAAAACAATATTATTTAAAAATTTAATATAATAGATAAATCTCTTCTCCTATCAAAAAGAAGTACTTTAATCTTTGTTTCCAAACACTATTTACAAGCATCTTTTAATGAGATAATCTTATCTAAATAACCAAACACTTCCTAATTATTTTTTAAATAACTACTTTTTCAAATGATTAATTAATTATGGGATTTTTTAAAAATCTGTCATATTTGTGTTTTATATTAAAATTTATTCATAGAATAATATTTAGAAACTAATCAGAAAATTAAATTTTTATTAATATATATGTATATATATATATATTAAAATACGTTTTTCATTAAAACAAATATATATATATATATATAATTTATCTAAAACTTATTATTCACCCTTTAAGGTTATTTTAATAAAATAGAAACATTTTTAAAAAAGAGAATTTTAAGATTTTCTTAAATTGTTTTCAAAAAACAAAATCAGTTAGTTTATTCATTTTCTGTGTAAAATTAGATTTGATGTTATCTTCAAAATATATCCATTTTGTTATTTTAAATGATTTTCTAAAAAACATATTCTCATATCTCTTATCGTATTAAAAAAAATATTTTCATATCTCTTATCGTATTAAAATTCAAATTACAAAATTAAATTATTTTGCTATTAACTGTGAGAAAATATATTTATAAATCGAAAATATCATTTTGTTACCATGAATATCTAAACTAAATATTTATATATCTTTATTTTAATTCTAAAATCCTTTTTATACTCATTCCGACACTATTATATCAAATTTGAAATCCCTTTTAAAATTTTAAAATTATTAAAAATTGATTTAACAAATTAAATACTTTGTTATTAATTGTTATTAATTATGAGAAAATATCTATGAAAATCTTAAAAATAATTTTGTTACAGTTAAAATATAAACTCTTTGGCTACTATTAATGAAATTCTTGGTAATTAAACAAATTGATTTGAAATTATAAAAATTTAAACTACAAATTTCTATATATTTCTTCTGATTCCAATTTATTTTTTTAAAACTAAATTTCTATTGAATATTTTATTCCTTTATTCTTGATAATTATTGTTTTCTTAACAATCTTATGTTATCAGTGAGATATTTTTATATTCACATAACATTAATTTTCGAATATTAAAATTCTATATATATAAATATTATATCATTTTCATATTTCAAATTCGTAATCGTATACCAAAAAAATACTTATATTATAAACGAAAAAATACAAAACAACTCATTTCAAATAATTGATTCATTTTTTTTAGAGATTTAAGGTCATAGAAGATATTTTAGATAGTTCAAGTGAAAGTTTTTCACTCTTGGAGGCAATATAATGTGAAATCTAGAAGAACACATGAGTATATCTTTGTAAACTCGGTAACCATGTTTTCACATTTCATTAAGCATTTAAATAAAATATTTTATTAACAAATTTCTATAATCAAACATGTCAAACAGATCAATCATAACATTTTACTTAATTGCTTCTATTTTATTACATATATTGAGTTATCGTAAATATTCAATTTTAAAAAATTTATATAAACAATATAAAATAATAACAAATAATTCGGTATATTATAGAAATAAGATAATACATAATATATTACTTTTATTAGTTAAAAATATTAACACGCGGTGTACCGCAGGTAGAAATCTAGTATATTTTTTAAACATTAAATAACATAAAACTAATTTCTAATTAATCTTCGTTTACTTTCCGATTTATAATCTAGATACTAAACCCACTTAGACCTCTTAAGTAGCTTTTACCAAATTTTAAAACATGAATATTTGGTTGATTTCTTTGAATATTTATGTGACCCCGATATACTAAACAACAATTAAAACTGACTGTCTTTTCCTCACGTTTTTTTCTCTTTTTCTTCATGAACATACAAAATTGTTGTGCGTATATCTCTTTAATTTCTCTCTTTATAATTACAAATCTGCAGTGTTATTAAGTCTTTTAAACAAAGATGCTTGTTTCATCATCACATCCGTATATCAGGAGACCCTTGTACATATTATTCTAATAAATGAGAAACCCAGAATTATTTCTTTTTTTATCTCAAATTCTGTTTGGCTATTCGGATATGATTTTGTTAATACTATCACTCCTTTTTTGGTTAAGGGTTTGGTCGGGGCAAGATGAATATAGTATTTACTAATCTTAATCATATATAAATATAGTAGGAACTTACATTTTTCATACATTAAAGGTTAAAACATGCATAAACTTCCCTTTGCTACTTTCGGATAAAGTAGTTGGCTGACCTCATTCACTAATTGGTCATCATAATTCACCCACTTTTTCTAGACTCTTCTACACAGCCTCCACGTCTGAGAAATTAGAATAAATAAACGGTGTTGTTGCAGATCTTTGATTAACAATTTGGTCAAATATATCAAATGATTTTAAACTATAAAATCCCAAACGCGTTTTGATACAGATCACATCCACATGTCACCCAGAGGAATTGACTCTCAGATCTTTCTCTGTCTTTGTGTTCACACTTCGCCACACTCTATTTAAAACGATTAAAAAAATGTTAATATTCCCAATTCAAAGAGAAAATAAAGTTATTTAATTTGTCCTCTAATGAAACCTATTGAGTATTGAGTATTGAGTATTGAGTATTGAGTATTGAGTATTGAGTATTGAGTATTGAGTATTGAGTATTGAGTATTGAGTATTGAGTATTGAGTATTGAGTATTGAGTATTGAGTATTGAGTATTGAGTATTGAGTATTGAGTATTGAGTATTGACCACGTTGTTTTTCTTCTTTTTCTTTTCCACCGTTTGCATAAACTTACATCGATGTCCATGATAGTTAAAACTTACATATTACCTAACTAAACAACAACGTTGTCGACAGTCAACGTATCAACTGATCATCGCTTCATCGACAAACCATAATGGAGTGGGATTTAGTTTCTTCAATTGTGTCACTATCCGATTGTATTTTTGGATTGGTTCGGAGCAGATTTTATCAGATTCGGATTATATCACAAATTTATTTGTAAACCGATAAAAAACCGAAAAATATTTCGAATTTAGTTAATAAAACTGAATAACTGATTTAACCAAAAAATTCGAAAAATATGGAAAATTTTGAAAAATCTGAAAAAATCCTAAAATCTCCCAAACAAATCCAAAAAAAAATAATTTTTCAAAAAATAAATAAGATATTTAATCGAAATTAGAATTTTAATCGAAGAGTATAAGGAAATTTTTTAAATATATCATATAATTATGAATATTGATAACTAATATATATATTTGTATATTTAAGAATGTATATAATTATATTATATATCGGATATCGGACCAGATTCGAATTATAACCGAAGCCAAAAAAAATTTATAATAAAAACTGATCAGATTTTATAAGTTGTTCGATTCGAATTTGGTTTGCATTTTTTGGATTGGTTTGGATTGAGTTTTCGGATATTAGATTTTATGCCCAAGTCTAAGAGAGACGGTCGAAGAAAGTCGAGGTGGTTGTCGCTGGTTGGGTAATGCGATGAGTTAAGTACTTATCTTAATCCTAACTAAGGATGTTAATTGGAGTTGAAAATTTGCGGGTTATCGTAACCCTGCACTGCTATGGGACGGGTTAGAGTTCATATTTTGATTGACCAAAAAAAAGTGGGCATTCCGGGTTGACCCGTTACGGTCTATGGTCTTTGATGGACAAACTGCATGGATTGTGGGTTGATCCGCAGACTGATGCAGTTATATGTTGAAGACAAAGAGGTAGCAGGAAATCCCTATTGAGATTTTTTTTATTTTAAAAATTTTGAAGAAGTCATTTTTTTAAAAAGTTAGAGACGTTGACAATGTTTAAACTAATTTTATATTTGAATCTTTAAAATTTTTGTTGATTTCATTATGTATTTTGTGATTTTTAGTATTTTTATTAAGGATAGATACAAGATGCATTTATTTTATTATTGATGAATTTATATTGTAAAACTTTAATTTTGTTGGTTATTAATTTGATTTTAAAATATGTGGACTAATCCGCTAAACCCGCTATTATAATGCATGATTGATTAGAGTTATTAGTTTACAATCTATTGATTATAGTAGATTAAACCGATAAAAACTACAAATTAATTTAACTCATAATAGAACAGATTAAACAAAAAGGAATAACCCACTTTTACACCCTTGATCCCAACTTACGACCTTCCATTTCCACAGCCTTTTGGACGGCGTTAAAGCCTCTCACTTCAAATCTCTAATCCATTTTAATTATGGGTTCTCTAAAACTTATTACTGTTTTTTGTAATCATAACTAGATTTCTACATGCGGTACACCGCAGTTTAATATTTTTAACTAATAAAACTAATATATTATATATTATCTTATTTTTGTAATATACCGAACTATTTGTTATTGTTTTATATTGTTTATATAAATTTTTTGAAATTGAATATTTACCATAACTCAATATATATAATAAAATAGAAGCAATTAAATAAAATGTTATGATTGATCTGTTTGACACATTTGATTATTATGAATTTGTATACCCTGTAAAATGTTATAGAGATTTGTTAATAAACTATTTTATTTAAATATTTAATGAAATGTGAAAACATGGTTACCGAATTTATAAATATATACTTAGTTGTTTTTCTAGATTTCACAGTATATTACCTCCAAGAGTGAAGAACTTTCACTTAACTATCTAAAATATCTTCTATGGCCTTAAATCTCTCAAAAAAATGAATCAGTTATTTGAAATGAGTTGTTTTGTATTTTTTCGTATACAATATATGTGTTTTTGGTATACGATTACGAAATTTGAAATATGAAAATGATATAATATATATAGAATTTTAATATTCGAAAGTTAATGTTATGTGAATATAAGAATATCTGACTGATAACATAAGATTGTTAAGAAAACAATAATTATCAAGAATAAAGGAATAAAATATTCAATAGAAATTTAGTTTTAAAAAAATAAATTGGAATCAGAAGAAATATATAGAAATTTGTAGTTTAAATTTTTATAATTTCAAATCAATTTGTTTAATTACCAAGAATTTCATTAATAGTAGCCAAAGAGTTTATATTTTAACTGTAACAAAATTATTTTTAAGATTTTCATAGATATTTTCTCATAAATAATTACAATTAATAACAAAGTATTTAATTTGTTAAATCAATTTTTAATAATTTTAAAATTTTAAAAGGGATTTCAAATTTGATATAATAGTGTCGGGATGAGTATAAAAAGGATTTTAGAATTAAAATAAAGATATATAAATATTTAGTTTAGATATTCATGGTAACAAAATAATATTTTCGATTTATAGAGATATTGTCTCACAGTTAATAGCAAAATAATTTAATTTTGTAATTTGAATTTTAATAATTTTATTGTTTTAATTAATATATAAACTGGTTGATTAGAAAATAATATTAAAAATTAATTAATATAATTTAATAATTTAATTAAAAATAGATAGAAAGAGAGAAATAAAAAACTTAATTAGATATTTTTATAATTAACTATATAAGATAATTATTAGATATAAATAATTATGTTTGGTTACTTTGATAATATTATTTCATTAATAGATGCTTGTAAATACTGTTTGGAAACAAAGATTAAAATACCTATTTTTCTAATACGATAAGAGATATGAAAATATATTTTTTTAGAAAATCATTTAAAATAATAAAATGGATATATTTTGAAGATAACATCAAATCTAATTTTACACAAAAAATGAATAAACTAACTGATTTTGTTTTTTGAAAACAATCTAAGAAAATCTTAAAATTCTTTTTTTTTTAAAATGATTCTGTTTTATTAAAATAATCTTAAAGACTGAATAATAAGTTTTAGATAAATTATATATATATATTTAATGAAAAACGTATTTTAATATATATATACATATATATTAATAAAAAATTATTTTTCTGATTAGTTTTTAAATATTATTCTATGAATAAATTTTAATATAAAACACAAACATGACAGATTTTTAAAAAATCTCATAATTAATTAATCATTTAGAAAAGTAGTTATTTAAAAATGATTAGAAAATGTTTGGTTATTTAGATAAGATTATCTCGTTAAAATATGCTTGTAAATAGTGTTTGAAAATAAAAATTAATAGGAGAAGAGATAATTAAACAAAAAAACTATCATTCTTCATAGGTAGCAGTAGCACGAAGTGAATACTTGAAAAGTATTGGAGAATTACAAGTAGATATATATGCGTCACGGGGGAGACAAGAAGCGAGGCGAGGATCGTTGCTAAATCTTCGTCAAGTCCACAGATGAATAAGCTTAGGTCAGCTTAAATAAAATAATCACAATGTATATATTTAATTAGTTGGTTCCCTGATTAAGAAAAATCACAAACCGCCCACTTCCTTTTTATATTTCAGAAATGCTTCTCCAATGTTCTACACTTAAGTAAATCAATATATAATGTAAGATGGAGGAATTAATTTACAAAGCCGTTTCTATATTAACGTGCGGGATTCGTATTGTGTATACTATAACGAATAACGAATTGTCGACACAATTTATACTTTTTCATGTTGGGAAATTCTGAAAAAAAATAAATCGACATTGACTATTCGAATCAAGTCAACATTTATCTTGGTGTTTTTTACAAAAAAAAAAAATGAGATATCTAGACGGGAATTAAACACTTGTTCTTAGTAAAATATTATTTGAAATTTGAAACTGTATTATTTGTCAAATAAAATATAGTACGTGGATTAGGCATTGTAGTCGGGAAATTTATTATTTCCGGAGATTGAGAAAGTAGGTAGCGTTGGTATTTACTATTTTTGATAGTTGATGCAGCTTTAAGAAAAAAAAAACAATTAGGTGTTACCATGACATTCCACGTAGCATAAGAAGAAGGGTGACACAATAGATGGCATCATGTTTCAGGCCCATGTTGGGTCATTGGGGTAGTATTCTATAGAGATTAGATGTAGTCGTCATAGTCTTCCGTGTGAATTCGACAAGATTAGAGTGAGTCGCTTTTGACTGTCTCTCATGAAAAGATAAAAAGGTTTGGGCATTTTTTGTGAAAAAACGAAAAAAGCGGGGTGGGAAGTATGAAGATGGAAAAAAAGAATGAAAAGGATAGGGTTAAAGAAAAAGCAAAACAAAAGGGTCCCACAACACGTGGTTTATGTCTTCTCACTTGTCCTCTTCTTTATTTCTTTGGCATATAATGAAGAGTAGAGAACAGCTAAGCTAGGTGCTACCAAACAAATAAAAATTTCCATGGGACTACAAGGTCAGCTCTCCGACGTCTCCTCCGATTCGATACCTCTGATGCTCCTTGCTCTACTCGCCACCTTCTTCAGGCACGTCCGCTCTTTTCTCTTCCGCCTCTGCGCCGTCCCCGTGGACGTGGACGATGCTTCTGCCTCCGTTGCCTCAGGACTCGCAAACCTCAGAGTCCTGGCCGACCAGCTCAACCTGAATCGCCTCTTCTCTTACCGGTACGCCGAAAACGTATCCTCCGATTGCATCGTGTGTCTGTCAAAACTGAAGACCGGAGAAGAGGTGAGGAGGCTGGATTGCAGACACGTGTTCCATAAGCAGTGTTTGGAAGGATGGCTACAACATCTCAACTTCAATTGCCCACTCTGTAGATCTCCATTGCTACATCATCCTCATGGTGATGCCATCTCAATTGACTCAACCACTGCTTATCATTGATTTAGACAGAAGAGGGTATTCGAGTTTTTTTATCTCGCCTCTTTCCTTCTTTTCTTTTCTTTTTAGGAAAACGTCTTCTTTATATTTTCTATTATATATATATTGTTTTTGAGGAATCTCAGATCAGAGAGTTCCTTTGTTTTTTTCTTCAAAATTTACAGTGTGTGGATGTAAATTTTTAGTATGAAAATTAGTCTATGTGTTTAGAATAATCGAAGCTTGCAATACTTGGATATGACCTTAGTCTTGGAAGCACCAACATTCAAAACACTGGACTTTGGCATAACCAATTGTCCTATGCATTTATCTTTATTGCTATTCTAGTAATTGTTAGCAATTTGTAGATTAGAATTTCTCCAACAACATATCATGACACGTCATCTGAGTTACAAAGTTACCAAAATATGTCAGATTTCAACTAAATTTGTGGCATTTATTTTCTTATCTGATTCTTTTTTAATTTACTCTTCGTTCGAGTCTTGTAGAAACTTTTTTCACTCCAGTTAAGCGAAAAATATAATTTTATACATAACTTTTGTGAAGAAAACAAAATTGTCACGGTATAACTCAGCTTGTTCGTCAAAATCACTCACAACAAGTATAACAGAATTAAAAAAAGAAACACACACACAAGATAATCATATGATTTTAAACCCAAAAAATAAAATAAAATCATATGATTAAATTATATCAATCAAGTAATAGAATAATTTTTTTTGCTCTGATATGCGAAGTCGTGCAGAGCTCGAAGACGAATACATTTTTTACTGCCTCTTCCCAACGGGCCGAACCTTCATCGGTGTAACCCACTCTTATTCAAACCTCATAAGCCCAAATTTGTGGCCAGAGTAACCAAATTCCACCTTGACCAAGTCAAAGCTTTGTCGTGTAACAAACGTTTTGGGAGCTGGGCTACTGGTAAATCAGTTGGCCTTCAAAAAATGGCGGACTTGTTCTTTTTTCTTGAGTTATACGGTAAAACTTGTACCAAGTCTACAAAGAGATTGTCAGTATTATTAATGATAATTAAAATGTTAACTACTTCAAATTACAACAAAGCTGGAATAGCTCAGTTGATTATTTAGTAACACATTTGTTTTAAAAATTTAGAGCAGTACTGATGAAAAAGGAATGTGAGATGCTGTTGATTGTTATATATATAAAAAAGGGTAAAATTTAAGTATGAATGGCTTTACTATAAATAACCCCCAAAGATTGAAACATTGTTCAGCTAAGAATGTTGGAGACGGGACCAGCAAACCAACGGCGGGCGCTGAGAAGCCAATATGAGAGGATTATGGCTACCAAACCAGCGACAGCCACCGGAGTGTAGTTGAGTATCTCTGCGGTTATGGGATATGCTACGGGCAAGGAGAAGAGGACGAATATGGTTGCAACCCACATGACTGCCACCCACCCGACCACTATTCCGTACCTCCCCAGGCTGAATGGTCCAGGCACAAAGGTGTTGGGTGACAGCGTCACTCTCAAAAGGATCGGCAGCGCGTATGCTATGTACAATCCAATCGTTGCTATCGACACCATTGCTTGGAATGCCACTATGCTCCATAGTGACTGCCAATTTCATCACATTAACCAAACAGCAATCCCACACAGAGACAGAGACTTACAATATATATTTGGATTGGAAATGAATGGGTTACAAAGACACACACACATACACCTGACCAACGATGTTAAACCTGAAAGATTGAGAAAAGAATTAGAGAGACATTTTGAATTCATGCAAAAAAAAAAAAAGGATGAGATTCATAATCAATCATACCAGCCAGTGATCCAAGATGCAAGTGGAGCCCATCGAGGCCCAGCTAGCATAGCACTCCAGTAGTATAGTCCACAGGATGTTGGGTAAGAGGAGCAGATCTCGGCCATTGATAACCCCACACACATCGTGAAGCCGCCTGCCACGAACCATCCGTAAACAAGTGTTGTAGGTGGTGGTGATCCCCGTCAGCACCGATATGATGAAGAAAGAGATGGCGAAATTGGAGAATACCCTGAAATCTAATATTGTTTTAGTACCTTACATTAATTGAATTCTAGAGTAAAGTGAAATATATATATATATATATGAAGACAGAGGCAGACGAGAGATCGCGCTTCAGCTCTTGCTTGTAGCCGAGCTCCTTGAGGCGGCTTTGGCCGGAATCCATGGTGGGAAGGAAAGATGATCGCCGGAGACACCTCCCATATATTTTTGGAAGCTTGTTTGTTGGAGATGTACGTATGATTCACATTGGATATTTTGCTGTTACGTACATACCCCTCCTTCCTCTGACTCCAACTTTTCTTCATTATTATTTTTAGTTTAACCCAATAAAATATGTACAGTAACTCGACTTTTCAAGTGATAAAACCGTTGAGTACTCAAATTCTTCTTCTTTTTTTTTTGTTTACAAATATCAAATCAGTTATTCTTTTATTGATAAATAATACCATTATCATACCATGTTGATCGACAATTTTTGTGATAAAACTGTTGTATAATTATAAAATAAAGTTTTTCTTTGTCATTTAAAAGAAAATGATTTTTTTTTTTTTATCTTGAACTAAAAGATGTTAATAATTTTAATATCTACTACTGAATATGAAAGCTTTGAATGGCTGATCATTCTGTTCCGAATAGGACAGTGTGTACTACCATTTCGATAAATACATGTTCGGATTATCGTATGCAGCAAAAAAAAAATGGTATGCAAAACAACATACAATGGTATGCAATACCAAATACCATTACGAAAAGTAAAATCAGATTATTTTTTTTTAAATAAATACTACCAAATATCTTTAAAGGTTACAAATTAAAGCTTATTATTTTGATTTTTCCATAACATATTGGCAATATTTTACTGTCGACAGCTCTCTCGGCCTCCTCTTCCTCATTTGAATAATTTTCTTTGTTTTCTGTATGCATTTTTGAATAACCTTCAAAAAGTTTGCATCTACAAAATTTGATATTTTGATAAAGTTATGGAGCTCTATCGTTGGCGATAATCACACTCTTTTGCACCTCCAAACTATATCTAGGATCATCCCTAAGAATCCTTCATTTCTTCTTCCACAATCTTATCCAATGAGAAGAAAGTACCCAAATTGAAGTTTAGAGAAAACCATTTTCGTCCAATTTGTATAGAGTTTAAAAGGTGTAGACTGAAAAAATTAGACGAACCGTACAAATCTCATGGTATGACTATGAACTATGAAGTAATATGTACTAATTCCATTTTCTGAATGGTGAGATAAGCGCGGACTAGTCCGACTTTGGTCTGATTCGCAGGATACTAACCAACCATTCAAACCGAAAATTCCGGTTGACTATTAAATCAAGGACCTCAAGTAAAGATAAATACATATTAGACGAGACGCCGGGGGACTAATCTCCCAAATACACAGAAAATAGCAGATTCTTTAGGGGGGAAAAATTAGTAGATTCCTTTGCTCCAACCACCAAGAATCGGTCTGAAGCCAATGTCGTTTCCCAAGCGGTACAGAGCACTCTCGGATCCATGAAGCTTCTCATTATGCGTTTAAAGCATGCATGACGCTCTAGTCCAACCAATCGTTCATAAAACGCAACTGGATGGAATAATAGTGAACTCGTCGTTTTGGCCATGCCATATGCGTTCTCTTTTGACACTAATTAGTGATTCGTCCTAGGGACTACATAGCTTACGTAAAGTTATGTCCTATCTGCCGAAAGCATACTGCAATTGGTCACTCACGATCATATGGCTAAGACGATCTACTAATAACAAATTCATGTCAAACTCCTTTGCTGCATCTAGCGAGCAGATACGCTACATCAAAATCTAAAAGGATTCATACCTTACGACTGAGATCACTTTACCTCTTTCATCATACCCTATGACATGTCAATACTTAAGAAAATCTCACTCAACAACACACTATTATGTAGAGTAGAGTGCATCCTGTATGCTCTCTCATTTAAAAGTATCACCTCTCGATTCCATTTCCGCTCTGGTGATGAAATCGTTACCCTTTCGGTCCACTAAACCCAACACATAACAACGTTCCCCAATGACCATAACCACCCAAGACGCAATCACAATCCGAAAACCCAACCCAAATATATATTCTACTCAATTGTATATGTTGAATTTTATCATATAAATTTGTCTCCACTAAAAAAAGCAAATGCCAAAAAACGAAAGGTACATTTACAAATGTAAGAGCACAAGTAGATGATGTTTAAAATGCACATATATAACAATACCATCCACAATCTGGCGAGTATCAGAATGAAAAACGAAATAATGAATCAAATAACGTAAGAGAAAGATCAACGGGGAGCAGTGGAAGTGCCAGATTCCATGTTTTCGAGAGAAGTAGAATCCATCTGCAGAGACATAGTCCTCAACGCATCTCCGTTTTGGGAGGTCATAGGAGCTCCTCGTTCCTGGACTGCCTTGAAGTAGGCGTAGGGACCCCAACCCTCTTCGTGGTAAGGATTGGGGTAGAACTGACGATAGCAGAAGGCGGAGACAAAGAGGCCAATGAGTGCTCCAGCGAAGACATCTTGCCAGTGGTGCCAGTAGTCATCCACACGAGATATCCCCACGAGGCAAGCGGCGAGCAGAGGGAAGAAGACGATGCAGAGCTTAGCTACGTGTCCTTCTCCGTTGAAGGCCTTGATTTTGCCAGACAAGTAAAGCGAGAGGAAGCCAAGCCCAGCAAAGGACCAGGACGTGTGTCCGCTTGGAAAGCTCTTGTGGCCTTCCTTAACCTCTCCTGCTTTACCGTGGCAGATCACACCTCCCAACGCATCATAGAAATCTTTGCCGTCGGGGAAGCAACGCCAGAAGAAGTTAGGACGAGGACGCCCAGTGGCAACCTTGATGGAGTCGGTGATGACACCAGTAATCAAAACAGTGAAGAGCAAGCCGAGAATGCTGTGGTGTAGATCGTACACATCTGTCCTCTTGAGGTAAAAGCAGACGAAGACAATGATAGGAAGCAGGACTGCGTACACTGGCACAGACCAGACCGGGATAGTGTTGTCGTTGAAAGGGTATTTGAGGTCTGTCATCATGTCCTTTCCAACGTATCGGTAGAAAGGAGAGATGAGGTTCAGGCCGATCTCGATAGCAATCAAGATGACAAGTATGATCCAATCGTGCTTGTGTTTAGAGGCGACTCGACCTCCATGGGTCTTTATTGTGTGAACCCCAAGATCTATCTCCTGCATCCTCCCTCTCTGCTGCTGCTGCTCCTGACAAAACACACCAAATTACAATCAACGATCAGCCTTCTAATTGGATGATCAAAAGTCAAAACAATAATTAGAACAAACAAAAAAAAATGGCTAAGCAACACAACTTGGGGGTTTTGGTTTGACATCTCCCGTTTGGATGACAGTAACAACGGAATGCAATTCATTCCCAAATGAACAAAACTAGGTGAGGCAAGTAGAGTTTGTTAACCAACAACTTTGCCCGATTCGTTGTGCTAACCACACTCTTTCATTACAATATTTACGTTGACTTGAACAAGTTAACTTTTTTTGGTCAATAAAAAAAAAAAAAAACGGTTATTTGAAAGAAGTGGAACAAAGACGAAGATTAAAAATAGAAAGAAAGAAGAAAAAAAAAGGGATAAGTTGAGTCGGTTGGGTTACCTGAGAATTGCCCCAGAATTTGAGAGAAGAGAAAAACGATCCAATTACCATCTCGAGTACAGAGCAAATCGACGCTTTAAGCAATGTAGATCGAAATTTAGGAGTATAACGGACGAATCTGATGGTCGATGTTTGTGAAACTTAAAGAGGAAGAAGACGCGTTCTTTAGCTTGTTAAATTTGCCAGGCTCTTGAGTCTTGACGTAAACTATGAAAGAGATGTTTCCACTTGACGGTTTTGTGGAGAGAAACAAACAGAGATATTAAATAAAATTCCCCTTCTCGAATCAGTTTGCATCGGTCAAACTGGTGTTGTGGTTTGACTTTTTGACTTATGTATTTTTTTTCTTCTTCTTACAGTTACAGGTCTCATCTGGATTCTGGCCTCCTTCCTTCTCCCTTCTCAGCCGCGTGGGTCCCACTTTTTAGGAAGCTTCGTAAATTAATTAAAGCCTGCGGGCTTTTCATATGGATGGGCCTCTGAGCCTCTGAGCCTCTGAGCCTTGTAATATTCATTTTTGGACTTATTTGATACGCAAATAAATTTTCATTTCAACCACCCAAAGAGTCACATACAGTAGTTTGGACTTTGGAAGCATCCCACTAACATTTTCTTCGAATTGAGAAATGATTGTTCACATTTCACAAATCTCCAAAAGTTAAATATTCAGATTCAACGCAAAATTCCACCACTCTCCCTCTCTCTCCATTTAACTGATATTGCTAAAAAGGGTATAATACCTAAGATATCCCATATCGGATGTGAATCAAGATGTGTCTGAATATAAAAGCAGATTTCTAATATTAAAATACTCAATTTAAGAATCAATATATCTTTTAACAAGTTAAAAAAAGGGAAGAATCTCAAATTTGATCTGTTGATGAAGAAAGTAGAAACTACTGTTTGTGACTTGTGAGTGCCAAATAAGTAATTAGATTAAACTCACAAGTCTATCTAGTTTTTTTTTTAAAGTATATATGGCAATTTGCTCGTACCTGAGAGATACACTTGAGGAGTGACAATGTTTGTTTATTTATTTATTTTTACTAACCAAAGACATTACTTGGATTTTCAAATGATCATATTCCCAATTACAAAGATTTGGTCCGTATCTATATTTTTTTTCTAAAATGACAATTAAAGAAGAAAAAAGGATGTACAAAATTGACATCTATAGTTGAACTAGAACAAGAGTTTGTGGAGCACGGAATTAGACCAAGAACACTTTTAATATTCTTTGCATCTTTATCAACCAATAATCTTACTTGAAATTGGTCTGCAGACTGCAGATAGTGTGATTAATAATTGTGTAAGGGACATAAATCAATATTGTTTTCTGATAACAAGTAATAATATTAATGGTTTTAGCTTTTCTGTATTCCATAAAATCATATTTCGTTCAGTTGAGGAAAAAAAAAGTAGAATAGCTGGACTCACTCACTCCAGATGTACTCTTTTTGTATAAACAAAAATAACAATCAAAACCATAAACAGTTATGATGAAAAATGTTATTATATTCTTGGTTTTTAAAAATGAGCAACATGCATGGTTCACTAGGCCGAGAAGGTTTGGACATCAAAAGTATTTGGTATGACAACATACACGCCACGAGTGAACCACGACCGTAGCACCATTGCAAAAGGTGAGGACAACAATGAATTGTGCCTCAAAAAATGAAATAAAACTATTTTATTTTGTTGTAATCCTTTTATTTATAATAAAATTCAAATATATAATCAAATATTAATTTATTGAATATTAATTTATAAAAGTTTTAAGCTATTTTGGTAAGGGTGGAGTTATACGTTACTGAGTGGGGTAGGTGGGTCCAGACTCCAGTAGGTGTTGAGCTTAAATTGGATTACATTATGAACTTTTACACTTTACAGATGATCTGATTATTGCCTAAGCATTTCCACTCAAAACACCCATATATTTATTTTCATTAATGGATAAAAAAAGAAGAAGATACAATTAAGAATGCTTTGCAGTTTTGCAAAAAATATTCATGTGAATACTGTCTTTCTTATGGGGGAATCGTTTCAAGTTTTCTGTTTGGATCAATATGAGTATATTGGGGGGGGGGGCGAATGTGAGTATAATGTAAGGTTAAATGTAAAAGAGAGAGACAAAAAGAAAGCAAGGCGAGAGAGAGAGAGAGAGAGAGAGAGAGAGAGAGAGAGAGAGAGAGAGAGAGAGAGAGAGAGAGAGAGAGAGAGAGAGAGAGAGAGAGAGAGAGAGAGAGAGAGAGAGAGAGAGAGAGAGAGAGAGAGAGAGAGAGAGAGAGGTCAATCAGAACGTTTTGACGACATCCCGGCCTCCAACACACCATAAAAGTTAACAACTTGTAAAAACGTATAATATTATTTTTATAACAATTTTAAGAAATTACATAGTATATTGTAGAGCGAAGCTTGCAATGCCAGCTAAAGAGACCCCTGAGCTGTTATTTGTTCCACCTCTTAATTGGACCCACTTTTTCTTATTTTTGTTTCCGGCCCTTACCTTTTTGGTTTCCTTCACTTTTTGCCTTTTATTTCTTAAAATGTTGTCTCATCTTCTTAATAAACATCGTCTATTGCATACTGATAGTGAGAACTCAAATGTTAATAAAATATTGGAGATCTAAACACGTTAATTCTATAAACTAATCTATATATAAAGTGACTCCAAAACATGATGGACCAGTCCTAATCCTCAATATATAGCAATTATTTAAAGGAAGGGTTTATCAAGCTTTACCTCCACCAATATCTTTGATACTTCCATTTATGTAGGGTCAAGGTAAAATATTTTAGTTAGTACTTAGTATAGGTTCACCTATGATAGAATATACTTGGCCTGAGATATTCTTGATAGTCAATAAAATAAATTTCTTAGAATATACTAGTTCTACATAATTGTTTCCTGTGTAATATTAGTATCTGATCATATTTTGCTTGGATATTACTATGATTATCTATCATTTTGGGAATTTTCGACCTCCTATCTTTGTCAAAAACGACCTCCTTTGGATACGTTCATGCACATATGATTTATCGATCCTCTGTATGAAATTAATGAAACGTTCGTTTTGAGTGGAACGTCACTTACTTTATATTATTTAATCAACCAACACCCACCCACCTTATGTTATTTTAATACTACATATATGCTTCTTCTTTCTATATTGAAAGACTTTATCCACAAGCTATCTTGTGACATGATTTTATCATCCTAGTATAATTTAATTATTTTTAAAGTATATCATCATTCATCTTTTATTTGGATTGTGATTCAGATTAAATCTTTATTTATGCCGTGGAACTGGATAGATAAAAAAAAAAAAAAAAAAAAAAAGAGGATCAAAGTGTGAATGATTACATTGGTAGGGGGGAAGGAGTAAAGTGCAAAAGGTGAAGGGGGTTTATTAATTATCTTATTAGTTAGTGATTTACTGATTATCAACCACTTTGCAAACTATAACAAAGAGTTGCATTGCATGAGCGCCGCCTGGACTCTGGAGCTTTGACGCGAGTCTTTGAATTTTGACCACACTCCTTTTTATTAAGTTCTTGTTGTTTTTTCTTATGAAACTAGTAATGAGTAAAAACAACAAGAAAAAAAAACTAGTAATGAGAATGATGATGTGACGTAGTGAGATGGTTCCACCGCAGTTTGTTGCCCATAGGAGGAGATGAGATGACCGACGTTATTTGTTTGTTTTCTAACCTCGTATTAAGGAGAGGAAGTCGAACCCATGTCGATCGTATCCAATGCACACCCACTTGGCTAGTAGCCCATGTCAAAATTTTAGCAGTTGCAATCGAATGTAGTTTCGTTTTCTTTTTGATATCGTAACTGCCTACTGAAAATATATAATTCGAGTCCTGAGAGCTTCTAATTGTCGGTGAGTGATAGACTGAAAGACTTTAATGTTGTTTATTATAATTAACAGTTTGATCCGCTTTAAATAGTTTTTCTTTAACCCATTGAGGTGTACTATGTATTTCAATTTACCACTATCTTCTCGCTGGCTAACTCAATTTTCAAATCCTTGCCAAAAAACAAGAGTATATATTTATACCATAATTCGAACTTTATAGCTCAAAATATATACAGTACGTCTACAATATTATTTAGCAAATTAAACATTTATATTATTAAAAAATATATTTCGTATGGAGTACGAAAAACCGGAAAGAATCCTTTAATTAAGGAGGAAAAACAGTGAGACTGCAGAGGGTGATTAAATTAAACGTATTGTTGTGAAAGGTATATTCCTTTTGTTACTAATATGGTTAGAGGTTATTGCCAGTGTATCCGTTATACAGCCGTGTAGGACACCGAACCTGAAGAGCCGTTCGATGTAATCCGAAACACACAAATAAAGGATCTAACGGATAAAAAACATAGTAGGGGTTAGATTATTGAGGGATGATACAGAGGATTGAGGCACCTCTCTCGCCTGCAAATCCAGCGTGGCCAATCAGTAGGCATGCATGCTGTCAAATAATGTGACCCGTCCAAAGGTTGTTTTGATTCCTGATTTGTAAGTAATTAGCAACTTTCTCACAGTTATCAAAACAATAATTATGGGGCGAGTTATTGCATGAAATAAAAAGACAATAAAATCCGCAATAACAAATTTTAAGTTTATTAAAGTTTAAAATGTAAGATATTTTAGCAATGAATTACAGAAAGCTTTATATTTGATAATGAAATAAAAAAGAAAATTCGTGAAATTTGATTCAGATATTCTATTAAAATGTCAATTATAAAAGTAAAATGAAAGAGAGTTTGGTAAAAAAAAAAAGGAACTTGACGATTATCGGGGAAATGGTAAAAAGGCCTAAAGGTTACAAGGGGAAAATAAAAAAAGAAGGAAAAAAAGAAAAAAACAGCTGTAGTGTAGTTTACAAGTCGTGGAGTAGCAGCTATATCTCTCTCTCTTTAGTCTTTATTAGAAGGAAATCAAAACTCCCAAATTCAATTTTGCCCTTTTTTGTAATTAATTTATTTTTGGTTTGCTGGTGCTAAATGGAACCACCGCCTCCTTGTCTCTCCTCCACAGCCACGGCGGGTGTTCCTCCTCCTCCTTCATCTTACCCCGAGTCTGTTGAGTCCTCCCCTCGTTCTCGCACCACCGAAGGCTGGGATGAGCTTCATGCTTCCTCCGGTGGTGGCGTCTCTTCCAAACTCCGTCTTATGTGCAGCTATGGCGGTCATATCCTTCCTCGCCCTCATAATAAGTCTCTCTGCTACATGGGCGGTGACACTCGCATCGTTGTTGTTGACCGTAACTCATCTCTCTCTTCTCTCCTCTCTCGTCTCTCTAACACGCTCCTCAACGGTCGCTCCTTCACCCTCAAATACCAATTACCCAGCGAAGATCTTGACTCTCTCATCTCCGTCACCACCGACGAGGATCTCGACAACATGATCGAGGAGTATGACCGTACTATCTCATCCTCCTCCTCCTCCAAGCCCTCGCGCCTCCGTTTGTTTCTCTTCACCTCCAAGCCCGAAGCAACTCAGTCTATGGGTCAGATCCTCGAGAGCTCGGCCAAGAGTGACGATTGGTTCCTCAACGCTCTCAATAGCGCTGGCTTTCTCAACCGTGGATTCTCAGATTCTGACACTAACATCAACCGTTTACTTGGTTTGGACGATGCTCTTGCTCTCCCTTCTAATTCCGGAGACAACAATGCAAACAGTAGAGAGGCCGATGATGGCTCCGTTAAAAGCGCCAAGCAGCAACAGCAGCAGCAAGGAGGTCAAGATGTGCACTGCTTGCCGGATTCACCTATGTTGGATACATCCTCTTCTTTTGGCTCAACTTCTTCTTCTCCATCCCTCGCCAATCTTCCGCCCATTCGTGTCCATGTAGAGGAGCTCGGTGGTGTTAAGGCTACGCAGGATCACAGAAATCCGGGGATCGAAGAACAGTTCTCCCGATTCAACAAGCATCTGCAGGACGACGGATTCGCAGCCATCTCCTCACCACCGCCCATGCCAGTCTCAATCGCCCTTCCTCCTGTCTCGAATGAGTTCCAGACCAGAGTGATCTCTGACGACGAGAGATCAGATCACGCCGTGCCAGCTGGATACAGAAAACCTCCGACTCCGCGTGCACAGCAAGCTAATCAGCTGAAATCAAATACCGAGATGCCATCACCCAATTCAGTTTCCAGGTATTCTTCTTCTTCTTCTTCTTCTTGAGCATCAAGTCTGATGGTATAGAGCTTAGATTCTGATGTGCATTTTGATTTAATCAGTGATAGCAGTATGAACAAATCTATATTTCACCAAAGACCTTCCGTCTATCAAGAACCAATTCCTTCCATGCCTTGTGCTTCCACCTTAGTTACTGCTATGATCAATCCCTCTGATCCATCCACCCACTTATCACAGACTCAGACTCAGACTCAGACTCAGACTCAGAATCAGAATCAGAATCAGGACTCATCCTTCATCCTTCACCCGCAACAATCTCAGCCACAGCCGCAGCAGCAGCAGTTCATACATCCACATTACATTCAGCACCATCCCTCTACCGCCCTTCCTGTCCAGACTTACATCCAGCTTTACCCTTCCCAACAGTCCTTCCACCGCCACCCAGCTCAACTTGATCAGCAGCCTTATCCTGTTTATTATGTCACTGCTCCTGTCCCACCTAGGCCTTACAGTATGCCTGTGCCACAATCTTCAAGTGTGACCGAGGCTCCAGGGTCTCTTCCTTCTAACCATCCCCAGGCACCACCCAACTCCACCATCATGCCTCCACCTCCTAACAACCACATGACAAGTGTTCCTGCTGGCAAACCTGACATGGGACAGCCTGGGGTTTACCCAACTGCCCCAGGTGTGGGCGGTGCTCAGATGGTTCACCAGATCCCTACAACCCAGCCACGATTCATGGGTTATTCCCAGATCCATCACCCACCTCAGTCTGGTTCGGCAGGGAATCCCAACTATGGATTTGAATACCCCGACAATGCTCATACACATATATATTACACTCAACCTCTTGGACATGCTCAGTACCAGACAATGACCGGGCCTCCACCTGCCATGGTCATGCCTGATGGCTCTGCTACTGCTAAGCTTCCAGCTGAGAACTTGACCCAACAGATCCGGAGTTCACAGCCATTGTGACACACAAGGAACTAGGAAGATGAACTACATACAATTTTGGAGAAAGAAAACCCCGGGCTTGGTTTCTAAACAGATAAATATACTATTACTTTTTTTCTCTTTTTTTACAAGTTGCTGCATCAATCAAGAAAGAGTCCGTCTTCGTGTTGGTTTGTTATTTATGGATTATGTTAAAAGTGTTGTGTGAGTATTAGAAAATAAGTAAGTAGTGCCGCTTCGTGGGATTTTACATTATAGTTGCAATGGACATTGGTGCTTTACCATTTTCCTGGATCTTATATCATATTATTGTCATTCATTTATATTGTAAATGAATCACTCCTTTGATCATTCTCTCTCTTGTTTTCTTACTTGTTGGAGACTTTAATATTGTTTACAAAGCAAGACCAGATGTTTAAGACATGACATTCCTTTAATGCTATGTTAGTATATTGGAAGAATGTAAGTCGTCCTCTTCTTCGCGTCTTCTTATCTATGGGAGCGTAAGTACTGAAAAGGGATCCATGTGTATTGTCTGGTCTTGGATCCACCATTCACATAACCCTACAACCTCCCAGGCTCCCAGACAAGGTGTGGGTGAAAAAGGTGGTGACGAAATCGACTTGTCTTGCAATGTACTAACAACTTTCTCTTTTGAAAGTGAGAGCATTTGTATCATTCAGATAAACACCATTCACATAAACACCAAATCCAACTCTTTTCTCTCTCTATATCCATATTTAGGTTCATGTTCCTTTACTCTTGCACAAGCAACACAGAGCCTCTCCTTGAGTCAGAGTTGTCGATATTCTCAAACATTTTCATGACAGAGTTCAGTTAGTAGAGATGTGTCTTCTGTGATTTTGTGCATCAGAAGCATTGAAGCACTGGTAGGCCTGGTTGGGTTACAAATCTGAACCAAATCTCTCTCTGGTCAGCTCTCCATACCTTGCATCATAACAACTAAATCTTAATGGGTTATTCTTGTCTTCTGCCTCTTTCCTGTCTGCAATTATGTCTTTTTCTGTTAGTCTTCTGACACTCTTTCAGTCTCATCTTCATTCTATAAATCCTTATCAATGACCTACTTTTTCTCATCCCACTTTCTCTTTTTTTCCATTTGTAGACATTAAGAAGCATCAATGGACCCAAACACACTTGCCGACTTCAGTCATGGGTCTTCCAAGTTTCATACATATCACTCGCAGACCAAAAAGAGCAGTGGGGTGATAGATCTAGGCCTCAGCCTTAGGACCATACAACATGAAACTTACCTCCCATCAGGGCAAAGTGAGTTTCTTTGCTGAATAACCATGCTTTCACCTCATCGTTAGTTAGTTTTCTCAATCCTCACTAGTTATCTTTAAATATCTATATGTAAATCAAAGTGATAGGTCTCGATGGGTATGGAGATATCATAGACTGGTCGCAGCCCAGCTATAACAGCAATACACAGCTAAAGAGTGGGGAATATGGAAATCAAAGACTTGCCCAAGGATATTACAATGATGAAGACGAGAGCAGTGGAAAATTGGCTTATGTAAAGGTAAATATGGATGGCATAGTAGTAGGCCGTAAGGTTTGCCTTCTTGATCAAGGAGCTTACTCAACTCTTGCTCTTCAGCTTGACAATATGTTTGGTAAGCGGTGTTCTGATCCTCAAACTTCCAGCTACACGTATGTTTCAGAAGGTTTTGCCACATCAATTTGAATTTGCAGGGATGCAGACCGTGTTGGGATTGAGGCTGTTCCAGGCTGAGTCTGAGTTCTCTTTGGTCTACAGAAGCAAAGAAGGTATCTGGAGGAACGTTGGGGATGTTCCATGGAAGTAAGCTCTTACACTTTCTCTATACAAAGTTGCCTTTTATGTAAACCGCTTTTGTAATTTGCCTGAAATTTGAAACTATATAGGGAGTTTGTCAAAAGTGTGGATCGACTGAGAATCGCAAGAAGAAACGAAGATCTTCTTCCCTTTTAAGCTTTTAAGTCGAAAGTTCTCCCCTTCTGGGGAGTTCACTGTTTTGTTTATCTAAGGTCCAGATTTAGCTCACTTGTGGTTCTAATTTTCAACATCTGATGTAACGGAAGCTTTAAGCTATAAATACGATTATGAAGAGAAGGACATCTTAATAACCACCAACAAGACCGGGACAAATAAAAAAAACAAAACAAAACAAAACAAACAAACAAACAAACGGTAACCACATCAGTCTCATCAGCCTTATGCTCCAAGTGCTTGCAGCTTCGTCTTTTAAAACAAGCGTTATGGTTTGACCTCTGTGCATATCTCTATATGTCTCAATCGCCTGCGATAGGTAATCTGTCGAGAGTATCAGACACGTGCCGCATTGTAGGCCTTTTCTCTGGACTGCTATTTACGCAACTGATTGCAATCTTAAGAACAAAGACAATCTCGTCTTCTTTATCTGCCTCAGGACCCAAACAAGGATCAAGAACATCACATAATGGTTTCTTCTCCTCGATGCATAGCTGCATCCACCGCACTAGATCCATTTCCGATGTCCCTGCCTCCATTACCGGAGACCTACCCGCTATTAATTCCAGTAAAATGACCCCATAAGAGTAGACATCCCACTTCTGTGACGGTTTTACCATCTTGAGAGTCTCGGGTGCCTGATAATAGGAGCCAGACGAAGAGTGAGCAGTGAACTCCGAGGATACGCTCTTGTGATGGTGTTGTTGCTTCTCTTGCGGCTGTTGATCCGTTTGGATGATTCTGTTAGACTGTATGGTCGGAGAAGATCCTCCGGCAATGTTAGCCAATCGTGATAGTCCAAAATCAGCGATCTTAGGTTCCATGTCCTGTCCGATGAGAATGTTGCTGGGCTTGAGATCTCCATGGACATATTTCTTGGGACTAAACTCGTGTAGGTAAACAAGCCCTGTCGCAACACCTTTCACTACTCTCAGCCGTTCAGACCATGTCAACGGAGCGACAGTCACCATCCCCGGCTTTCCTACACATACACGCACACACATTTAGAATGACTTTAAATGATGTAACTGAATGATGCTTCTCGAAATGAGAAGAGGGTGACTCACCGTGGAGGGCGGTTGCGAGGTTACCGTTGGGAACATGGTCGTAGATGAGAAGCTTCTCATCCACAGACCAATAATAAGCTCGAAGACTAGCTATGTTAGGATGTCTCAGTTTTCCTATTGCTTCAACTTCTGTCTGAAACTCTTTGAATCTCTGAGACCCTCCTTCCCCTAACCTCCGGACGGCCAGCGTGAGCCCATTCTCTAGAACCACTTTGTACACAATGCCGATTCCGCTCTTCCCAAGAACGAAAGCCGACGCTTTTAGCAGCTCCTCCAGGTTAAAGACTACCTGAGCGTCGAGGGCCACAATGTCGCAATGCTCCACGTTTTCAGATAGCGTTTCAGATTCGTCTTTCCTGAAACAAAAACACTCTGCAGCTCTTTTCTTGGACTCTTTCTCGAATCCGTTCTCGCTGTTACATGCGCAAAACTTTGAGTAGCAGTAAGTGAAAAGCAAACCCACGACGCAGATACCAATAACGTCGCAGAGAACAATGGCAAGGACGGAGCGTTTGCTCAAACCACTTGACTTTTGTTTGGACTCAGAGTTACTGTCGGAATCCGCTGGTGGGTTGTTGCTAGGGATGAAAGGGTAGGAGGCATTAAGGCCGAGCTCATTTCCTGGGCAAAGCTCTTTTAATGGCGGGCCGCATAGCCCAGTGTTTCCGATGAATGCCGTAGGTCCTCTGTTCATCAGAGCACCGGTCTGAGGAATGGGACCGGAGAGGTTGTTGAAAGTGAGATCAATGTAAACCTTTTCAGGAAGATCACCCAGAGCAGGTGGGATTGAGCCGCTGAAGAAATTATGAGAGAAATCAGCAGTTCCTTGAAGATTAGAGAGGTTTCCGATGTCACTAGGGATCGAGCCGTTGAATTGGTTGAAGGCGAGGTCTAGTTTCTCCAGAGAGACGAATGCTGAGCCAAATCCATCAGGCAAAGGACCAGAGAAGTTGTTTCGGCTAACATCAAGTGTTCTCAGCCTGTTGCATTGTAGAATCGAAGGTGGTAACGAGCCGTAGAAGAGATTCTGAGACAAATCTAAGTTCTGAAGAAGCTTAAGACTACCGATCTTGTCAGACAAGGACCCATCAAAGGAATTGCCGTAAAGGACTAAACTTTGGAGTCCCTGAAGCTGGAAAAGCTGAATAGGCAATGACCCATAAAACCTATTGCTCCGGAGATTCAAGTGACGGAGACTGGAGAGATACCCTAGGGACGAAGGGAGAGAACCGTAAAGACTATTCCTAGGGATGCTTAGAGACACCACCCTGAGTTTTTTGCAAGTAACACCGTTCCAAGAACAAGCGTCGTCGTCCGATGAGTTCCAATTGCTAAGGGAACCTGTAGGATCATCGTGAACGCTCTGCTTAAACGTCAAAAGCGCGAAGCCTTCGTCGTTTAAGCCATTCACAGTCACATAGGGGATGCAGTTAAAGAGAAGAGTAACGAAGACGATCAGCGAGGCCAGCATTTCAGATGCAAATTAGAACAAGGAGACGAGTGTTAGGTTTTGTTTGTACAAAGAGAGATAGAGAGAGAGAGAGAGAGAGTGAGGAAGAGGAGTAGGAGTGCTGGAGTAAAGAGAGAAAAGTGTAAAGAATAAAAGATACTCTCGTTGAGGAAAAAAGGAAGAAGGAAGAATACAAAATGTAAGAGAGCTCTGTTTTATTGCATTGGGAGAAGAGAAGAGACTCAACGAAATAAGAAAAGACTAAAGATTGAGAACAAAGAGGTTGAAAATTTTGACAAAATAGAAGCCATGGCGATTGAACCCAGACTCTCATTTGTCGCAAGTTGCCATTACTCCATTTTTCTTTAAAAACTAATAAACACATCTTAGCCTTTTTTTTTTTACCAAAATTATCCTAATCTCTTATGTAAAAATGTTATTATAACTTTATTCAAATAGTTACATCCTTTTTAAATTGCTTTTTTGTCAGGATTATTGTTGTGCTCTGAAAAGTATTTTATTTGTCCTTTGATTGATCTGTCAAGTGTCAATGTAGGTAACATTTACAATGTTTGTCCTTTTGTATTCATCTATCTTCTCAACTTTCAAATAAATTATTACCAATTAACGCTTGTAATTCGTAGATGCTGTTGCCGGAGCACGAAACTCCTCTTATATATATGCATCGATTGGCTAAAATATTTAATTCAAAGGAAGTAAACGTTGATTGTTGGAAGCAGTGCCTGTGAGTAAGGGTTGGATAGTATAACTTAGAGAAGGTGGTCATAAGATTCCACTCGTCCTTGTTTCTTTATTCCTCGAGGCTTCTTTTACAATATCACCTACTCTTATCTTACTTTACCATTACAACTTACAAGTACCTGATTAAAAAAAAAAAAATTAACATACAGCTCATCTTTCTTATTTAACCTTTTTTTATTTCTTTTCAACTTGTCATGATTCATTAAATCTTAAGAAAAACACATGGAGTATTTGTTTTTCAAAAGAAAAAAGGAAAGGTAAAAGCTTAAATTGATAAAAAAAAAAAAAATTGTTTTGGTTTGTGAAAAGGCTGCCCTAAAGGTAAAATGAGAGGACACGTGTACTCCTCGTTGTCGTTATTATTGTTATCGTGATACGATAAATTGTGGACTTGTGGAGAGTAGGCTAGAGCCCTAAACCTAAACGTAGAGAGAGTGGGGTCGGCGACGACTCCGAGGGAGTAGTGAGAGTGGGGGCACAGGGTAGTAAATCAAACAATAGTGGTTTTAGCGTCATATGTAACTATTTTGAGGGGCACCAATTATAAATAAGGAAACAATTGGGGACTAATGTGGCTTTTCCGGCACGATTGAATTGATCAAGAATGGGAGAGGCTGCGATCCGTAGCATCGTAGAAGCGATTCACTCATCGCCGACGCAGGCCGTCGTGTATCTAACCGGCGGTGCCTCTCTGGTCTCTCTCTCTCTCTCTCTATATATATATACACACAGAATTTGAGTGTTGTTGAATGTTGAGTGATGGAAAAGTATATTGACAGGCTTTAGGTTGGTTGATGTCAGTTCCAGGAGCCTCGAACACAATTCTGGAAGCCGTGGTTCCGTATTCGAGTGTATCTATGGTCCAATTACTCGGCAGGGTTTGTTCTTAAACCTCAATCAATGGCCTAATTGTTTCGACTATCAGCTGATCTCATATACTTATAATCGCTTTCTCAGGTTCCGAGCCAACACTGTAGCCAAGCAATGGCCAAGGAGATGGCTTTGTTAGCCTATAATCGAGCGCTTAAGCTGTCTAAACCAGGTTCTTTAGTTCTTACTTCACATTTGGGTCGTATAGTTGTTGCTTGTTTGCATTGGTGTGACCAAGTGAGTTGGTATTTTAGGATATCGGGTTGTTGGTGTGGGTTTTACAGGATCATTGGCCACTTCTCGTCCAAAGCGTGGGGATCACAGGTTTGGCAGTTCTGAAATTATCTTTCTTTGTTTGTAATGTAAGCTATTGCTATATTTTGCAATATAACCAACTATCTCAGCATTTTTTTTTTTTTTAGATTTTCTTGCATGCCCGATTATGCTTTCTATTTTTATTACTTATACTTTTGTTTGTTCCTCGGGTAGGTTTTTTTTGTCTATGCGAGTATCTGATCGAATCTGGGAATCTTCAGTCACTCTAACTAAGGTGCTTGCAATACTCTTTCTCCCATTTTGCCTTAATATCAACTACTCTATTATTCTGGATAATTTTAGAATCTGCGGAGCCGAGAGGAAGAAGATAAGGTGTCAAGCTGTGCACTGATCCAGGTTTGTTACAAAGTTAATTACTATCTAGTACCTGTATAGGGCATTTTCCTTTATTCTTCTGCCCCATTTTTTATCCATACTTTCCTCAGCTCGCTTAACTTTTTTAAAAGCATTCTACTTTGAGGTTCATCTTGGGCTGAGTTCTTTTAAACTTTTCTGATCGTTATCTTAGGCTATGGCCAAGGCATGCCAAGTTCCTGGGACACTTGACTCTGGCTTGACCGACTCTGAGGTGCCTTCTCAGTCTGAAACCCAGTTTACTGAAGAACAAGAACTAGAGCAGCTTATAAATGGGCACTTGTGCTTTAAGATTTATCCATTTGCTGGGGGTAAGAGTTTGACTTGGAATGTTTCCATCTGAATCTTGCATTTGTTGCCGCTAATAATGCTGTTGTTGTACCTATATGGCAGAAGCTTACGGGTTGGATGAAGATAGAAAGATTATACTGCCTGGTTCTTTTAACCCATTACATGACGGTCATCTCAAGCTGTTGGAAGTTGCTAGGAGGTAGGCTAGTATGTCTTTATTATTTACTTGACGAGTACCTGTTTCACTTTCCGGTGAACGGTGGTTAATGCTAATCATTATGTGTAACCTGAATCCTCTGAATCTATTTTCTTTGACTCTTTGCTGACTCTATATTTCTTAGTTGAAACTAACATGCTATATTAAACAAGGTAATTAGTAGTTGATCATTCATTTTCTCGTGCCCCACCGTTTGTGCCATATGAATCAAGGAGAACCCTCTGGCACTTTGTTTTTTTTTATTCTCCTAACTGGAAAATAGATAACTGTCATTTTCTCTGTAAAGTCAAATGTAAACAATCTTACAAGCAGATTTATTTCTACAGTTTATGTGGAGGCGGGTATCCATGCTTTGAAATATCTGCAATAAATGCCGACAAACCACCACTTACAGTTTCACAGATTAAAGACCGTGTCAAGCAGTTTGAAGCAGTTGGTAGGCTGGATTTTTATTTTTACTCACTATTTTTTCATGCTTGTAATTTCGTTCACCACTTTTTGGTATATCTGAGTTAGAGTATTCTTATGATAAAGGTTGTTTCCCACCAAGGGGAAGACCAATCAGTTTTGTGATCCAGATTCGAATTATAATTATTTCCAATGCAAGTTTATGTCTATTTACATATGACATCGTTTGATATTGGCTTAGTATCCGGTTGGCAGGAAAGACGATAATAGTATCAAATCAGCCATACTTCTACAAGAAAGTTGAGCTCTTCCCAGGAAGCAGTTTTGTAATTGGCGTTGACACTGCAGAAAGGCTTGTTAATGTATGTAAAAACCAAGCCTTTTCCTGATCCTCTTTTGTTTCTTTCCTTAACCTACAATTAGATTTGTATGCTACATTAAGTCACAGACGTTTGAAGTGCCCTATTATTTTCAAACTCCACACTATCAAAGAAGAATAAGCAACTTATATTTTTGCAGCCAAAGTACTATGAAGGAAGCTACAAAAGGATGTTGGAGATACTTGGTGATTGCAAACGGACAGGTTGCACTTTCCTTGTTGGTGGCCGCAATGTGGATGGTGTATTTAAGGTTTGACCTAAGCACTAGAATCTCGAGTAATACAATTTTACACTCTTGAGTGTTGTCTATGAGATTGTATGCCTTCTGCCTTATCCTTGCTCCCCTGCAGGTTCTTGAAGATCTTGATATTCCAGAGCAAATCATCGACATGTTCATCTCAATTCCAGCAGAAACATTCCGGATAGATATATCCTCTACAGAGATAAGAAAAAGCAAAGGGGGTGTTTCTTCATAATACAAGAGTTAATGATTTTTCATCCCGCATGAAAGTCATGGCTCACAAGACAGTTTCTATAAAACAGTTGCTTTTGATATGTTGTGTATTGTTCCATTCTCTTCTTTATTAAGGTGTGCTTACATATCGTATAAACAAACTGCATCAGCTTGGAAAAGGATATTTGCTTTTTTTTTGCCATGCTTTTGTAAAAATAAGAACCAACCTTCTTGGCTTGGTTTTATGCTTTTCTGGGACCATAATCTATTGCAGTTGCCTCAAAGTTTCACTATCCAACCCAAGCTAGATTTCTCACAAGAATAAGATAGAAAGCAATCAAAAATCCAATCACGCAGGTATACCGGAGGCTGGTGTGATTACAGCTTTTCAAGGAACGGGAAAAATGTAGTCCTCTGCAAGGTAATGATCTCGATTCTCAATTGATGTTTATTTCTGTGTATGACTGTCACATACTTGTGTGTGTTTTCCATGAATGATATGTATCAGATATTGCAAAAACCAGTTATCTTATTCTTTAAACTCTAAAGCTAATTGCTGCTCTAAACTATCTAGTTCTGCATATGTTATTTTCTCCTCAAAATATGCGCAACTTCGTGCCTGGTTTGATAGCTATCCTTTTTCATCCACTACTATGAGCTTGACCTGATATTTGAATTGAAGTATGGCTGCTTCAGGAGACGATTATAGACATTTCAAAACTACTTTGGGTCTTTTGTAATTGCTAGGGTTTGTTTATCTCGAATTATATACTGGACACCATGTCTTAGAGAGAAGCAATGTATGAAAAGGCTGATGGAGAAGCAGCATAGGAGACAAAAACAGGCAGCATATCTTACAATGAAAGCGAGGAACATGAATAGATCGTTATAGCGTCTTTCGTTTTCCTTTCTTTTGCGACTGTGTGCTGTTAATTTTACAATCCAGTAATATTCAAGGTGCAAAGATAGGGTTATGAAACTCAGTCAAAAGTTGTACGAGCTGCATACATTTGATTTTACAGCTATCCGTTGTAGTTATAGTTGCTGGAATAGTATGCACTCCATCTTTAAACGCGGATGTTTAGTACTAGGAATACTACATCCAAGTATTCTTTCTAAGTCAAATAACTTAAACTACAATAATAGGTTTGCTTTCATTCCGGTAACCTCACATGATCTACTCTACCTTGGTGGCCCTAGGAATTTTGTTGAGAACCTTGGATTTGAGTACTTCAAGTAGCTTGTACTTCTCTTCTGATGCGTTCTCGATGAAACTGTCAATGACCTCTTGAAATTGCAGGTACAAAACTGGAATGGTCATCGAGCAGACTAAGCCTGGGAGTGCGTAATTGATACAGTTATTAGAAACTAATGAAGGACATCAAAAGAGAAGGAGATGACATGTCAGTTAATTGTGGTCATACATATATACAAAATGGTGAGGAGACTGATGTAGCTACCAATGGTGTCTATGATGGCCACATAAAGGATGGTCTGCCTCATAAAGTTAATAAATGAACAAAGAATCTTGAAATTTGTATGGAAGCTAGAAAATAGTGTTACATAGGTAGAGGAGATTCACCCAGAGAAAGGTTTTGATGTCTTTCCCATATGCAATCTCATAGAGCATAAGGATAAGGCCCTCCATCTCTGAAAACAAGGCTCTAAGTGGGGAATCTGGTAGATTGATCTCTTCAGGAGTGGGGGGTCTCCTGTGAGAGATCACCGAATTAATGTAACAATAAGCTGCTGCTACTGTTATTTTTACATCATCCCCCGGAATGAGGTTCTAAATGGTAAAGATGTGTATATGTATTAGGTAGGTACCGTGTGAAAAAGAGTTCTCCGAACTTGGCCCAGAGGAAGAGGAGGAGCATGAGGAGTAAGAGTATTGAACAGAGAAGCGGGACAAATCTAGTCTCCATGATCTCCAAAAGGAACCAGAAAAGTGTGGCCATTACAAGTGTTATCCCCGAGTTCCTCTTGTCCATCCACAGACAGAAATCTGCCACTGCAACAGCATTCCCAATAAGGTAAAGCCGGTAAGTCTCTTCTTTAATAAAATCTTGTATCCCCAAAAATTTCAGTCAAGTCTTATTCATATTTTACTAAATGAAAATGGACTTGTGGATTCATTGTCAAAAAGTATTAGAGCATGTAGGGAGAAGAATGAGCTTCTATACGAAAATGAAGTAGATAATATATGTATGATGTCACCTGCTCCTTGGCCAAGAATTTGATCAACAAGAGACATTGGTGCAGTTGTGATGATTCTTAAACGAGAGGACCTGCAATCTCCATAAACCATAGTTCAATCGAGATTATATACAAGTAAAGACAAATCACCATTTAATTTCTCATATCAGTTTTAAAAAAAAAAAAAATTTGGCATGCTTTTTAGAATTGATGAATCAATAATCATTGCTTAAATATGGTAGCTTTTAATATCCCAAACGACATGGGGTTCGTTTCCTCATGTTATTTATTAACATGTTCTATTTATTCATGCAAAAAAAAATCATTTCGCTTTTATAAAACTTATCTTATTCCACTATTATTAATGAACGTTGGCTTTATCCCTGGAAGATTAGAACACTGCATTGGCATTTGGCAGGCTTATTTAAAAAGTATATACATTTAGCTCGAGTGCTACAAAATTATTTTACTTCTTTATACCAACTATTTTAGCCTTGAAATCTTTGAACAATATATCTGAAAACTTCAAGCCTGTAAACAAGAGAAATTTTCAGGTTAGTTTTCCAAATAAAATTACAAATTTACATTTTCCTGAATATATGTGCATACAACACGTGATAATTACTACTGTGATTATTAAATCCTTGTAGTGATGAATTTTCAGGAAATAGATAATTTATTAAGGTAGAAATGAATATTGATGGTAGAAATTTATCAATAGCTCTTTACCATAGCCCCAAAAAAAAAATAAAAAAAATCTACCAATAGCTTTACAGAAAATTCACTTGTGAAGATCTAAGTAAGGGTGAATTTTCTTTTGCATAAGAATGCATCGATATACAGTAAAACGTCTATAAACTAATAATGTCGGGACCAGAAAATTTTATTAATTTATAGAGGTATTAATTTATCCATAAATTAATAATTTATTAATTTATAGAGAATTTTCTGAATTTCAAAATATTTTATATAAAAATTAGTAAAATGAAAAGAATACTTTGATGTTTTTAATATATTTATACATTAAAAATAATCATTGTATATATAATTTTAAAAAATTGTTTTTGATGTAATTTGAGAAAATAGTATCATATATTTTTGATATTTTAAGAAAAATAGAAATAAACTCTAACAAAATTACATATTAACTAACAAATAAAAAATAGCAATCATATTTCATTAATATATATTACATATATACAATACATTTATATAATTATTAATTTATGTCATTAATGAGACCATATATATACATAGAGATTTCAAAAAAATATATTATTTTATTATCTTATCGAAATATGTCAATTTTTACATCGGTCCAACTCGGGACTGTAAAAATTTATTAATTTAGAGAGGTTATTAATTTATCGAGTATTAATTTATAGAGATTATACTATATGGCATGTTTTAAAAATCCATGTTTAGCTCCGATTATACCCCGCCTAGTCGGTAGGCTCACCCTCGCCTAGTCGGTAGGCTCACCCTCGCCACCTCGGTTAATGACTAATCCCTCGAAAAAATCAGTCAACTGATTACTTCCCGCCTAATTCGATTAATCTCCGCCTAATCCAATTATTTTCCGCATAATCATCTATAATCTAATTATTTTAAAATTTTTAGTATAATTGTTTTTTTTGTTATTCAGACATTTATATTGAGAGTTTGTGATGTTTTATAATAAATTATATTAAAATTATAAATTAAAATCATAAAATAAATTAGTAATACTACATTTTTATGTATTTATTATAATTTTAAAAATAATATTATTTAAAAGTTTAATATAATAGATAAATATATTTTTAAAATATAAAAATAACATAAAACTAATCCCTGATTAATTTTTGTTTACTCCCCATTTCATTTCCCGATCAATTCCTGATGGGCTAGTTTGGGCTCCAAATAAATATAGTTATTGGTCTCATGTACACCCGCTCACCATTAGCGCGTAGAGCGCTTGTAACAAAAAAAAAAGTGTGGACAACTCACCAAAAGCACTCTTTAAACCGAAATTTGATTATTTTTTAAGAATATGTATAGAATAATAGAATTTGTACTAAATTATAGATACTAGAAATATACCCGCGCTATGCAGAAGGATTTTTTTAATTTTAAATTTAAATATGATTTTACTTGTTTTAATTTTTTTTATAATGTTCTATTATAATTGAAATACAAATTTAAATATTTTGTGTCTAAACAACGTTTATTTAATTCATACGACCAAACACAAATATATATAGATATTAATACAATTAAAACTAACAATAATTTTAAATTTATTTAAATTTCTTTTTAATTTAAATCAATAAATTATATTAAAAGTAATTATGAATTCTCTTTCAAATTTATTTGATCTTATTTTTTTGAATCATTATATATACAAGTAATAAATAATTAGATTTTATGTATATTTTATGCTTTAAAATTTCTAAAACATACATAAAATATGTCATTTAGATTTCAAATCATTTTGGATTCAGATAATTCAGGTAAAAGAATTTAGTACCCGTTCAAATTTTATACTATCGATGTGCTAGTTACGGGTTCACATCGATTTAGTTTTAAGATTTAAACTAAACAAATAATATATAATTTAAATAAAAATTAGTTTAACTTTAATAAATTTGGTTAAATTTTATTAAACATGACAGAAATTGAGATAAATATAACTAAATATATATTTATAGTTATTTAGCATATTTCTATAATTTAGAATTTTATATTAATAAGTGTATATAATATAATATAAATATACATAATTTATATAGTTATTATTTATTTTGGGTATATGATTGATTTTCAACTTAGTTTGAATTTTCAACTTGGTTAGATTTTTAGATTTCATGTTTTATACTAAACGTACATATATTACATAATCGGTAACTAAAATTTGTGTAATTATATTAAATTGATATAAAATACTGAAAACATATTTATCATAGTTATATACTAAAACCTCTATAAATTAACATATTTAAGAGTTTGATATTTTAATTTGTAGTGTTATAGATAATTAAAAATCTAATATTTAATAATTTATATAAATAAATTTTACTTTTATCATTTAAATTCTAGAATAATATAAGATAATTTGATATAATTTACCTTTAAATTTAAAAACTTAGTTGGATTATCTGATCTAATTTAAAATATTTGATATATAAAAGTAACAAACAATAAATAAAAATAAATTCATTTATAAAAATAATATACACAAACTAAATATATATAAATATAATATAAATATAAATAATTTATATAGTAATTGTTTATTGTTCAGTTTGGTTTAAATAATTTGGATTCAAATTAAAAATATAGAACATGTTTGGTTTATATGACAATTCTGTTTAGTTTTAGAACTTATTTTCTTGGTTAGATTTTCGGATTTCATGTCTTATACTAAACGTGCATATATTACATAATCGGTAAATAAAAATTGTGTAATTATATTAATTTGATATAGTAGAATACATAAAGTTTCCGATGGATAATAAATAATACATATTTATCATAGATATATAGTAAATCCTTTATAATAAGAATTTAGGACTTTGATAATTTATTAATTTATATTGTTATAAATAAATTAGTAAATCTAATATTTATTAATTTATATAAATCAATTTTGTTTTTATCATTTAAATTCTTAAATAATATTAGATAATTTAGTCTTATTTACATTAAATTAAAAACTTAATTAGATTATTTATTATAATTTAAAATGTTTGAAATATAAAAATAACTAATGATAAATAAAAATGAATTCACTTATGCAAATAATATACACAAACTCAAATTTATAATTAATAATCTTATAGATCAATTTTTAAATTTGATTAAAATAATAAAAATATAAATAATACATATTTATCTTATATGTATAAATAAAATATTTCCTTGGATTTATGTGTATAAATGAAATGTTTTCATGGGACTTATAAAAGTTTTTTATTTATTAAGATGGTATTTCTAAAAACTATATATTTATCGTATATGTATAATAAAACCCTCTATAAATTAATAATATTAGAATTTTGATATTTTCTTAATTTTTAGTGTTATAAATAAATTAATAAATATAATATTCATTAATGTATATAAATTATTTTTATCATTTAAATTCTATAATAATATTAGATAATTTAGTCTTATTTTCATTTAAATTAAACACTTAGTTAGATTATTTGATCCAATTTATTTGATATAAAATTTAAAAAAATATTAAGGATAAATAAAATGAATTAATGATCAATAAAAATGAATTCACTTATAAAAATAATATACATAAACTCGAATTTAAAATTATTAATCTTATATATCAATTTTTAAAGTTGATTGAAAATTTTAAAAAATAAATAAAACATATTTATCTTATGTTTATAAATGAATTAATTTTATTGGATTATAAAAGTTTTTTATTTATTAATATGATATTTCTAAATAATACATGTTTATATGAAATATTTTGATTGTATTATAAAAATATTATGTGTATAATTGAAATGTTTTGATTGGATTATAAAAAATTTATTAAACGATGTGTCAATACCACAATCAACAAAAATTGGAAGAATTTAGAGAATACTCAAACCAATAAAAAAAATTAAGAGTAAATCCAATCAACTTTAGAATACTCAAACCAATAGAAAAAATTAAGAATAAATCCAATCAACTTTATTGAATCCATAAACATTTATTTGGTTCATATTCATTGGGTCACGGGTCACCCTAATTTTAACGCTCTCTTTTTGCGGACATTAGAATGAACATTTCGGTTGAGAAATAATACCCGCTAAAGATAGTTTAAAAGTACACTATTTCTTAATAACCCCAGTAAGGAAAATATAGAACTAAATATATCCCAAATTAAGATCCATAGCCAGCAAAAGAGACTCAAAATGTCTTTTAAATTGAGAAAGAAGATCAAAATCAAGGAAGAAGCATATAGAGAAGTTTGAGAATGAAAAGGAAAACATCTTAATTCATCCTCCTGATAAGCTCATTGATGAAGTTCTCCCTGTTTCCAGCATCACCACCTTCCACGTAGTGATTTCTCTTCTTCTTGAGGCCACCTAGTGGTGCCTTAAGCTGGAAGGGCCACAGGAAGTTGTTGGCCTCCTTGAAATGAGGTCCCACAGTTAGAATCTCATGGATCAAATCCTCAGTGCAGATGATCCCATGCTTTCCCAGAGCCTGTAGTTGTTTTATATGGAGGAAGTAATCATATTATGAGTACAATAATATCATATGACAACAATATTCAAGAAGCTAGGGACACATATGGATTTGGAACCTGCTCAACGATAGAGTTGTCAGTTAAAGCCACCCTCTGGTGGTTGAGCTTTCCATATCCCCTCTTGTAGATCAACTCCTTGACACTCTTCAAATTAGGGAATCTGAAAAAAGGACAGATAGATGAGTTTGTGATAAAAAAAAAAAATAAGACTTTGTTATCATGGCCTAAGATTATGTATGCATACCCGTAAGTGACATAGGGCTCAACACGACGAAGCATGTTCATTGTAGCCTTGTTGACTTTGAGGAAAACACCATTGAAAATCTGCATTAGGCATGCCAAATTCACTCAAGAGAATCATTTGTATAGTTATATTTAACACGAAATGTGACCAAAGATTGATTCTAACTAAAAAGTCATAACAAAATATTCTTCTACACAGAGTAGTATTATGAGTCAAATCACAAAAGCAAAAAAAACAAAAAAAAACCTGTCTCAGACGCAAGAGCTGGAGAATCTTCTTAGTCTTAGGGTCAATAGCATTAATACTGAAATTTACAAACAAAACAAGATAAGCAAACAACAATAAATATCACATGGAAATGCCAATAAAAAAAAGAGCATTTACATACCCACGGATACGAATGATGAACAAGAGCTTAGCTTCAGGATCAACATAGAAACCTCCTTTCAGCTTGGCTTCACGTTTCAACGAGACTAACTCCTTCTCCTATAATATCAAAATTGGAAGAACGAATCACAAACAAAGCATAGACACAGATTCGATTTGGATCCAAGGAGGAGGCGTTACCTTGTCTGCATACTCCTTAGCGTATAGCTTAGCTCTTTTGAAGATGAGCTTCCTGTTCTCGGCGTTCTTCTTCTTCGCGGCTTCAGCATTCTGCTTCTTCTCCAAAGCCCACACCTCTTCTCTCTTCCTCTTCTTCAACACTGACTCCGGAACTACAACCTTCGACTCTGCCATTTTCAAATCCTGCACAACAAATCCATATCATCACCTTCTCTTACGCAAATCACAGCTCAGTGAAGATAATCAAACTACACTAACCTCTCTCGAGATTGAATCGAACGGAATTCTCAAGAGACCAAATTTTTCTGCGGCTATGGCTCACTTTATATATATCCTCAAATTAGGGTTAACTAAAAAACAATGGGCCTTGAAAGCCCATTAATCATTGAAAGCCCATTAATCATTGAAAGCCCGCGCCCACTAATCTTTTGATTATCGTGATTCAAGTTTTGATCAGGCCCATTTGTGATTTGTGATTTGTGTGGACTGTTAGAGAGGCTTCGCCTCCTAAATTATTTGGTGACTTTTGTCATGGATCCCAGCCTATTCAACCACTACAAACTTGCTCATGGTGTTTGGTTTGCTGATTGCAAGTGAATTATCAGATATAAACTCGCTTTGCTTTCGTGATTGCAAACCTCACATGGGCTTGGTTCAGAGAAATATCCGGTTAACCGGCATGCCATTATCCCTTGTATTTACTGAGCTCAAGTTTGAACATATTCACATTAACTTCAAATGCAGACAACATGGTATTGGTATACAACACAACGATTAGCCCTGGGTTTACATACATTATCTGACCAAACAAAATTCGTTTATCTATAACGTACATATAAAGCAACTCGTTTTAATCCTGAATCTGACAACAACCCATATCAACAGTTTTGAGGTTATTGTGAAAACTCACTCAAGAGTGCTAAGAACAAGTACATGTCATTTGGCACTTTTGCCTTGTCGAAACTTCCTTTAGAATCCTACTCAGTGGCGACAGAAGAAGAGGAAATCAGGGTGGCTGACATGATTAGAACGCAGCAAATTGTCAGCAGCTTGGAATAGAGAGTTCATGAGCTGGTTCTCTGAACCCCCATCGGGTGTCCATAAAGAACCTCTGAACTTGTATGAAGCAAGCCCAAATACAGGCAATGACATCATCTCACTCTCCCTCGGCTGCATTGGTTGTGCACTGCCTTCACCTACAACAGCCCAACGATGTCAATACATATATCTAACAAACAGTTATCCTTCAAACAAAATTGACAAACATTTAGTTATTTTCTTCTTAACAAACATCTAGTTATTTTGTCAAGGTGATGGATAGTCAAATTATACTGCTGTAGACGCATGTCATAAATTGGATACTTCAAGTTTTTTTTTCAAGGTTCGTAAGGATTGAACCATGGCTGACTAAGGATTGAGCCATGGCTGAGTAGATAAAGTCATAAGCAAGTTTTCTCTAGACAATTGCAGCCGCATAAAAAATACTGCTTGCTGTTTTAACAAAATAAAACAATGTTGTATTACCTCCAGACGGCGTGTGTAGGGAATGATACGTCAGGAAACAAGCATCCAGGTCCTTGAATGTTGGTCCTGTAGGTATTCTGTAAATCGGGTACCTGCAAAGTATATAACAGATCTTCAGAGAGATGAACAGCATATTGGCAGCAAGTTAACAACTGCACTCGAAGTACAAGGAAGAATACCAAGCCACAGAAAACCAGCTTGACGGAAGTAAGTCACAGCTCCTCAGCGTCTTCAGCTTGGGAAACTGAGCAGCAAGGTCAAAGACCTGTAATGCAACAAAAGCAATAGCCATGAGGAGGAGTAGAATATTGACAACAGACTTCACACAAGTTCCCTTTTCGTGAATTTAGATTTTGGTCTAGTTTGATTTGATGAGAAAAACTGGAGAGGTATGAAGTTACATGATAAGATAAATGATATAAAAGAGCAATAGTATCAGTCAAATTTAGTTAACTTTTTTGGGAATCCTAAAATGGTTATTTGGTTTGACAATATTAGATGTGGGGTTGTAGAAGAGAAAGGAAGACATAAACCTTATCAGCTAAAGGTTCGCGGATGTATGGAAGGTCTGTTTCAAGGAACTCAAATATCAAACGACCCTGAGTGCTTTTAAGTTCACCATCATCACTAGATGAATCTTCTTGATGTTGATCTCTCAACGACATATGGTCAAGTCTAGCAGAAAGGCGTTCAGATTCACTATCGCTGCTGGCATCGCTACTTGAATCCCGGAAATGGTTATTGTTACTACCATCACCAGGCCGCCTGCCATGGTAAAGAGCCAACATTATGAAAACTTGTTGTTATACTTATACAGTGCTGATTTTTGATTCGAAAAATTGATAGAATACAAAACCTTGAAGTAAAAGCATTGGTATGAGCATAGAGTTGAATGGCAGAGAAAGAAGGCACATAGTATTGGATAACACGATCCATGTTATTCAAAAGAAGAGGCACACCGGTGCCGTAAGCACTCCACTCTGCAAATGAATCCCATACATCTCCAAGCACAAAGTAAGGCACGGGTTTATAATCATCTTCATCCACTCTTCTTTCCCGCAACCATCTCTACAGACAATGATATCAATCTACATTTTTAAAAAATTTGTTTTTTTTTTTTAAGAAAGAAGAAGAAAAATAAAAAAAAAACAAACTTTGGATAAAAACTGGGCCTGCACGGATGGTGTGACCGACTCTAAAAAGCGATCTAGATTAGTGGACGACGAAGCAGATGGGTCAGAGACGAGAGAAGACTCGGTTTGGCATTCTCGGTTATCCTTGGAAATAGCTGATCGGCCGTTAGAGACGTCGCTCTGATTCTGAGCTCTCCGCAGATGGTCGAGATGGGCCCTGCGAGCTTTTGCCCAACTGTAAAAAGGCTCTTCCACGTGTCGTCCTCTCGTCAGCTGAAATCCAGCTCCTCCTAACATCTCCGATCGGATTCAACAGCAACACTCCTCCCACTTCTCTCTCCTTCCTAGTTTATTCACCCCCTTTTCTATATATCTATCTAAAGTTTAATAAGTTTGAGTTTGCGTTAAATATGTGTCAAATGATATTCAGGCGAAGAAGCTTGCTTGGTCGAGTCGGAGATTCCAAGAAACGGGGAATCAATTAAATCGAAGCAAGACGAAATGATTGAACAACACCCCTAACCCGATTTTATATTTAACACGAAGATTTGTGCAAAGGAAGAGACACTCGAGATTTGGGTTATGGAGATTTGGGAATTTCAAAAAAAAAAAAAAAGGGTCAATGAGGTAAACGAGGAGAAGATTTGACGATTGGCTCATATTTGAGAGAAATCCGATTAAATAACACATAAGCCCCTACTTATTTGGGATTTATACAACTCGTCCTTTACATTTTTTGATGACTTATCATATATTCACCGGAAGCTTTCCTTTATGGGTAATTACCATGAGTTCGTATTCAAATACTGTATACGCTTACTTTAAAGGTTTAAACAGTACAGTTCATGCCAGCTATTTTAGACTCCCAAACTGCATATTGTAGAGGTTGCGTTTAAATGATTTGGGGTTATGAATGTGACTTCGTAAAATCTGAAGATGAATGTGGACTATGAGAAAACGCCAAGGGATTAAGATGGCATACAACGGAAAACCCAAAGGCCATATTAGGCTGTTTAATTAATGGTCGATACTGGCTGCTCGATGCTGACAATAAAACCAAAAAAAATATATATGGCAAATTGGCATTTATTTAAATTGTTTTTTTTTTCATTTTTTAAATCAGCAACCTAAAAAGAATGGCTGTAAACATTTGGTCTTTTTCATAGATAAGATCGGCATGTTGAAGAATATATTTAGGTTTTTATTTTTAAACAGAAGAGCGAAAATGTAAAACCATACAAGTATAAAACTAATGCATGTAAGCTTACTACTACATTCATCCTTATTGTTCATCAAGTGGTTATTAAGCTTTTAAATCGTTATGATTAATAGTATTGACTTGAGGTTAAAAGGAGTTTAAATAAGGGAAATAAATCAATTTCAATTTGGTATTATTATGCACGTGAATCTGCATTCTGCAATAAGCGGCAAATTTACGTGTCAAGAATTTATTATTAGGGATGTGCGCATGGCCAACACATTATAATGTTCTTTTTGCCTGGCTTAAAAGGTCGACAAATAATGTGTTAAATATAATAAAATAAAAACAATAGCTTCATAACATTAATGAAGAAATTACACAAAGCAATATACTAGACTGGGACAGTTTTGGAGTAGAAGCGGGGGATTATAAATGATTTAACAATGTGATTAGTTTTTGAATAAGGTAATAATAATAATCTGTTATGAATCTATATAAGCCCCATAAGGCCCAAATATCTTAAATGAAGAAAGCCCATTATGGACAGTAACGGAGTCCAGTGAGTGGGTAGAAGTACGACGTCGGTGTGGAGCTTCTATTATATGACTAAGCTTCGTCTCTTCATGGAGGAGGAAGCTTTCTGTAGATCTTCGCTTCTTCATGTCTCTCTGTTAAGAAAATTTAAAAAAAAAAACAAAAGGAAAGGAAAAGATTTTGAAATCTCAGAAGGTCGGTGGTATTCAACAGGATGCTTCGATTAGATTTGATGTCTTTGGTACATCTGTTTTTGTTCGTCGGCCTTATAATTCCCGCGTCTTCCATTCTCAGTAATATCGCCGATCAAATAGACAGAGCTGTTGAATTGAACACTACCAATTTCGTTTCAGTTCTTCAAGAGACCCCCGCCAAGTATGCCATCGTCGAATTCTTCGCTCACTGGTTAGTTCCTCCAAAGGCCCACACCATTAAATTCGATTGCTTAGTATAAAATCTTCACTTTTGTTTAGTCACCTAAAGTTTGGTGCTGGATCTAGCGTGCAAGTGTTCTTATCGTAAAATATTTGAACTTTATGATCATATTCGTATGCTTATATTCACTGCTACAGATGAATCCAAACGTTTTATATATTTTCCACTGTACTAGTTTGAGTGTTTACTGATTCGTGTTATCGTTTCCACTTGAGTCTAGGTGTCCTGCCTGTAGAAACTACAAGGTGACATAACATTTTCAAAGCCTCATTTTTTTTTTTTGGTTCTTGTAAGCGTTTTACTCGGGAGATTTTCATTGCCCAAACTGTTTCTATGCAGCCTCATTACGATAAGGTCGCAAGGCTCTTCAATGGACCAGACGCAATACATCCCGGAATGGTTTTGATGACGAGAGTTGATTGTGCGTTGAAGGTATTTACTCCAAGCTCCTAATGTATCTATGAATCATGTTTGATTATCTTGGTTCACTGTCTCTGATGCTACTTCATCCATATGATGACTTTTCTGGCAGCACAGACAAATACCAAGCTCTGTGAAAAGTTCTCTATTTCTCATTATCCAATGCACTTTTGGGGTCCTCCTTCAAATTTTGTCTCTGGCAGTGGGGAACCTAAAAAAGAGAAAAGCGAGATAATTGTTATCGATGACGGCCGCACAGCTGAGCGTTTGCTCAAGTGGATTAACAAGCAGCTAGGCAGGTTTGTGTCATATATGCACTGGACTTGTATCTTCAGCAATGGCTTGGAATATATCTAACAAGTTCAAATTTTGTTTCATCTTTGTAGTGTTTATCTATATTTTCCCTGAACTAGTTAGTCAATATCAAATCCCTACATAGATCCTACTTATCTCTGGTTTGTTTCTCAATATTTTGCAGATCGTATGACTTGTCGAATACCGACTATGAACAGGTTTCGAGACTGCTCTCTGCCTAACTTTGATAAGATGAGTAGTGTTTCTTTCAAGGTCAAAAAGCTTAAAAGTAACCAAATATTGATTTATCACATATTTCTCAGGCTGTGTATGACATTGAGGAAGCAACAGGAGAAGCTTTTAATATCATTTTAGCACATAAGGTAGATAAATTTGAATGATTTTTTGTATGTTTATGTTACCTTCTTCCCGTTGCTCAGTTTTGTGAATCAATAAGTAGTTTCATGACATCTACAGGCCATTAAGTCATCTGAAACAAGTGCTTCATTTATTAGATTTATCCAGCTTCTAGCAGCACATCATCTTTCCAGGAGGTAAGTTAAGTCATTTCATTATCCTAATGTCTATAAATTACACTGTTCAACTGTCGTATATATATATATATATTCTATTAGGTGTCGGAAAGGAGCTGCAGAAATTCTAGTGAACTATGATGATTTATGCCCTTCTGGAAAATGCTCTTACGAAGAATCTGAAGGGAAAGATTGGTTGGGTGATTTCCCTATTTGCGGAAAGGATGTTCCGCGTGGATATTACGTGAGCTCTTGCAACTAACTCTATTACTGTTTTTCTTTTATATCCACATTAGAAATCTTTTTTTCCTAAATTCTTACATGGCAGATGTTTTGCCGTGGCAGCAAGAACGATACTCGCGGATTCAGGTACTGTAGCCCTTTGTCAAATCCCATACTGATATTCTAGAATTGAAATTTCCCCACTAGTATCTAAAGTGTTCCTTAAATGCTGACTGTAGCTGTGGATTATGGGTTCTGATGCATTCACTATCCGTGAGGATTGAGGATGGGGAGAGTCAGTTTGCATTCACGACAATATGTGATTTCATCAACAACTTTTTCATGTGTGATGAATGCCGCCTGCATTTCAACGACATGTGCTTGAGGTAAAAAAACAAAACCACTCGCAGCTCCATTAGTCGCGGTCTTGGCTCGTCTAAACCACGTAAGCTTGTGTTTCATGAACAGCGTCAAAACTCCTTTCAAAAAGGCACGTGATTTCGTCTTGTGGGTGTGGAGCACGCACAACAAGGTCAACGAGAGACTCATGAAAGATGAAGCTTCTCTCACTACAGCTGACCCCAAGTTCCCCAAGATCATATGGCCGCCAAAGGAGCTTTGTCCATCATGCTATCGCTCGAGTAACCAGAAAAACATAGAGTGGGACAACGGCAATGTCTACAAGTTCTTGAAGAATTACTATGGGCCCACGCTTGCTTCCCTTTACAAGGAAAATAGTGTCATCAGTAGCAAGAAAAAGAACGTCTCAGCCGCTAAAGACTTGACAGTAACCACCAACGCTCTGGTTGTACCAATTGGAGCTGCATTGGCAATCGCCATCGCCAGCTGTGCATTTGGGGCTCTTGCCTGTTACTGGAGGACGCAGCAGAAGAACCGCAAGTATTAACTCTATCTATCTATCTATCTAGAGTAAGTGATAGCTACCAATTCCTTTCCACATGTCTGTTCACCACTTGTATTTTCGTTTCAGGCCGAGGAGAAGCTGGAATTGAACTACTAGAAGCTCTTGATGTTTCCTTAACTTACAACAAAGGCTCTAGATTGGAGTTGAGATCCCAAAGTAGCTTGCTGCAGGTCCTGTACTCTTAACTTTTGTCTCTGATTTTGAAAAGTTGTCCAGATTCTTATCTTGAATTTTGGAAGACACACACAAACACACTTGTGAATGTTGGAATCTTTTATAGAAATATGTAAACTGTTCTATCATAATATTTTTATCAGACCATAGGGTTGTAGAGTTGTTTTGGAAGAATTCAAGATGAGCCATTGTCTCTCTGAATTGCAGATCTGGGTAAACAATTGAGACTTGTTTTTTTTTCAATCTGTAAAACCAATCCAACATTTTACATGTATAAAGCACATATTATATATACAATATACAATGTCATTTGTCATTTCTGTGTGTGTGAAAGAAAAAAAAAACAATATGCTCATCGCACGCCAATAATATAAGATTGCGTTTGAGGCAAGCGCCATGAATCTGTTTCTTCATCAGATGAATCATCTTCGGAGTGAGAAATGTCTAAAGGCTGGTGAGAATGACGGTGGCAGGTGGCGACTGCTTTAGTGACGACATAGATGGGTAGCATGATTCCAAGTAGTCTGAGAAATAACAACTTAAAACCGAAATAACAATTAGATATCATCAATATTTGGATAGCTCTCGGATGGAAACAACAATTCGTTGAGAGATTAATAAATAAAACTCACGGTGAACAAAGGGAAAACATGGAGGTTTGATCCGGTGAGGATTAAGGGGAGGGTATGTCGGAGAATGAGAAGAGCCATGAACTGCAGATTGCATACGTAAACAGAAACATGAGTAAAGACATAAGTGGTGGGGGAAAAAAACAGAGGAAACTGGAATCATTCCGTACGATGAGAACAAGGGAACGGCAACAGATGAAACTTGTAGTGGAAGAAAGAGGATATTGTTGGTCAAGAAAAGTGGAATCAGTAGGTACAACTGTAATGAAGCGATGCTCCCGTCGAGATGTTCCCCAGTTTCCCCTGAAATGAAGAGGGGCATGACCCAACTCTAGCAACGGAGCTGGCGCTGTGTAATCCGGCTTGTATTCCTAAACAACACGCATACACATCATATATATATATATATATGAATGATTCAATCTTTTCATTCAGAAAGAAAATGAGAGAAAAAAGACCTGATGGCAAATCTCGCAGTTGGTATCACCTTTCTCGTTACACCATCTCTGCACGCATCTCCGATGTGCATACTAGTACCAACAAGGCAACAACAAACGTCCATCATCTTTAATCAATAACCAATGTTTCTAATTATGATGTTTTACCTTCAAGCTGCCACTGCAAGAACAAGGAGTCTCCATGTTAGAATCCAAATCATCATCGTGACAAATCCTGCACAGAACCATCGACAAATCACCATTACGCAGCTTCTCAAGTGTTTTCTCATCCAGGATTGTACTGGTACATCCCTCCACCTCCACCTCCACAGGTGATATATTATTGGCTTGGTTCCTGCTCTGAATCGCAGCCTCGATGGTCGACTCTGTTATCAAACGATCCACCAGTAGCACGAAATGATCTCCCATTTTTCAAAAGAGAAACTTGCAGCTTACGAAATCCAATTCTTTATATTCCTCTCCCCCTTTCTGCTGCGAATTGAATGATAATTGGGTTGGGTCAGCAATTTGCATTCAATCAATGCTAACGAGATGCTAATACGCTACACGAACATGTGGATTAGACAAGTTACGAGATGAATTACAATCTTTAAAGTTTGAACATTTTAGATCGAGCGAGACCTAAATAAGCAAATATACTTGTCTCTCTATTTATCTAACAGAGAGAGAGAGAGAGAGCCATTGTGGTTTAGTTAAAGCTGAACCAAAAGCTGTTTGGTTACCAGAACACAAAAGCTGTCAAAGTTTTCATTTTTCTTTTCTTTTTAACTGAACAAAGTTTTATCTATAACGGTTTTATAAGGGAAAATAATAAAACTAAAGTCTACGAACAATAACGTCAAGATGAGGAATAAAGACAAACCAGTTTTGAACAAATCAAGAATACAGTGAGACGAAATCGTACTTAGGGAGACAAATAATAGAAAGTGAAAATTGGGGAAAATCGAAAACAGAGGAAGAATGGAGAGGCAGAGCCAAAATTGAGGAGAAAGAAGAAACTAGTGGAAAAGCGAAGAAAAAGGAGACTTAGACTTAGAAGAAGAGAATCGTATTTAATTTCCTGACGCTAAAGCCAGCTTGTTAAAAGCTTCCTTTCTTTCTTTCTTTCTTTCTTTCTTTCTCTCTCTCTCTCAATTCCTTATTATTCTATTCATCCTAAATGTTTGTTATGTGTGTTTACAGATGAAGCAAAGATATGGAGTATAGATTCTCGAATCTTATTATTGTTTGTTTACTTTTCATTTTTTTTTTGTTTAATCAATAGCATCGGAGACGTATCCGCATGTTCTTATGGATTAACACATACACGTGGCTATTTGAATTCTATTGCCACAGAATTAGCCAAAGGACCAAAGGTTGAACAAAAACAGACATGAAATTGTTAAAATTATATAGAAATGAAAAGAATATCAAAAATATTCAAAGCTAGTGACATTTCACAAAAACCCACCAAATTGTTACGTGTGTGAAGCGTGTCACAGTGGAATGAAGTGTGTCATCATTTGACAGGTTGGTGATATAACTAACCACGTATCAGTTTTTGTTAATAATAATGCGTTTTAATTGGTTTTCTTTCAAGGCCAACAGTTGCACCAAAACCAATTTAAATTGTATAACTATATATATATCAATGACTATATAACATTGAATAGAAGCAAAGCCCAAAGATAAAATAAAAACGAATACGCCGGCCGAGTCTTTAGAATGAGAAGAAGCATTCAAAGGCAATGAAGCAAAAATGCCGTTTACAAACTACAAAGATTGATAAAAATAAAAATAATCCTCTGTTTTCCTAATAATACCTCAAAAGGCCAAAACCAAACAAGCAAAATCAACTTGATGTGTGTTTGTTCTTGATCTTAACACCAAGCTCACCTGCAATGATAACAGTGGAAGCCATATCCAGAAACATGCCATGCTCCACAACTCCTGGAAGCCTCAGAATCGCATCACTTACTGCTCCCAAATCTCCCATATCTTCTTCCAAGTACATATCCACTATGTAATTCCCATTATCTGTCACAAAGGCCTTCCCTTTATCTCCCAATCGGAGATTAGCTTCACACCCATTTCCCTCCAGCAATTTCCGGAGCTTCTCCGCCGTAAATTTCCAACAAAAGGGTACAATCTCCACCGGAAGTGCCAGCTTGCTTCCACCAATGTGTTTCACCATCTTTGACTCATCCACAATCACCACGAACTTCTTTGAAGCTCCTTCGATCATCTTCTCTCGCAGCAAAGACCCTCCTCGACCTTTCACCAGGTTAAGATAAGGGTCGACCTCGTCGGCGCCGTCGATGGAGAGATCAATCACGGGATGTGCGTCGAGATCAGACAGAGGAATCCCGAGAGAAAGAGCCTGTTCCTGCGTCTTCTTCGACGTTGGTATCCCAACGATGTTCTCAAGTTTTCCTAGCCGGAGAAGCTCGCCGATGCGGTCGACGGCGTGTTTGGCTGTGGAGCCGGTTCCAAGGCCAAGGACCATGCCGGATTCGACGAATTCGACAGCTTTGTAAGCGGCGATACGTTTAAGCTCGTCTTGGGTTAATATAATCGGTGGAGGTGAGGCTACATCCATGGCCGATGAAATGAAGAGAGGATCATAAGCAAGTGCCATTGAAACCACCTTCCTCAAAATTCCAAATATTTATTAAAAACAAAACAAAAAAATCGAAACTTTGCGCAATATTAGGGGAAGAATATGGTGAAAACAATCTCAATTTTGCAGAAGAAACGTTTAGAGAAGGAAGCAACTATATAATCCCTGAAACGCTCTCAAGGAACGCAGATGGGTCCTGACGAGGAAATGAAGAGGATTCGCTTTTAACAAAATTGAGAAGAAGAAAAAAAGAGAGAAGATTAGGGGGAATGAACAGAGACGGTCGAATGAAGAGTGTATCTATATAGATGAAGAATAATAATATGCAATTACGAAGAAGCAAAGAAGAAGAAAATACGTTTTGTGTGGTGGCGGAGATAAAGAAAGTTAAACACTTGAGATAGGGTTTGTGGGAGAACAAAGTTAAACACTCTTCATCACTTTCGAGTATCAAGTCACACAAACCCGAATCTTTCGGATTCGATTTTTATCCCATTTATTGTCCTTATTTACATCAATAACCCCCAAACTTTCATGATAAATTTCCAAATTCCACATTTCGTAATTCCCTAATTATCTCCTCATTATTATTTTTTCGTACAAATTTAGATAGGCATGAAATTAGCTGGCTGGCTATATTAAGAACAACAATAAATCAGCATTGCATCCTTTTTGGGCTATTTGTCAAAATTGGTCACCTTACACTGAAAAGCATATGGTCATGCAAAATTCTTTGGGCCCAAAAAGGAACAACCAAAGATGCCGTTCCATGGTCCACTTAGTTCTTCTTACTATGAAAATTACCAACCAAATGATTACATGGAAAACAACTCCACCAACATATCAAGAAATGTTTCTGTAGTTATTATTTATTACTATTATAATTCCATTGCATTGACATATCAAGGGAAAAAAAAGAAAATACTAATCCCATGGAAGAATAAATAGCGACCTATACACATATCTAAGCTAATGAAGAAAAAAAAAACAGATTACTAATGGTGGTTTACAAATCTATGTATATGTGTATACGCACACAGAATAAAAATATTGTACGCAAAGAGTTAATATAAAACAATGAGATCAGGCTATACTACATGGGCGAAAAGCCAATGAAGGAGGTGAAGAAGGCGAAACGCAATCGCGGTGGAGGAAACGGGAACGCTGATGAGGAGGAGAAGTAGCGTTATGATCGCAACCGTAGGGCGAGAATTCATGAGAAATCTCTGTAGAAGACCAACGTAGTCGCAGATAACAGAGTCATAGCTGCTGTAGAAACGCTTCTCCCATTTCATCCAATGAGAAGGAGGCTCGTAGTTACGCTCAACCATCTTCATCTCATGGATACGTTTCCTCAGAACGATCATGTTCTCGTCCACCAATCTTCCTCCTCCGTAATAATGGTCCTTTCCAGCTGAGACGATCATCATCTTCATCTTCTTCTTCTTTTGTTTCTTGATCTGAGTTGTTGCTGAGATTCCTCTCTGAGATAAGACCAAACGAAGTGGTGAAATCGAAGCCGGCGAAGAAATCAGTGTAGCTTCCATTAATGTACTATGTGATATTGTTTGATGTTTATGATTTAGGAGAAGAAGATGGAGAGGTGGATATGTATTTATAAAAGCGACTTGATTATTTTTGGATAAAATACAATAATAAATATAAAAAAAACAATGGTGGAGTATTTATGGATGATTACTGATTAGCGCGTTGCCATTCGCAATTTGATTAGTGGGACCCTCTTTCCACGTCATTTTCGTTTCGCAAACATTCTGGTTTTCCGGTGATTTGATTTCTACTTAATTACACGTTTTTTACCATTCAATTATTCACCATTATGCAACCAACTTATATCTTATATTTGCATTTAATATTGCTAATTCTATTGATAATTTTAAATTCTAGATGTAACCGGTCGACAAATTAAATGAATTAGTTAGTGCGCAACTAATTATTATATACTTATGTTAATCATAAAGGAAACGTGGTGCCTTCAAACCCTAAAAAAAATGATGAGGATAGCATTGAAAAATGATGCATTTGTGAAAACTCTTACGGTACACGTAAACTTGAATAGCTTGTTGGATAAGGAAACAAGGCAATCGGGAAATGAAGAGAAATTGAGAACCCTCCATTAATGATGCACATGATGTGTCAAATGTAGATACCGACTCTTTTCTGTAATCTCTTACATAACAATATATTTAATATTTATTCATTCTTTATTACAAATTTGATCTCCCATTTGTTTATGAAATTCACCTGAAAAAGCGTACATGTCGGTGATCTTTTTTTTTTAATTCTGCGCTTACTTACATCATCATCATCATCATCATCATCATCATCATCATCTTTTAAGCATACCACTGGGAGAATTCATAAGAAATTTTGATGCTTTTATCTGTCTTTCAAGATACGAGTATGAAACCTCCACTCATGTATCGGATTGGTATTTGACTTTCTCCCAATGGGCGTTTTTTTTTTTTTTTTTTTTTAAGTCAAGCGATTTGCACTCATTATTAAGATACTGAAGGTTCATACAATTCTTTTTCCATACAATGGGCGGCTACTATTATCTTATTCATTTCATTAATTAGGAAATTAATTCCGTTATTATTTACTAACATTACCAAATAATCTAATCTCAATTGGGTTTGATCCTGACGTCACCATTATTGAGTTTTGCAGGCAATGTTCAATGTTCCCAACAGTTATACGTTTTTTTCGTCTTCACCATTTATTTTGAGATTCACCGCCATAGACTTTTTCTTCAGCAAAATCTTTAATAAATTACGAAAACAGTGTCAAACAAAACTAGTTTTGACATTTATTGTGGATAGGATAGGACAAGAGATTACGTCTAAGAGTTGAAGAAGTCAGATGGGTCTTACATTGGGTTTAAACCAGAGAGAGGTAAGAAGAGGATCACTCTTTTATTCTCACTTGCTACCTGCTGGAGGATGGAGATGAATCCTTTATCACCACACAGCTTAAATTTACAAACTGTATAAAGTTGTCACAAATGTGTGTGTGTGTGTATATAGATCTTTCTTTCATCTTTCGTTAAGCGTGTCGTTCTTAGTATATTTTTGAATGATTTATTAGTGATTACAGTTTTACAAACCTTCGAGGACAAACGCACGGATTTCGCTAAACTCATCATCTGAATTCGATGTTTGACTTTGATCATCAAGTGGCTGCTTGAGCTCATCTTCAGGTTCCTCTGCTTCGTCCAGAGGCTCCACATGGACCCCTGGATTCTCAGTATCTCCATTGTCCAGAAGAAGCTCAAGCTTTTGATACTTTGGTTTGTTTTTCTCCAGGAGAAGGTACGTGGCGCAATACCAAAACATCAGAATCCGGCTTTGAGCTGCTATTGTCTCCCTTATCCGCTTTCCTCCAAACGAAAGTCGTTCTAGCGCCTGCCACAAACATTTAACCTCCGATTACCTCAAAGACAGGGACAGTGAATGGGGGTTTTGACATACAATAGTTGTTACCTGTTCTCCAGTTTGGACATCAAATGAGTTCTGATGATCAAACTTGAGGCCGCTGAATTCATTGATGCAGAGACCCTGGAACGCCCTGAACAAAGACAAGTGGATGTTAATACTTAAGCGAGTAGAGAAACATATATTGCTGTTTAGTAATTTGGGATGAGATGATTCACCATCTGATCAATGAAGCACTAGGAATCCAACGGAAGATGATTGGGGTGTTGTCCGAATTAACATAGTAACCTCCAAACACGATGAAAACTGTCATGAGAGATGGTCCTACAGCCATTGCAGCTTCTGTGCTAGGGACCATAGCTCCAACAGTTAGACCCATTGCAGAGGCAGCAAAAGACTCCACAGTCACTATCCCACAAAACTTTCCAAATCTGGCAATCAATCTCTTTGTTAGGGACATTACTGTCATATGCATTTCTCAATGGAGTTCATTGGTTGGTCAAGTACATGGACAAATCTCAAGAATGGCTTATTGGTTCCATGCAGGTTAGGGCGTGTGAATAACATTTACCTAGAGGCCACAGGAATAACAAAAAGATAGAAGTTTAGGAATTACCTTGACAGAGTGGGGCTAAGGCGAGCCATGGGGTATAATACAGCACCAAACATCAATGGAAATGCAGCTCCAATAGGAATTTCAGCTATTGTTTTGGAGAGCAGGTAAGGGCCTAAAGAATAAGACCCTTTGGACCGTTCTCTATCCACAATCGCACGCTCTTTAGGAAAGACCCCAACAGTCTTTGTAAGAGCTGCCATTGCCGTGTTTATTGCAGCCACCTGAAGCATACAGACATCACTACCTTAGTATACTAAGTAGTACTTTAAACAACACAAGAAGAAAGAGAGATGTATGTAGCAAAGGCAAAATGTATTAGACCTGAAGCAAACCCATTCTGTCCTGAATTGACGTCTGAGACTTCCCCATTCTCCAGAAAACAGACCCAAATATCAGAGCAGATGCAACCGACATTCTTGCACGGACTTTGTTTGTTGGCCCATCTCGAGAAGCCTATGAAGTCAAATGAAGTAATAGATAAGAAAAAAACAGCTCAAGATAACTCTTGGTAAGATAGTATGTACAATTCAAGGACCCTTCTATGGTGTCTATAAAGTCAGGTGAAGTTTTTAGAAATGCAAAATGCTCAAACAAATGTCACATGACAGAAGGAGACAATTCCAAGATTCTCCCATATATCTCTTTTTTAAGTGTCTTCCTTCATTTGTAAATATCAGGCTACTTCTTAAAACCATTGGTAGGTATTTAGATGATGCATAGATAGGAGGATACCTGCATCCATGCACGCTTAAGCAGCAAGTTAAACTGCCTCCACCAACCATCTTTTCTTTCAACAGTGGCTTTTCTGCGAGATCCCATGCCGTTCTTTATTTCATCTTTTATGCCAAGGGGAGTGGCATAAAGAACAGATGATGAACGCTGGGAGAACGCATCAACAAGAGCATGTACTCTCTTCTGCGAAGAGTAGACACTCTCCGAAGAGCTATAGTCAACTGATATAAGATCAGCAAGAAACTCAGCAGGGTTTACATGCTCTGGGCAAAGGAACCTGCTCAAGGATTCAGAAGGACAGTAGTCAGTAGATAATCTCAAAGCATTGGCTTATTGGAGCAATGTGATATATAACGGGAAATGTTAAGAAAAATAACCCAAAGTTCCCGAAATATGCAAGAGGTTCTTTCCCTGCAGGGCCGGCATAGACTAGAACTCCCTCTGTAAGTAACACAATGTCGTCAAATTTAGCGTAGACCGACCCTCTAGGCTGGTGAATGGAACAGATCACAGTGTGTCCATCCTGTGCAAGCTTTTGCAATGTCTCCATCACTTTCTCAGCCTGGAAGGCGTCAAGCCCTGAAGACCACATGAAATATTTTCATCAGTTTTAAAACCAAACAATCAATGCCTTAGAATCAGATAGAGTAGGCATTTATCTACCAGTTGTGGGTTCATCAGCAAATATGACAGAGGGACTAGCGATCAATTCACACGCAAGTGACAGCCGTTTCTTTTCTCCACCGCTGATCCCACGAACTTTTGCATCGCCAACACATGAATCTGCACAGCTGACCTTTTGGAGAAACACAAAGGATAATCAATAAACAGAATCCAATAATTAAATTAAGCACCAGAGTAGCCAAAATGCAGAGTAGAGATGAATGAAAGCTCACCAGACCAAGCTTGAGTAAGAGGTTGTTCACATAGTCGTCCCTCTCCTGAGCAGAAGAGATTTCCGGAAGCTGAAGGTCAGCTGCGAAAGAAAGTGTTTCTCTCACAGTCAACTGCGAGAAGAAAAGATCCTCCTGTCTAACAAAAGCAAGCCTGCCATTGCAAGAAAAATTGTCAAACAATGATCAGATATCACTTAAAAACATAGAAATTGTATAAAACATACTTAAAAGCTTTGCTGGAGCTCGGTTTGCCATTGACCTCCAAGAGACCTGACAAATGCAAACGTGAAGATGAACTAAGCTGTCCAGCTAGAACATTGAGCAACGTTGTCTTCCCAGATCCAGAAGGACCCATAATCGCTAGCAACCTCCCAGGTTTTGCTTCTCCGGAGACATTTTTTAACAAAAACCTCACCTGAGAGTCACATCATCAACCAATTCTGATGGATTAATCAACTACACTTATGTTATTTACATAAAACATTTGAGAAAACTAATATCGCGCAATCTAAACATGCAAAGGAAAAGAAATGTCCTCACCGATTTGGAGGACTTATCGGAGAGAGAGCAGGTGATGTTCCTCCAACGGATTGTCACCGGGAGAATTTTCCCCGGAGACGTATCTTCGCCTTCCTCTCCCGCTCCATCCGTTTCATAATCAGCGTCGTTTTCAGGTCCTGAAAAAAGCCGGACCAACAGAGCGGCGGCCACAGCGGCTAGAACTTGCCCAACTCCATTCCCTCCGATCCCTGAAACAGCGTCGACTAAAGATTTCCCGCCAAAAGGCGCCATAATCTGTCTTCTCCGTGGAAGCTCCGGTGAGTGAGGTAAGTAAGAATTAACAACCAACCATGGCTCCAAACATTATCTCTTCCACTAATTATTTAACCATTGTTTAAATTTTCACTTATATTTAATTACCCTTTGTGCCTTTCACTAATCAGCATGACGGGTTGAGTTGACCATAAAGATTCGCTAGATTTTCAACACGTGTCCAGTCTTTTCATGATAAGACTAATAGCTTTATACAAACAAGCCTTTGACAAATATAGAGACTGCGGATGGTTAAAAAGTGCTATAACAAGTCATTGTGGTTCGATGTGCCATAGACGAACCGAAGCGTCTTCGCCGGAACTTGCTACTGTGCATTCATCTACGAAGGCAACTGCATTCACTCCTCCAAGATGAGCGTTTCTGACGGTTATGCGACTCGAAGCTGGCTTGCCCACTTCATATACAATGACGCACGTGTCTATGGACCCTGTGGCTACCATTGTGTTGTTTGGTGACCATGCCAAGGAATTTATACGAGCCGTGTGGAACATGTTGTTTAGCTTCACCTGCAAAATAAAAAACCGTCCTAGTTTAGCGTTTTAAGAATGATTGAACATTTAGACATAGAGACATAAACGCCTCTAATCACGCCACCTGTTTGGTCTCGCGATCCCATACAATAGCTTCGCGGTTGGCGTCACCAGAAGCAAACATTGTCATGTCAGGAGAATAACGTATCACTGTCAAAGCACCTCTGTGTTTCTCCAGCACATCTTCTTCTTTAAGGCTGTTGTCCTCTGCGACTGAGTAAACGTGTAACTTCCCGTCTTGCCCTCCTACTATCGCTTCTCTCCCGTCAGGTGAGATCACAGTGGCTGCCACCGCAAAACCCAGGTCGATCTTGCTCAAAATGTTCAGATCATTAAGCAATACAACTCCGGAATCAAAAGATACTAGTGCTGTGGATTCGGGCGAATCAACAGCTATGCTTATGTCCAGAGGTTGATGCCCGATATCGATATGATCTGCAGCTCCGAGTTCGTTGTTGGTTAAAGGAATTCTCAAGACCTGTCAGTAATTGACTTTAACACTAACCAAATCCCTTTGAATCAAGTGTTCTGAGATCAGAATTTTTACCTTGTTATCAAACCCGGATAAGAGAATTTCAGATTCAGCAGCCACTAATCGCTTGATTTTGGTGTTATCTTTCATTTGTGACCTGCAACTGTATCCAGCCCCTTGCAACCATTTGACAATGAGACCGTCATAGCTACAAGACAGATTGGTCTTCTGGTTTGTCCCAAGAACAGCCAAAGAAGTGACGTTCTTTATATGTCCAGATAAGAGCAATGGAGGCTTATCCATATCATCTGCAGAGAATAAGGAGATGGTACCACCAAGAGAGACAGAAATGAGATGATTGTTCTGCCAAAGACATCCCACAAGCATGTCTTCTGCTCCACCAGATTCCATAAAAGTCAATTTCTTAATCACAGAGCCAACAGTGCCGTCTTCAGCTATTTCCCATACCTTGGCAGTCTTATCAGCAGAGACGGTGAGCACCTAAAAAAACTCACCAATGTCAGTAACATTAATTGGATAAATCGACAGACCTTCTTAATGTCCTAACAAAAAAATTACCCGTTTACTGTCGGGGCTCCAGCTAACAGCGTAGATGGTGCCTTTATGAGCATTTTCAGAGGCCAAATCTCCAATTTTATATCCAGCTTTGCCATCGTAAATCATACCCTTTTTTTGTCAGAGCTAACGGTAATGAATTTAGTACCATCAGGTGAATATCTAATGCAGTTGACAAAGTTGGAATGCTCTCTGTGAGCCACAACAAGTAGAGTTTATTATTAGTCAAGAAAAAGAAAAAGAAGAAGAATGTGTTAATATGATTAAAGAAGAAGGAAGATGCCTATGAGAAGAGTGAAACTTAAAAGGTGGACCATCGTAAAAGTTGACCAAGAAATCTTCGCCACAGGTGGCAATTCGGAAAGGTCGCGTAGGTTTGAAGGCACAACTCAGAACCCTACGAGAATGACCATCAAAATCTCCTATTGTATTCCCAGAGTCCCATCTACACACAAACACAAATATTCATCAAAGCCTTTTAATAGATCTTTCCAGAGGAGAACTCAACTCACGCGAAGGATCGAACAAGTGATTTCCCCTTTCCATCGCCGGAAGCGACAATTCGAAGGCCATCCAAGGACCACTGGAGATCATCGATCCGACCAGCAAGGACTCTAAACTCGTTCTTCAGCACGAAACCGTTGTGTGTTCCCCAGACTCGAACCGTACCAGAGACATCAGCGGAAGCGATCCACTCGCCGTTGGGGGAGTAGCGTGCGACGGTAGCAGTATAGCCATGTTCTCCGTATACTTGGACGTCTTGGGGTCGCTGGAGGCTCCGAATCAAGACGGCACGTCCGTTGCAGTAGAGAATAGAGTCTGATTTGGGGTCACCGGAGATCAAAATGCCACGACCTCGTTCTGTCCACGGAACGCAAGCAAAGGTCTCGACGAGTTTCGCCATCGTAGGAAACTGCAAGGTAGAATCGGAAGGAGTGCTTCATTGCTTTATCAGAGGTGAGTTTAGGATGATAAATGGCGCAAATTCAGGCTTCGGGATTTTGAGCGGGTCTCATGATCAGAGGCAGCTTATAGTTGTCGACAGACCTAAGACGGAAAAAAAAAACAAATTATATATTTTGTGGTAAATGTATCGTATAATAAATTAACTTTGTAATACATTAAAGATAACAAACACTGTTTTTAATCTATTGAAAATAAAATTGATATTCTTTTGTTAAGCTATCAAATAATTTTTAGTTAACGCTGTTTTAATCTATAAAGATAAATATATCAAAAATAATTAGCACTATTCTCTAATTTATATAATACAAGTTTAAATTTAAGAAAAATAATATTACATATATTATCGATATACCAAATAAAATTTTAAAAATCTGAGAATCCTAATACCATCCCCATCCATAACAAACTCATTTGAGGTTTTGATATAATTTTATTATTTAAATTAAATTTAATACATAATAAAAATTTAATCTAATAGAATTATGACAAATGTTTAGAAACTTATGAAAAAAAAGTTCTTGAAACTTTTAATTAAGCTCTTATCTTCATTTTTTTCCATCTCTCCTACTTTATTAATATTTTCTAATTTTTTATTATTTAGAACCTATTCTAAAAAGCTGCCCTAAGATTGCTTAATATTTAGGGTTCAAGGCGAATGCCTTTTTCAACCCGCTTCTGCTCGTGATGATCATGAACATTGCTGACGTGGAGTCGATGTGCCGGTCTTATTTGGTTCGGTTTGACGTTTTGTCGGTTCTTGCAAATAACAAAGGTAATGTCAACTGTCAAGTGTGGTAGTTGCTGGTGATTGGGCCATAGCTAAATATATCTCTTTAGTTTCCTTCAGGCTCGGTTGTTAAATTACGCCAACCTTTTAACCATTTTACTACGAACTTTTTGAGATAAGTTTGAGAATCTGACCAGCCGCATAACTCACAAGTTTATGAAATCGGTCTATTTGTCATGCGATTGGTAATTAGCAGGTTGCCGGTTGGTTACATGCATTTTTTTATATTCTTGGACAATCCTTAACAATGTAAGAATACATTCATTTACATGTGCGGACACAGGTGGGGTTTGTCTTGGGTAGTTATCACCCTAAATTTTCATAACTAATCTATATTTTTTAGAGATTTATAAAAATGTTATTGCTATATCCGCTCTATGCATATATACTCTTTTTCTTCTTTGTTGAATATCAAACATCCTAATTTTTCATTACATAAATTCAAACGTCTGAAAAAGACTTAGATAATCTGATCCTAGCAATTTATTTTTCTTCTTTTTTTTTTACTAGACACTCAAATTTCTTTTTTGGGCATTTCTTAAATATTTTAGAAGAAGAATAAGAATTCGTTATATAAAATATTTTTGAGACTTTCGTTCTACATCATGTCCAGTGTTATGGCTCACCAATCTTGCCAGGGACACTCCATCGACAACCTTTATAATGCTATCAAAGTTTCAGACAATCAAGACATCAACCATATCCACTTCGACAACCACCACTGTTTGCTTTCTTTTGTTATAAAAGTTTATTTCACTATTTCTGATTTTATTGTCAATTTCAAACAGTTTATTCATCACCACCTTAAAATTGAGGGGTGTATATCATAAATATTATTGTCAATATTCTATAGTTATAGTTATATATATATATCAATATTAATATTCTTTAGTTATGAATTTATTATGATATAACAAATATATGTATATATATATATTTGTATTTATCTAGTTTAGGAAATATTTTTAGTATATAAACCTATATCTGTAACCCTAATCATTATTCTTAGGAGAATAAATATGAAATCCTTCCAATCCTAAACTCATCAATCGACCACCACTAGGAAATAATAAAATTATACTACTAGAACATAAATCGTGTGCAATATTATAGTAAGTATTCTGTTGTATTTCGAATACGTAATCCATTTCTAGACGAATATATACTAGATTAATGACCGATATTGACCACACACATTGAAATATATAGTCCTTATTAGTGGACGAGGTAGGCAACTTCGCAGGAAATGACACTGCAAGTTTACACGTTACAAATATAAAGGGCACAAAGCAGCTATCATACTTAACCGTGATTAGGTTGCGTACTTTTTAACCCACCTGCATGGTCTCGCCACGTTCTTTGAATATTTCTTTACTCGAGACTCTAACTAACAATTATGGCACGTGTAGAAATTTCTATATACCTGTGATCATAATTTATAATTTTCAATTAAATTTTAAAAATGTAATCTTTTGATTTTTGAAAATGGGGCCTAAATTTTAAAATAAAGAAAAAACGTGTTGTCTCCTAATAAAAAAGACTACATGTTACCAAATACCAAGTGACTTAAATATATAATACGGATTATTAAACATTCATATAACTAATATATATATATATATATATGTGGTACTTTAATAATAGGTGGAAATACTGCGTTAGATGTTAGGTCAAGCTTTCCAAGTTGCAAAGCAGACCATCATGTTGGACTTTTTTACGCCTCTGGAAAAAGTAGAGTCGACACTTGCGATTAGGTCACAACCAAATATAGTTATATCTTGTAGACTTGTAGTCATCTCGTTAGTGGACAATAATTAAGAAAGTATATGTACGAGTTACCGAATAGTAAGTGTGTTTATAGATGTACCTGACAAGTACAATTCCAGATTTGATCAACTAAAAGTCACTAAGCATGCAACCTTTTCTCTCTTTTTTTTCCGTGATTAACGTAAAGTATCAATCGAGTAAATAGTTAAGGCAAAAGACAATAATTATTGCAAATTACCCACCCATTAAGCTTAAGTACCGAAATGCATGCGTAGATCAATCAAATCAAAGCATCAATATGGTCCACAAGAGTTGTACCGCTTATGCTGTTGTCAAGTTCAAAATTGCTCATAAAATCCTTTTTTTCAACCTAAAATCCATTTCCCAAAAAGTTAGCTCATTTATCATTATCATTTCCCTTTTATCTGTAATTTAAAGAAACGCATAGATTTTGTTTACTTATTACTGTGTCAATTTTTATATGGTTTAGTGGTGAATTATTTAGGGAAATGAGAGTAGATATTTACGTCATGAATTTTGAATTTTACTTGAAACAAGATACTGTTTTCAATAGGCAATTATTCGGATAGACTGCCTTATCTTTGAAGTAACTCATTGCGGAACCAGTCTGGAATATTTACTTTGATGATTGTGTTGGTCTACTTCTTACAACGCAAGTTGAACATTATTTACCTGAGCTCGGATCATCTAGATAAAACGAAAAGGGCTTACTATTAGAAACTATTAAACTTATAGGGGTTTATTTCTTTGATGAAAAGTATATATTAAGAATATTTTTTCAGCACAAATATTTATATTGTTGGTAAAGTACTTTCCGATCCTTTCCTGTTTATTGATTGTATACCCTTGTAGCGATAAAACAATTAAGTATAAAATATTTACAGCAATTCTTAAGTTCAACAATATTTTTTTGTGGTGCTATTTTTTGTTTTATTTCTTTATATCGTCTTGTTTATTTGAGACAAATACTTATTAATTTCTACAAAATAAATTCAACAAATTCAACGTTCGCACAAAAAGTTGGAACAAGAAAATGGTAAGTGAAATACAAACAAAATTATTTCTCTTGAAATAAACATGTATATAGACTATTAGTACATGTGATTCAAGCGAACACAACAGTACAACTTAAAAGAATTCAAGTTATGAAGAAAGGCATCATGGTATAAATAATTAGAGTTGAAAGTTGAAAGTTGAAACAATGAAATTGTATCGTTTTAGTCAAAGGCTTAAACAACAACAACAAAAAAAGGGAGATCCTTTTCCACGTATCTACAATATATATATATATATATATATAAACCATGTGTACATTTCTGCGAGCCCCATCTCATTTATAACAATAACCAACGAGTTGTCTCACTGTCTTCAATTCAAGGCTCCAAATTTTATCCCATTTCATTTGGGTGGTCAGGGATAATTAAAAAGCGAGTGATATGGGTAACAGTTTAGGCGGCAATAAAACGACCAAAATCATGAAAATAGACGGCGAGAGTTTTAAACTGAAAACTCCGGTGACAGCTGAGGAGGTCTTGAAAGACTTTCCCGGCCACGTTTTGTTAGACTCCGAATCCGTTAAGCACTACGGTGCCAGAGCCAAACCACTTGAGGTGTGTGGCTGTTTTTTTTAATATATCAAACTATATATAAATATATATACAGTCAGTATGTGTTTATTCTTAAACTATGGTATGTTTTGAAGGATAAATAAAAAGGTTTGATTGAGACATATAATTTGGTTGGATGCAGGCAACGCAGAAGTTGGAGTCGAAGCGGCTTTATTTCGTGGTGGAGCCGGTGAAGGAATGTCCGCCGCCGAGAAGGGTGAGATCGGGAATTCACGTGAGTGCTAAGGAGAGGCTTGAGAGCCTCATGCTTGCTCGGAGATCTTCTTCTGATCTCTCTATACTCAAACCCGCTGGAGAATGGAAGAGGGAGGAAGAAGGAGGAGCCGTGAGGGTAAAGGTGAGGGTTCCAAAGGCGGAGCTAGAAAGGCTCATTAAGGAAGGAGCCACCCATGCTGAGGCCACTCAGAATCTCGTGGCTCTCTATATGGCCAAACAGAAGCACGAGCATGAGAAGCCAGAGCCCGTCACCGCCCCCGCCCCCGCCACAAGTGGAGCCAAATCCCGTCTGGTGAGTTTTATTTTCTTCATTTTTTCTTTGGTTTGTTTGTAGTCAAATATATTAATATAAGGAAAATCGAAACATAGGAGTGACATATACAGTTTTGAATTTAAATAATATTACTTTTAATAGGAAAGATCGGAGCAGATAGATATATGTTTTGTTGTGGTCAAATTTTGCATGCTACTACTTTTACACTGTTTCTACTTTTCAGATACGACAATTATTTTATTTTATTTTTCTATTCTTTTTGGGGTAAATGACAGAAATTTATGTTTTATTTTACTCTGAAGTTTTTTTTTTATGTTTTTGTTAAAGGAGTTATGTTTTATGTTCTTCCTGAATTAATATTATCTGAGTTAAAAATGTTTGATATAATAATGATTTGCAGAGACGAGTGAGTTTCATGGCGGAAAGAGGAGGGAGCGAGATCGCCGTTGCTTGAACCAATATACATATATATACAATAGTATGCTTCCCAATTTTTCTGCATTTCTATGTACATATAAAGCAGAAAGCTTGAGAGAAAGCTATTGAATATTCATCTTATATATTTCCACTTTGTAGTCAAGAGTTGTATTTTTTTTTTTTTTTGGAGATGGTAATTTATAGGCAGATACATAAATGTCTCATTTGTATCATCAATCACTTTATTCTTTATATAAGTTTCCCGGTAAAGAAAAAAAACAAAGTAAAAAATACGTGGAAGATGATGCTCTCTCTCTCTCTCTCTCACTCTCTATGCTCGTTTTGTCCTTCTTCCCACCTCAAGAGCCAACTCTGTATCGATCTTTAGAGATATATCCAGCGCTTTTACCGAATGCGTCAGAGCTCCACTGCATTTTTACATTCTCTCAGTTTTCACCTGACCAAAAAACCAAAACTTTTATTCAAAAAGATTTGAAAGCATTCTTACCTGCTAATGAATGTAACTCCACTCTGTCCGATCTTGTGTACTGTCTCAATCGTAACATTGCCCGAAGCCTGCATCATAAGATTAGAGTCTTCCATCAGAAAGTTTCTCTAAATAAAGGGTCATATTTCTTTCTAACAAACACACACACACACCTCTGTCTCGAATTTCCCGTTGATTAGCTCTACCGCATCTTTAAGCATTGTGACATCGATGTCTCCTTTCTCTAATGGTACAACCATATTATCCAGCATTATTCTCGTCAAACGAGTCTCGGATCCACTAACATACTCTAACACTTCCTTCACCTCCTCAAGAGTCCGCGTCTCCACCTTTAAGTCGAGATATATAGTTATTAGAACTTGTTTCACGTCTAACTTGCGGTCCCAAAAGGATTTCAAAGCCTTTACATTTACCTCTACATCCATTTCGAGATTCTTTTGGTTTAGATATTCATCCACTGATTTGATGGCATTTATTATACCTCCTGCAGCTGAGATATGGTTATCTTTTATCATCACCATGTCAAATAATCCCATCCTATGATTCCTCCCTCCACCAATTAGCACCTAAGCTACGTCAGAAAACTTGAGGTGTGTCAAAAGATAGTAATCTCAGAATCTATATGTTCCTAAGAAGAGATTAAAATTGCAACGAATGTGACCCAATGGTTGAGTTTGAAATAGGTAGAACAAGTGTGGAACGTACCGCCCATTTGTCCACTAACCGCAAACCAGGAGCAGTTTTTCTCGTCTCCAGTATACGTGCAGGGTATGCAGCATCTGCCATTAACTGCATGAAACAAACTCATCAGCTAAACTCTCCACCACAATTTGAGACAACAACAAGAATCATGAAACTCCACAGAATTTACAAACAACCAATTAGGTGAACACGATTCACTACTAACACTGAGAACTAAACTGCGAAAACAGAACCAAAGAAGGAGTGGATGTCGATCTACTCCCATAAAACCCTATGGTAAAGCCTTCTAATTAAGGTTTAGGATGACTAAGTTAATATTAATGCAAACACTCGAGAAACTATAGCCATAAGAAAAGAAAACCTTGGTAAGGGTTGCAATTCCGCTCATCCTCTGCATAAAGTTAAGCACAACTCTTTCAGCAACAACGATCTTATGTGCATTTCCTGACACTTTCCCAAATTTTAATCCTTTATGAACATAATCTCCATCCTTACGCATCCATTCAACCTGAGATTCAAACATTAAATCATTTAACCAAAAAACAAAGACACATTACAAACAAATCCAAAATGGCTTCAATAACAAGGATTTAAAAAGAAAGATGAAACCTTTAAAGAGGGATCAACTTGTTCAAAAATCATGTCAGCAAGAGCAATTCCAGCAACAATACCATCTTCCTTGGCCAAGAAATAAGCTTCAACTTCCATATCAAACGGTATCGTAGCCATACAAGTTACATCTCCTTCACTCAATATTAATTCACCAACTCAATTTCACAAAATTAAATTTTTTTTTTTTTAAATCACGACTTCACTTTTGAGAGACGAAAAGAAGTGACGAGAGAACCTGTATGACCAGCATCTTCAGCTAAGGCTAGATTGATAACGGCTTTCAAATCGTAAGTAGGATGTGAAGGAGGCTTGATCGCCATGGACCCCTGTGAAACTGCTCCGGTCGTTTGAGTCGCAGAAGCAGACATTCTCCTGAAACAATTGAAGAGAGATTCCGTTTGGTGAATCATACCAAAAGAGAGAGAGAGAGAGAGAGAGACTAAAATTGGGGTTTTATGAGATGAACCTTTGAATTGCGTACAGTTGAGGCGATAGCAATCGAGGGGCAGAGATGTTCATTGGAGACTATACTGACTCAAGTCTGAAACAATATCGTTGAACAACAACTAATCGGCGGCCTTTATATGACTCCAGATAGGCCCATTTTTAATTGGCCTCTCGAGTGTTTTGATTCTATGGTAGAGTTAAATTTGTATTCGATAATTTAATACATCTACTTATAATTTTTTCTCTTCCAAATTAATATTCTTATCCTCTATAATTAATAAAACCAATAAATAATAATATTTTATAAAATATATTGGTTCTATTATTATAAATGTATTATGTATATTAATCCAAGATCATAATTATAGTTCCGACTTGTGGTCTTCTTCTGACATAATCTTACTTACATAAATGTGAATAAAAAAAACTATGACCTCAAAACGGCATTAAGTTTTTGCGGACGACAGTCCAAATTTATTTCTTATACATGAATACAAATAGTTATATAACTTATAAAAGTCTAAGATAGACCACTCTGACTCTGGTGCAAGAAGATAAAAAGAGTTAGAACACTCTTGGCTCTTTGGATTTCATGTACAAATTTCTTATTTGCCTTGGTTTTTTCAGTTGACTGCTAGTATATTAAAACTTCTCCCAGCAATTTTTAAAAAACTATTGAAAACAATATCTGGCATACAAATACTAGTCTAGCCTGTCTAGGTACATAAAAATGTGGTGTTTGAAAATCAAATGAAAATAAATGAATTGTTCTAAATAGGCTGCTCAAGTGAAGTAGACACAAAACACATTCAACATAAAACATAACACTCAATATTGTAACAAGAAATAATAATTCAAACCCTATAAACGAAGCATCCTATCTGCTTCCTTTATTTTGAAAAAAAAATCACACTAATATGACACAGCATTCAAATTAAACCATTGTCTCTCTCTCGCTCTCAATATGTCATATGTCTCTATATATTGCCTCCATCAAAATAAGCTTCATCATCTTACTTTTTCATATCTTCGCTTTTAACTCAAAATATCCATTAGGTTATTCAACGTTTCCTTATAATCATTCAATTTAGTTACAATCTGACACCCACAAGACGGAGGATCTTGCATCATTATGAAGATCATGTGGGAATTCATTATAGTGATGTGTCTTCTAGCTTTGGTCGGATCAAGAGGAGCCACGGCAACGGCAAGGCATACAATAAGGAGGATGAATAAAGAAGATATAAGAAGAAGGTTTGGTTTGCAGAATAAGCTTCAACGAGGTCCAATTCCTCCTTCAGAGCCTTCTCGGTGCCACAACAGATTAAACCATTTTGCTCATTCATACGTTTATTCTTCCAAAACTTATGTTGTTTGCCCATAGAGCAACCACATTCTTATTCTTTCTATTCGATTTGAGTCCTCCAAATTCGAAAGAGGAGTAGGGAAGTTATGTGTTTAAACAACTGCTTGTGTTAAAAAAATATAGAAAATTGTTTTGACTTTATTTACACACACTTGGAGTTGGAGTTATAATTTGTTGTTGATATATGACAAAAAGAAGTGCCATATGCGACAGAGAATAAAGTTTACATTTTAAAAGGATAGATAAAGTTTAATATTAACCCAAAAACATTAATGACAGTTTCATGTCGTTTCGGTTATGAATTATGATGAAGACATTAGTAGTAGACAGTATTCCCCAAATTATGAGAGACGGAGATTAAAATTTGTTTGCAGAATCTTATTGTACAGTTGAGTTTAGCGATATATTTTAGCGGCAAATTCATGCGCTTCTCTACCATCTTCCGCAAACCCACAATCCAATTCCATCATCGCCTGAGCTCCGTCAAGCAACTTCACTCTCTGCCCCGACCAAGACCCAGAAGAAACCCAACCAAACCTAAACTTGGGAAAACAACAGAAGCCAGGATTTATACAAGAGACATTGTATCCAATATCTATAACATCCTCAAGTACTCCACTTGGGAATCAGCTCAAGAACAGCTCCGACATGTCCAGATCAGATGGGATTCTCACATTATCAACCGTGTTTTGAAAACCCATCCTCCTATGCAAAAAGCTTGGCTCTTTTTCAATTGGGCTACCCAAATCAAAGGATTCAAACACGACCATTTCACTTACACCACCATGCTTGATATCTTCGGTGAAGCGGGTCGGATCCAATCCATGTTCTCCGTCTTCCATCTTATGAAAGAGAAGGGTGTGGTCATTGATACGGTGACGTATACATCGCTGATTCACTGGGTTTCAAGTTCCGGTGATGTGGACGGAGCTATGAGGTTGTGGGAGGAGATGAGAGATAACGGCTGTGAACCTACACTAGTGTCATACACGGCTTACATGAAGATGCTTTTCGCCGATGGGAGGGTGGACGAAGCGACGGAGGTGTATAAGGAGATGTTACGGTTGCGAGTTTCTCCGAATTGTCATACTTATACGGTATTGATGGAGTATCTTGTTGGCACAGGTCAGCTTTACTCTATGCACACCAACTGTTTGTTAAAAGGCCTAGCTGAATGTTGTCAACTATTGCTTTGTGTATATGATATTAGCTAGGAGCAGTTACCGTTTACTAAATAACGAATCTATGGATTAACTACTTTTGAGAGTGTGTATGTTGTTTGTTTTCTGAATGTTTTGTTGCCTTGACGATGATGATGTCTTAGTTTCTTCATTTGATTTTGTAGGAAAATGTGTGGAAGCCTTGGACATTTTCTTTAAGATGCAAGAAATTGGGGTGCAGCCAGATAAAGCAGCTTGCAATATTCTGATTGGGAAAGCCTGTAAATTTGGTGAAACATCTTTCATGGCGCGAATTCTTTTATACATGAAAGAATATGGGATTGTCCTTCGGTATCCTGTTTTTCTTGAGGCTTCAGAGACCCTGAAAGCCGCAGGCGAAAGTGATGATTTGTTAAGGGAAGTCAATTCACATATCTCCGCCGAATCTTTGTCCTCCAGTGACATCAATGAGACTCCAACATCCAAAGTTGACGACATTAAAAGTTCAGCTGATAGTAGACTTATCAGCACAGTTCTCTTGATGAAGCAGAACCTGGTTGCAGTTGATCTCTTACTTAACCAGATGAAAGATAGAAACATAAACCTGGATTCTTATGTTGTTTCAGAAATCGTAGAAACAAACTGTGACCGTTGTCGAACAGAGGGAGCTTCATTGGCCTTTGATTACAGCTCAGAAATGGGAATTCATCTCAAGAAGTCAGCATATCTTGCGTTAATTGGTAGTTTTCTGAGATCAAACAAACTTCCTAAAGTGATTGAAGTGGTCAAGGAGATGGTGAAAGCCCAACACTCGCTTGGTGTGTACCAAGGAGCAATGTTGATCCACAGGCTCGGCTTTTGCAGAAGACCTCGCTTAGCCGCAGAGGTTTTCGAGTTACTTGCCGATGATCAAAAGGGCGTAGCTGCTTACACGGCGCTGATGGATGTTTACATTTCAGCAGGGAGTCGAGAGAAAGCAATGAAGATATTGGGAGAGATGAGAGAACGAGGGATGATACCTTCGCTAGGCACATACAATGTTCTATTGTCTGGTCTTGAGAGAACCAATGATTTCCAGAAAGAAGCGACGTCCTTGAGGAAGGAGAAGAAACGTCTTGTTGCTACTGCCCGTTTCCGGGAAAATGTTCATGTTGAAGACAAAATCTGTGATCTTCTCTTTGCTACAACTTGTAATCAGTAGAATTACAGGTGAAGTCAACGTACATGTGAAAATGAAGCCCATTTATGTACAACATGAGGCCCATATTATTTTAAGGCCACCACTTCACCATTCGATATGATTTAATTTTTCGGGTATGTTGTATTTCTTAAAACATTTCTGATTGGTTAGTTAAGCGGTGCTAACTGACGCCGGAGAAGAGAGATGGCGAGATCTTGCTCTACGTTGACGCCTCTTATGATATCCTTTTCAACGATAACCGGAGAATCAGCTAAAATTTCCCGGCGGCGAGTGATTTTAGCCACAAGTGTAGGTTATTCTCAGGTTCGTACAACACCTCTTAAAGCATCAAATTAATTGAAATATGTTTTCTCTGGCGAAATATGTTGTGGTCGCTGCTCTGAATCTGAGGCCGTTGAGATTTTATATTTTTGAATTGTTCATTATATGATCATAATATGCTTTTTCCTTGAAAGATTTGTAATAAACTCAAGAAACAGAGGTCTCACATATCCCCTGAAAAATCTCATTAAGGTCGTCAACCAAAGGCTAACCAATTTAGAAATTCCAAACTGCGAACTGGATAAAGTTTGAAAAGAAAAAAGATGAATCATCTAGATTGAAAACTCAAATTCCAAACCATAGTCTGTTTTTATATCTTGAGGTGGCGTATAGAAAGGGTGCCTGATTTTTACCAATTGCATTGAAGATGTAGCCGCTACTCATCTATTATTATTTTTCTTCCATTTAATGTTTCCTTCAGTTTTTGGAAGTTTGTTTAACATTTTGGAACAAGTATTTAGGTTCTACTCAGGTTCGTACAACACTTGATAAACCATCTGACTAATTGAATTTGGTTTTCTCTTGCGAAATATATATGTTTTGGTCACTGCTCTGTATGTGAATGAATCTGAGGCCGTTATTAGGGATTGTTTGATTAGGGACGACGATGAATCCAATAGAGTTATTGGTGCAAAGAATCCTTAAATTTCATGAAATCATCCAACATATGTTGAGATTATGAGTTCGTTTGTGCCGTATGAACTATATTGGTCACGAGTCATGACCTTCACATCAGATGTCATCATCATGGTTAATAGAAGAAGATTGGTTTTGTTAGATTCTGAAGTCACTCTCTTTTACTTTTACTTTTTGTTTTTGTTTGGCAGCCTTTAGTTGAAGCAAACATTAAGGAATCTCAGAAGCTTCAAGTCCTTGATTCCAAAGATATTTCAAGAAGAAACACTTTGTTGTATCTAACCGCTGGACTTGTGGGAGGGATCAACTTACTCCATGGTGAAGCCGCAGAAGCTCGAGTAGGGAGAAAAGAGAACCGGAAAAAAGCCTTGGAGATGCTGAGGGCGAAAGCTAAAGAGTCAGAAAACAAAAAGATGGACAAAGGATTAGTAGAGAGTGAAGTAGTTCCTCTTCTTCCTCCATCTCTCCAAGCCATTGCCATTGGACCTGTGGTGGAAGCAAACTTGCTTCCATAAGCTATCTTTTTTTTTTTTGTTACGTACTCTACACAATGTGAGCTTTCATTCAATCGTCCAGCTAAAATGACATAACATGATCTTCTGTGTTAGGTTTCCTATTTACAACAAAAAAAAAACGTGTAATAAAAGTAAGAGTGGACAAAAGTCTACGAAGTCTTCTTGTCCATGCCAGTGATAAGCTTCTTCATCTGAAGCCTCCAGATACAGAAGTAAGCGAAACCAAATCCGATAAGCCCATACAACCAAATCTTCTCTTCTCCGACGATACCTCTTCTATCCCAAACCATTCCCTCACTCCTCCTCCTTTGTAATTACCCATTATACCCCCCATACAACAAGAAAGTGTTGGGCAGATGGATCCCAGGTTAGTCCCTCCGGATAGAGACCAGGCGATCGGAAGTTGATTACGTGGCGCTTAGTAGCGGAGGAAGGAATTGGAATTCCCACAAGCACGACGACGGCTAAGAGAATTGAGAGAAGCAATGTAGTACATCGAGTGGAAGACATCATGTTCGCTGATGAATTTGTTTCAGACCTTCCTTACGTTGCATTGCATTGGGCCTTTCAGTCTCGTCTCGTCTTTCATTTCCTCATCCTACATTTGTGTTTATGTGGGCTTCTCAGTAAAGCCCAACAAAAATCATGGGTCATAAATTTCTGATGAATTATCGACTGTTTTCATTTCCGATATTATTTTGTCAGAATTTATCGGAACTATCCTACTACACCAGAATTCTGACCAGTAGGTTATCGATTTTACTTGTATTGACCATGTACATATTTATCAACCCAAAATATGAAACGCCAATGTATTATTTGACATAACCAACATACGTGTATATTTTTTCTATACCTAATTATTCAAAATTAGCGTTTTTATTTGCCTTTCCAATATTCATTAGTTACAATTTACAAATATTAAACTCTTACTACGTACGTAAACATATATTTTTAACGTTTTTTTTTTGTCAAAATGCATACATTTTTTTAAATAATGCTTTACTAGTTGGTTTACTACGATGATATAAAACAAACATGATAAGGCCACCACAGGTGACATATAATAATGCTTTACTAGTTGGTTTTTTGTAGTTTGTATACACACGTATGGATTTGTTATCCATAAGACAATAAATTGGAAATGATGGATATGTGAGATGTGAATCTTGTGCATGTTATGTAATTTGGACCGTTGCATCTAAATGTAAAGAGGACGACCCTACGATTTGACCAGTGTTCGTGGTTCCTCATACATTGCCCATCACCTTTCTCTCTCACAACCCCCACTAATTCATTTCTATCTTTTTATTCGATTTACATTTTCATAGAGGGTGCTTTTTCATTTTGTTTGCATTTTATTCAAACCTTTTAATTCCAAGCATTCCGCATCAAAAGAAGTCATATTAGATACAACAAAGGATACATTAAAGATTCATATTCTTATCTTTTTAATCTTATTGCAAACGTCAAGAGTAAGGGCCGAGTTGGCTATGCAAAAGTGCCTTCTATGGCCGAGTTTTATGTCGTTTTGTTTCATCGAACGCATAAAGTTATTAGTGTCCCTTCGTATTTAAAACTTTTTTTTTGTGTGGAAAAACAAACTTAGTTAAACTTTTTTTGACAAAGAAAAACACACAACAGCAAAACAAGCTTATTAGTTTGAATGAATATCCTATTCTAAAGAAAAATTGGTATGTTTCAAATTTATCTCCACTTTAACCTCCAAAATATATTTTGGGATACTAAAACTAGGAAATTCAAAATCAACCAACATATGTTGTTTTGTTAAAGGGTTAGCTAACCACTCAACATACTACATAACATAACGATGAAAGGATTAATAATCCACTAAATATATACTTACAAAATAGTCCTTTATAAATATGTTATTTGTTAAGGGTTGAACTTTCTTAAATAGCTCAAATATTCACATCCCGCATCCTTTTCCAAGATTGATATCCATTAGTAATGATTAATGAATCAAATCTATCTGTAAAATCGTCCTGTCCGACATATATGGCTCTTAGTCTTTGTATTTGCAGGATATAAACAAATTTACAATTATGCATCCTGAACCTAGTGGAACAAAATTATGATAAAATACTTGAGAAATTATTTCTAGATGAGAGAAAAAGGTAAGGATAAAATTTCACATCAATTTGAATATTCAATTAGACTAAAGGGAACTTGAGGATAGCATATATATATATATCAAAAAGCCAGTCTAAAACAAGCAAAAGGTACAATTTATTACATCCAAGCGACCACTTGGACATAGTCTTTGTAACGAATCTATTTACTAGATTTTACAAGGACCACATTAAAACTTGAGTAGATTTTTTATGAGACCCTTATTGGTAACTTCGAGTCGAAAACTTCCATAGAAACAAACGGTACATGCAAAAAGTAGTTTATATAATTTGATTGGTAGCATCTTTAGTTAACAAAAATAAAAATTGAAAGATAATTATGTTAAAAAGTTACCAGCTAAATAAGATTCTCTATAATTTTCCACTCTTTATAAAGATAACAATCATATTTATAATATTTCAACTAATGGTTATCAATCATAAAATAAAAATGTAAATTCGTAGTATCAAAAAACACTAATATTTAGCATTATAATTGATCGTTTCTAACAGAATTGTTATTTTTCTTACCTAATTTCGAGTTATGTCATCACTCATCAGTTACATGCATTAAATTAAACAGGTAGAGGGAAGAAGTTTAATTGTAAAAAGAAAATTAACAAAAAGTTTGATACTTTCAAAGTGGATGCCTAATCGAAGTAGATTAGTTTATTTAGTTCTGAAAGAATTTACAGCTTTTTCTTGACTTTGCCGATAATACGTGGGAATATGATAAACTCAAAAATTTTGGACTGTTGATTAGTTCCACAACAATATATAATATTTAAGTGATCGAAATGTGCGTAAAAGTGTGGTCCATATTGTTAAAATATTTTGATGCTCGACTTTTTATGTTCGGAGTACACACGTGGGACTTTTTCCTTTCATAATTTTTAAATATACGTTAAAAAGATAGTCCAGATCAGACCGAATTTAGAATTTTCTCAAAATATAAAATTAACTCAAAACGTATAGGAGCATATATATATATATATATAAATGACAATATTGGGGCATGGGTGTAAACAAGCAAAATAAAAAGGGGTTACTTGCAAACAAACAAATAGAAAAGGTCTAGTTTTGTCGTTAAGTGAAGTGCTTTGTCGCTTTCGGACGAAGGCCTCTTGCATTGTTGGTCGATCTTAGGTTTGCATTCGTTAAATTTTTACTTTTTTGTATTCATTGAATTAATTTTCTTCATGTCGTCTTCATTTTTTGTTCAAAATCCACTTTCAATTAGATTTGATATGGTTTCGGAATATATGCTTTGTTTTCCAAATAGTATTTTAATGCCTATATACAAGCTATATTAATGACCCATCTTAATAAGAGAATATATGACATTATAGTGAAATAGTAATACTATATGCTTTGAGCCCGAGTAATCTAGGTTTTGCTAAGTAGCCAACTCGAGATGCTATATGCCTGATTCCTGTATACAGTTGACAAAAACTAGGTTCTTACTAAATTTTATAAGATTCACACACTACTTTGACCTAAAGACGTTTGATGATTCGAAATTTTTTCCCTATAATTATGTAATTATTTATCTGAATGAAGTTGTTTAAAAGAAACCCCCGCATAGACTTTGAAAAGACAAAACAAAACAAAAATCACATGTTTAGGGGCTTTTGATAATTTCTTCCTATCTAGACATCTAGCTATATAAATCTAAAAGCATTTACAGGGAATATAAGAAAAATGGAAAGAAAAAAGAGATCATTATTTTTAGATAGCGGCAATTACAACTTTATTGATAAAGAGGGACATCATTTCTGCAAATATTTGATCTAATTTGCCAAATTCTCGATAGATGTATCTAGCTAAATTAAGTTGGTCCATAAATCATTCCATTCTTTTCCATAAAAGAAACAAATAATTATTGTTCGTAATCGGCACATGCATACTTGATTTTTGGGAGAACAACATTGATAATTTATTTGCAACAAAAATGTTTATTTGTTCATTTTCTCTCCCTTTATTTTTATAAAATGTTTAATGATTCTTTCATATTATTTGATGTGTTCATGTTCCAATTATCTAGTTTTGCATAACAGTGTGTATATATATGGACTCCTAAGGTGCATTGACTGAGTCAAACAAAAAGTGCATATACAATTATACACACGCACGGGTGTATAACAATGTATTACATTTGCTTAGCCAACATCTAAATATAGAATTAACAAAACAGAAAACAGAAAAAAAAAAAAAATTATCGACGGAAGAGAGGTTTTTTGGCGTCTAATGAAGACAAGATCCTTAATACCTTCAAATCTTGTTCACTAAATCCTAAGTACTTTTGTTGTGTTCCACAAATATTGGAACCAAAACCAAAGACATATCTTCCGCTACACCTTTCCCACGAAATTAAAGCCCTTTGAATAATAATTCCTAGTCACGGAAGAAATAAATAACCCAATCTCCGAGGCGTTCTCAAAAGCCAGTTTTAGTTGAAGGGACCAATTCAGAGGCCAAGAAGAATATAGTAGACCAGAGTTATAGGTAAGGCTATTAACATTCCAAATATTACCCTGCATCCAATTTTCACCATTACCCAATGTTAATATATTTGACCAAAAATGACACAATGTTGTAAGAGAATAAGTTTGGAACTCACCCAGTGCTCAAAATCGTGGGATGCACATTGTACTCTTTTGCAAACACAAACGGAACTATTCCTTGAGGCAACGCAGCCTATAAATAACCCCCATGCATTATATTCACCATCATAAGGCAATATTATTGATCAAATTATCATATATTAGTATTCTAATACCTGAACGATGGCTATACGGAGAAGGTCGCCATGTAAACCTATAGCGATTGAAGCAACAGCCATGATGGCTGGTCCGGTTATAAACCTGACAGCCATGGCGAACGTGGCAACTGAGTTCCCACAAGCAATGATTTTGGGTTGAAGTGCCATGAACAAACCTTAAAATTACACCAAAAATAATCAGAAAAATATTAATTTGAGAATTTGACAGCAAGGGTTAGGTGAACTACTATTTGAGACCCAAATGAGTAGACACGGGCCAGTGGCTCGCTTGTGGGGACCGGACCCACCAAATAGGTGGGTCAAAAGGTCAGAGGGTGTGGATTCTCTTTGGGGTAAGTGCGTTGTACAGTCCATATGACTTTTACCAATTACAAGCTGGACAATTACGACTATTACTAAAAATCCAGACCCACCTTTGCATTTAATGAAATTTCACAGATAAGATAAGAAGCACTTTGGACCCAACATTCTATTTATATCTTTAGATTAGATCACCAAAAGAAAATCTTAATATATATATATATATATATATATATATATTTTTTAAATGAAGCTTGATTACCCAAGCTGAACATAGCCATTCCAAGACCAGCATCTGAGAGTATGGAGATGGATTGTTGAATTATTTTAGGCATAGCCACATGCCACCTGCTTCCAAAATAACCCATACATATTAATCCATCACAAACAATTATTCCATGCAAAGATTATTATACTCTCTATTCCCTTTGTTATAATAATAATAATCTATAATCATTTAAATGATTGGGGCTGACCTGTAAGCAACAAGAGCCCAGATGAGACCGATAAGACTGGAGTAAGTGTTTGGGTTTCTGATAAGTTTTCTCCACACCATTATCAGAATCAGACGTGTCATCACACTTGTCGGCGGCATATGTGTTCTGTTAACGCCGCCACCGCCATCTCCAGCTGAAGCTTCTAGCTCCCCCGTGGAACTGGACCCCACTTTATTTTTTAGTCCTGCTGTAGCTTTCTCTATTTCCTTTTCAGCCTCTCCACCGCCGATCCCATCACCACCTGACAAAACAAGAATCAGAACACACTTAAACTAGAATTTTCATTTGAGTTTAAATCAAATATTTCATAGAAACAAAATCAAATCAAACCTCTGGCATCACTCTTTCGAGGTTGATCAGAGACAACCATTCGAATCTCCTTGGCGCCTTGTTCAGATTGCTCCGATGAGACGTGTTCCCCTCCGCCTCCGCCGAATACGTCGGAGACCGGAGAAGCACTCGAGCTCCAGACAAACATGTGAAGCTCCTTAGCGTCATGGCTCCCTTTACTATCTTTATCCAGCTGTTGATTTTCATTAGGGTTTTTGTTCGGTTTAGTGGAAGCAGGAGCCGTACCGGTGGAAAACTCCGGATTCGGAGCCGGGTATGAACCCGCCGGAGCAGAACTATTAGGATAAAAACCATAACGCACGGCGTTATTCTCTTCGAAATTAGAAGGCCGTGGAGTAGGACCACGGGAAGATTGAACGGAGTAAAGATCCGCCGGACCAAAATTAGAAAGCCTCCCGCCGGGAAATCCCATAACCGAGTAAAAGTCGGAATGGTTAAAATTGGAACCTCTAGGAGTAGAAGTGAGACTATAGATCTCAGCTCCGGTAAGATTGGAAGGGCGTGGAGTGATCATCAATGACCTCCTCGATGCGTTTGATTTCCTCACTGTTACATGAAGCTTCCCGTCGTTACCAATTTCAGCATCAGTCTCAAGAAAATCATGGCCGTCTAGTGAAACGACGTCAGATTCAACCTTGAAGGAAACAATAGACGCCGCAGTCTCCGGGAACTGCTCCATAATCAGAAGCTTAGCGCCACGGTACTCGAACAAGAAGAGAAGAAGAGTGTACCAAATGATACACTGAAGAACAACGACTTGAACCATGAGAGAGCCGGCGTAAGTTCCATACATAGCGATCAACAAAGGGATTCCCATAACAAGAGTGTTGGGGAGAGTGCTGAGAGAGAAGATAGTGATCATCCACTCTAAGCTTCCCTTCTTGGTTAGATTCGCCCATAGTCCGAGCAAGACAAGCATGATGATCTTCTGAAGTGTATCGGCGGCGATGAAGCGGAAGTTCATAGCGTAAGGATCATTGGTGGAGATGAAGTGGAAGGAGAGGAGAGGGACGGCGAAAATGGCGACGAAGCGATTGATGCCGGAGCACTGGTCTGGGGAGAATATCTTCCACCACTGTACGGATCCGTAAGCAAGAATCATAGCGACGTAAAGCGGCACTACGGCGGTGAGAACGGTGTATAAGTCGTGCCACGTAATCATGTTTTCCGGTGGGTTTTAGGAGTTCAAGAAGATAGTGGCATTTAAGGGAAGGAAAGAGAGGGGTAAAATGGGAAGATTCAAGAAACCGTTAGAGAGGAAAGTACTAATTTATACAAGGAAGAAGTAGATTTGGGAGGGGCCTCAGTCATATATAGAAGTTGAGGCAACTGACAGTAACAGTAAGTGTCATCACTCATCAGCACACGATTAGTAAGTTCAGTAATAATTAGTACTGTATTATTAATCGTTGAATGGGGACACGTGGCACATTGCATGTGGGGGAGTTTCTGGAGAGGACGTGGACAGTTTTTATGGAATAGTCGTCACACAGAGAGAATAAAAAAAAAAAAAAAAAAAAAGGTGGTCAAGTTTCAAACTTTTTAAAAGCTTATGGGGAATATTACGATTACTCTACTTGTAAATGTAGTTTAAATGTCGATTCGAAATAAATTAAATTCTGTCTTCGTTGGTACTTGGCAACCACACAAATTTTACGAGTAGAACAAATGTCACTAATGTTAGGTCGAAACACTGCTCAACCGTTGAATTTAAGACGCACGACTAAGAATGGATTTTCTTAAATTCGAAATGATTGCATACGAATATAGGTTCAAAAGTGAATAACTGAGCAAAAAATATATGTTTAACAAAATGAGCCTAAGGTTTCCGGAAAAATATATATGTACTTTGATCTTGCAGACCAATGCCACAATCCCCAACAATAATAGGTCACATCTTGGGCAAGCTCAAGTGTGAAACATGTCTTCTCTCAGTCTCTAAAATCACTTGCTTAAACAGAGTTTCATTTCTATTAAAATTTTTTAATCTGTTATCGATATCTGTTACTTTCTCTTATTAGTTATTCATCTTTACTCATCTTCTAACCTCTAAAAGAATATTTCATTAAGAGACAAGTAAGATGAATAAAGAAAGTTTTAATCAAAAGAAATAAAAGTGTAAACCTGACACATATACTTTAACTAACTTAATTTGCTGAAATTAAAACCGACCAATGGAATTAAAGGTGTATGTATGATAAGTAATAACAGAAATCAGCAGTCCTCAATATATTCCGGAATGTTTTTACATATCGTGGTATGGTAAAAATGATTATTGATTTGCAACCAAATTATCTTAATTAAGAACATCCTTCACAGTTCTACAATTTTATCCCAATCCATTGATGAAAGAATTGGCTACAGATAATGATATTGAAACAGTTACAGTTAGCTCTCGACCAGAACCTGTGATTTATATAATCTTGCTCAAATTCAAAGGATCTCATTCATTAGGCACTTGATAATATCACTTTCCGTCCAAGATCAAATTATGATTATTATTATTATTATTATTTACCCCACATAAGACACTTTCAATTATGTCCAACCCAGTCACATAGATACAAGATCTTATCCTTATTTATTTATAAACGAATAGAGTTTGGCCTAATACTACTTGATACGACCCAATCAATAATCACGGGATGCTGCAAATTTTTTAAGAGAGTGACTATTTGAGGAGGCATATTTGTTCACGACATATATTCTATCACATGGCTAAAACAGATGAAACGAGAGCACGAGTCACATCACCATTAATCGACATATTGTTTTTTACTTCACACTTAACTACCAATCAAATACTAATTATAATTTTTTTATCAAGCTTACTCAATTATATAAATAGACCGTTGGATATAAACGTATCGAGTTTGGCGTACCTACAAGATCAATTATGCCATTTTCGTATGCTTATACTAATATATAACACACATGCATGTTCGTTATCTCACCATTTTAACAAATCTTTTGGTAATTAGACACGATGATCTGGATTCTGGACCCATACAAAAGATCACAGCTGTAATTTTCTCAAAAGAGCTAATGCGTCCTTATTCCTTAAGCAGACGCTGATGGGGTTTAACAAACCAATAAGAGGGGTCCACGAGTCTAAGTGTCATGATCAAGTCTGGTCTCTCGAAATAAAGATATCATAATGATGTCACGTGACTCACACATGGTCCACTTCCCCTACCTCGCGCCGGGTCGTCCCCGTCGCTACCAAACCAAGACCTCTAAAAGTTTTTGTATTCAGGTCCCAGATTTTATTTTATTTTATTTTAATATTTTCCTTCTATTATTGTAGATTTCGGGTAAAATCTTTTACGGGGCCAAGCGTTGAAATGTGAAATTCGCAACGGTACAACACAGAAAAGGGTCATGTTTCCCCTATCTCGTCTTTCTTTCTTTTAACACTCAACCTTATAATTTACCCTATAGTTTTTGCATCTTTCAAGGACATCTCATACGAAATAAAAAAGCTCTATTTGATTATTGGTAATTGATGAATTTAATGACCAAACAGCTGTTGTTATATTTATTATTAAACGCAACTATTTGTCTTCTTTAGGCAAGAGTGTGATGTTACTCGTCTAGCCGAGACTGCTAAAATTCAAAAAGTATAAACGGTTTGTCATTCTGTGCGACTATCAGATGACTAATTTCACCGACTTAAAATACAAAAGGCCGTTGATATAATAATATAGGTAGTAATCGAAATTATGATGGGCCACTACCTCCAAGAGCCATTTTGTTGGACGTTGTTATGATTTAAATCACAGCATTAATTCAACTACATTCTACAGTTTAGAACTGAGGCGTTTCATCACGGCCCACTGTAAAGCTAGATGGGCCTTTTTTCTTTTTTTTGTAACCGGGTAGAGCAAGGAAATATACATTTTTGCAAACAGACACCAGTTCATATTTACACAACATAAGGTGTTTGAATCCCACCCCCAAAATTAAAACATATTTTTTTCTTGTTTGACAACATGAAAATAAGGTATTTGAACACCCTCAGTTTAGTTAAATATTACATTAAAATAAAAAATAACATTCCATGCGAGACATCTAACATGTATCTTAATTACAAAGAAATAGTAACCAAATTTTAACGTGTTAGAATCATAATTGGCGTGATCCGGTGGAGTGAGAATCTCGGGTTCTTCAAAATTCAAGATCAATGTGTTATTTGAGCTTTAAGTGTGGCCAACACTGTAAGGCAAATATAAGGTTCAAACTAAAAAAGGATTAAGTAATCACGCGGAAGGTATGTGACACAGTTTGTTATGAGTTGGAGTTAACGTAGAATCATTCTTTTACCTCGTATTTTGGTTAACTAGATAATTGATTGAGTTAGTTAAGTATAAAAACATGAGCATCGGCTTTTTTTATTTCTTCGTACGATTTCTGATTTTTCATTGTTTTGTTATTGGAAGTTCTTTGAAGTTAGTAAAGTATTGCCATCTTCGCCGAGATGTAAATCATCGGATTGGTGATCAAACTCATACAATGGACTTGGGTTAATTTCCTTTTCCGGTTTACGTTATTGTTTTCTCGAAAAGGGAAGTTAGAGTGTATTGATCCAATTCCATTTTCACGGTTTATTACTTGGGTAAACTAAAATATCAACAATTGGTTTTTGGTTGAATTTTATGGTGATGATTTTAAAATGTGTGTGTGTGTTTTATGGTATATCTCATCTAATCTATGGTTCAAAATAGAATAAAGATATAGATATCTGATCCAAAAATAATATACATTTACAAAGACTTTGAGCACAGCACATAATCTCTAAGTATTTACACGATATTATGTGACCATTTAATTTTTTTTCTTCGCTCAAAGGTTGGCTTTCGTTCACTTCTAAAATCATATCCCACAATTAAGATATATAAATTAATGCTCACGCTTTTGCGGCAGAAACGCTTTCTTGGCCACCACACCCATCGAAGGGCTTGCTGCAGTGGTGACTCTCTCGCAGCGAGGACACATGGTGAGGCTCGAGGCGGAGGTCACCGTTGGTGGGCCCACCTTCATTGCTCTAAGCTCTTCTACTTCGCTATGGAGCCTGTGGTTTTGCTCAGTTAATGAACCAAACCATCTTTTAAGATACTCGCATTCCATTTCGGTTTGCTTTAGTTTGCTCCTAAACCAAATAAATCAAAAAACGATCAGGTAACGAGTTATATGCTATTTAAGAGAAACATAAAAAATGAGTTAAATGTAAACATATTATACTCATACTGATGTTTTGTAAAGTCGTTAATTTAAAAACAAGGATCGAATGCTTGTCGACGATACAAATATATAAAAGTACAAAAAATCATGAAAAGAAAAACGCATGAACGGCCAATGAATTATGAGTCAAAGGGCATTGATGAGAAAGTAAGTACACGAGGCGAAAGAAAGAATTATTAAATAAATTGATATTAAAACTTTGAAAACAAGAAGATATAAAATATACATATATATATACTATTATACAAAGGGTATGGTTATGATTATAGTTAAATTTTGGGAAACCGTCAAAATAGTAATACGACCATTTTGAAACTCTTCTTATTTATTGCATGACACCTTTCCCATCTGTTCACAATTATTGTGGGAACTAATTTTTTTAGTTTGTTTTATATTTAAAACTTAAAGTAACAATGTATAAAACCTGACCAACGTAGCTGTTGTTTTTAGGTATGAGTTACAATTTTTGCTTTTCATTTTTCAACAATTATAATTTGATTATATTCAAGGAGAAATGAAGAACTAAACGTCGCCAATTTTTATTTTAATAAAACGACTAATGAGTGTATGAAAAGTTGAGAGATCTTGACACGTGAAGATAGTGGTATATATATTAATGTGTATACGTATTGAGCCAAAGTGTTTCACAAACATAACTTGCTCCAAGTTACATCACACATTAAAAAAACGTGGATGGATATCGCAATTGGCGGCTCCAAAATGCTGTTGTCACTTGTGAAAACAACCATGCAACAACACATTACACATATATATATATATACGTGATATCGACCTACTTATATAACTAATTCGACATTGTTCTAGTGCTTTTATTAATATATGTGTGTTTAATTCAGTGACTGTTTCTTTGTGCAATTTGTTTGACTTGATAAATTAAGATCACTTGACATTATGCTTCTATATGTAACAAAGTGGTGACTCTTCGGGAATTTAAGAAGGACCTAGAAGGAAAGCATTATAAAATAAATATTTGATGGAGGAATGATGTATAAAGTATGAAAAGGACAAGTTTCACTTTTTATTAACTAAGGGTACGACTTATATGTTAATGGGTGTATCGAATCCGATTCAGATTTCATTTTTTTTTTTTTTGCTTTATTTTTATATTCCGTCAACGTTTAATGCTTATGAGAACTCTCACGTTAATCATCCACCACTCGCTTATCATTTAACCTTATTTAATAGTAATTAATACTAGTCAGATATTTGTTCACCTATGATGTAAAAAAATATACTATAAAAATTGGTCAAAGAAAATTAAACCGTACCTCGCTCTACGGTTTTGAAACCAAACTTCAATTTGTCTTGGCCTTAGCATCAAATGCTTGGCAAGTGCTTCCTTTTGTTTCTACATTATAAGAAAAATAGAGAATATTCATTAATTACAATTATTTTTTGTTCTATATTCTAGTGAGAATCAAATAAAAAGAAGAAGATATGTTATTTTTGTGAATTAATAACTGGATTAAGGGTATGATTCTGTCTGAAACTATCTTCAAGAAGACGAGACTGTTCTCTAGCTAGACGGAGTTTCTTTCGCGGAGGAGTAGAAACATCATGATGACTAAATTCTTCATTGTCTCCTTCTTCAGACGACGGCAATCGATTCATGTCTAGCTTTAGCTGTTCTTTCCCTCCCCCACTTCCTTCATCTGAAACTTATTATGTGCATATATTATCTTAACAACCACAAAACAGAACATTATGACCAAAGAAAAATTATTTTAGATATTTCTTTTGTCATTCTCAGCGTTGAAATAATAAAAATATACCATAAACCAAAAGAAATATAGAATCCAACACACAATCTTTATAATATTTACTTAGATACAGTAGTTTTTTTGATAAAACTTAGATGCAGTAGTTATGATCATATAGATAATATTAAGTGTTTATGTACATGTGTAGCGTACCAGAGGGAGGAGAGGCAAAGAAGCCTGGAACAGAGATACTAAGATCCAAGTTCGATGAGTGTTCCGGTAAAATCGCCATTGATTTATTAATTTAGGGTTCTTCAAGTTCGATAAGAGGAAGAAGAAAAGGTAAAGTTAGGGACGAAAACTCAGTTTACTAAAGAGACAAACTTGATGCGTGCCTATGCCTTTATATTTATACATAGACATATATATATTATGTATATACACATATACACGTATTTATGTATATATACACATATACACGCACGCATGCGTAATCCATATAGCATAGTACTATATGTATATGCGTACGTATTTTATTGTCATATGTACGTAAATAGTAGTTTCATCATAAAAGGAATTAAGACATATATAAAGCCAATGCAAGGAGAATGAGATGTTAATATGCCTAAGACATACGGGTCCATATAAATAAAGATAATACTACTAATTATATCAACTTAGGTAATATTTTGGATTTTTTTTTACTTACAGTTTTGAAACCAAGTTGTTAGTCATTGATTATAAATACAAGCAAGCAAAGCTGTTGACCGGAGTCCGTCGGTCAAAGAAACATGAGAAGAGTGATTCCATTAGTAACACGTGTCAAACAGTAAATAAACGGTGTAGTAAATGCTGATTCCGTGTGGGAGATTAACCAACAGGTTTTCTATTTACTTATTAATTTAATTTAATTAAATTAACATTTATCATTTTCTATTTATTATTAGTATTATTCTTTTTAAAAACAAAATTTTGATTGATTCTCTTTTTCTTTAGGAACCTGAGGCGGTCCAAATATTGAGCTCGTGAAAATGATTAAGACCCCTGAACTCTTCTTACTCTATACGCTTCCCCACGTTCAATTATCTCGCTTTACTTTTTTATTTATTTTGTATTTTACATTTTTGTTTCATTTTTATACAGGTATATGTGTAAGTATCCATGCTTGTTATTAATGGGAGGAAATTTTATAATTTATAACTGGTGAAAATAAACGTATATTCATGATTTAATAATCATAACTACTACATTAATTTGGTTTCTTGAATTTTTATACGGTTTAGAGACGAGGCATTTAATACAACAGAAGAATAGTATTATATAGTTATGTTTCCATATTCAATTATAGGCTTATATAACTGCGGGTCAATGTCCATCGGCTAACTGAAATACGTAACGTTCCACTCTACGATTCTAAAGTCGTAATTGTATATTAACTTTTGATTTCTTTACTTAACGCTATAAAACTATTTAGACTAAACTAGTTAGTAGGTAAAAACAAACTTTTTATGTATCTTTTTTGTTCCAAGTTCCAACCATTCACACACATTTACTCAGTTTAAATATCTACTTGTTGATGCGACGATGCATTTTTACTGATCAATAATTATAAATTCGATTAATTGTATTTATTTTTCTTTTCAAATACTGTATTTTATTTTTCTTCGGTGTCCTTTTAATAGGTACCATTTGGAACTTAGAAGATTCAAAGAGAAAGAAACACAGAAAGGTCGATAGATTAAATAGAAGGATATGAAAAAAAATAGAAAAGCATTCGTAGTTAACCAATATGTCGCTTTGATGATAATGAGAATATATCTCTTTTGTTTGTCAAACTAATAATTGACAAAAGTATGTGTTCAATCTAACAATACTACGTGTATTGTTCATTTTATTAAGCTACTAATAAAATGAACTATACGATCAAATACTGGACCAATATAGACTTTCTGTGGTGCATATATTCTTGGTCATTTCATTTGCATGAGTTATACTTTTTGTCAGTTTTTGCTCTTTATCAAAAATGTAATATATTTTTGCATATATTAAACATTGAAGTTAATCACATACGTTGCTTTGACTGACTGCTCCATTATTTGGTCGAGTCCACGATTAGATTAGTATATCCAATTTTTGTGATTATGACAATCATATATTATTTGCTTATTCATATTTAATATTCTATGACGAAATTAGTTAAAATTTGACAAAAAAATAGTAATAATTTTCTCCTTATTTTTGAGAAACACCATGAATCCATGATATTTTCCTGTTAGCTCGCAATGTGTTTTTATTGGTCAATCATCATATTCAAAAAACTAATTGCAGCAAAAAAAAAAAAAAAACTTTTTATGTATTAGAAGGTGATGGTGCATGAGACCGAAGAATATGCAGTGAAATATATAAATTTGTTTGACATGCGAAATTGAAGACGATGTGTGTAATATCTTTTACTGTACTAATAATTAAATTCGAACCAGAGCTTTAGAAACAAAATATATAATATACAACAACGATTCATCGCTCAAACATTAGGATTTACATGAAGAAACAACAAAAGAAATTTGGCACCAATTATGATTTGTTTTTCGTGTGTGGTAAAGAGTAAAGACTGATTATCTTTGTTGGTGCATGATGTTCATTACCTTATAAAAAAAAAAAAATATATAAGGCAATTGTTAAATCAGACCAGATGTGTGTAGTCACCTCACCACCATATTCTTTGTGTGGTCGACCGCATCGCACACAACTACAATCATTGTCTAGTTCTCTTATTGGAATATATATCTGTAAAAACAAACACGATTCATGGAAAATAATTATATTTCCAAAGTTTATGGTTCATGCGTGTATGGCTTCAAAATCAATAGTTAGAATATTGATTACTTAGTTTGCTAGTATTTTATTAATATCACAGTAATTAGCTGTAACACAATACCATAGTGACCCCTCTCTTTCACGTTTCAACGGTTGCAAGTATTCATTTGTGTCATTGTGTGATACTAAAGCTTCAATTATTACTGTCATAGAAGGAGCATATAATTCAAAGGTGGAAGAGAGTATATAAATTATTATAGAAAATGAAAAGAAGATCCCCAATTTGTTCAAACAGCTTTTGTAGCTTCCGATGAGCAACTCATTCGTCTCGGGGACGTACACAGATTTATCTTCCGACATCACTATCTTCTAAAGTCAAAAAAAGTTTTTGTCTTGTCTCTTAATCATTTTCTTCTACTCTTTGGATCCAAAACCTTCAACCTATTTCATTTACTTTTGCTACTCATAAGGTTTCAATTTCATTTCGAACAAAATGGCACAAGAATAAAGGTTAAACAAACACATTAATGTATGTAATACTTTAGAGCTATAACTTGGGGATTGTTCAACTATTGTAAGTAAAACAAGGATTAAAATCCGGCGTAGTTATGTGTGAAGCTTTTGGTCTTGTAGTGTTCAAACTAAACAAGATAATTGTCTTATCATGATTTGTCTTTATCAACCCTCACCTCCCATACTCATTTATCATAAATATCAAAATGTAATAAAATCCCATCAGTCATCATCAAAATATTACCATACATTGTAAAAACAGACACCAAAAATATGTGATTATTGACATGGTTCTATCTCAATTCTCAAACGATGATCTCTTGATTATTATGTTTCGTTTCTCAAAAGTATGTTTGATTCCCAATAAAACGCGACACAATCTAGATCTAGTAGAAGTTACAATATGAAATGATCTCAAAGTTGCAAAGTGTTGAGACGCAGAATGATTCAGGCACAAGAAGTGTCCATGAGATGTGAAACAAGTTACCAACACTTCAAGTTTCCATACGGAAGAGAAGGACAAAGGAGGAGACAAGAAGGTTAGTGGGTCCCATTCTTTGATGATTGGGTAGGAAACATTTTGTGGGCCACCACTTGTCTCTTTGTCCCTCCCCGTGAATCTCCTCATTGGTTGCTACAGAAAAACTCATGTGGGTCCACCATCATCCCCTCACCATTCCTAATTCCTATTACCGCTTTCTATATTACTTCAGTCCACAAAACTCTCTTATAAACTTTAGTAACTATAAAGCAACCACTAATTTAATACTTTTATAGATCCCATTAGTTCACGTCTTATTCAAATGAGACCACAAGTCATCAACTTCAAGTCAAGTATCCATTTTTCACATGAACGGATCTCTTGTTGGACGCGAAACTTAAAGCTTAGAATGACACATAACCATGTTCCATCTATATCCTATTATGCCCATATAGGCTTAATCTGAAATTGACCATAAAATACTATACTGCTACAACATGTCATGTTACCAAAATACCAAAATTACATTATTTACTATGTACATTGGCCTATGCAACCTTCTAGTCGCCCAGAAGACAGAGTGGCTGTCTCATGCTAAGCTCAGCTTTAAGCGCTGGAAACTTCTCCAGGTCATGAGAATCTCCTAGAACGTTCTGTGCAAACAGAGCATAAAAGGCAAAGTATTAATCCAGAGACAAGCAAGTTTTATCATTTCATTGTGATGTAAAGAGAGAATGAATGTTTACCAAAGCGGCGATGTGGGCTTCCTGCAACATATTGCCATCTATTTCTAACCTAGTGACCGGGAACTCTGGTAAATGTCCAGACTGTTTCTTCCCAAGCAAATCACCAGGTCCACGTAAAAGAAGGTCTATGTTTGCCAGGTAAAATCCATCTGATGATTTCCCCAACATCTTCAACCGTTTTAGGCTATTGGTAGTTGATCCAACTAATAAGCATCTCGATTTTCTGGTTCCACGACCAACACGTCCTCGGAGTTGGTGTAACTGAGCGATTCCAAATCTTTCAGCATTCATGACAACCATCATTGAGGCGTCAGGGACATCAACACCTATCTCTATCACCTGAGTGGAGAGAAGTATCTGTGTTTCTCCACTTCTGAATTTTTTTAGAGCCTCTTCTTTGTCCTCACTCTTCATCCTTCCATGTAACAGTCCACAGCTGTACTTTGGAAACTTTTTGGATATTATTTCGAGCTCAGCAGAGGCAGCACGGAGTTGTGGCAGTTGCTCTGATTGTTCAATTACAGGATACACAAGGTATACTCTCCCTCCAGACTTCAAGTCTTTCAGCATCATCTGTTGAAATTTTTAAAAACACAAAAGCAAAGTCTTGAATGATTGCTTCGTTTCTTGGAGCCAAGAAAAGAGAGATGTAGTTATTGTCAGAGGCATTACTGAGTAGACTTCCTTGAAGCCAGTCTCATTTCCCTCGAATATATGCGTCTCAACTGGTATTCTTCCAAGTGGCATACCAGTAATCTGAAGAAACAAAGAGTTGCAGTCATTTAAATGCGTATATACCTTTTAACACATGGAACAACTGCGTTTCTACCCGATGAACTAAAGTGGAAACTCTTAACATACTTGGGTCAAAGAAATATCTCCGTATAAAGCTAAGGCCAGAGATCTCGGAATAGGGGTTGCTGACATGGCAAGAACATGAGGAGCCATACTGAGGTCAGCTTTACAAGTATCGTCAGAGTCAGATGAGCCACTTTTTGATATCATAGGAGTCCCATATAACTGCAGCATTCAGCCAACAATAAACTTCAGTTACCAATTATATGCATACGTCGATATAGACAGAATAAAAATATTCTAAGAACCTGACCTTGCTGTTAAACTTTCCTCTCTGGATTACACCAAATCGTTGCTGCTCATCAACTACAGCAATACGTAATGCAGAGTACTCTATCTTTTCAGCTATCAAACTGTGAGTTCCAATTATAAACGATATAGCTCCACTTTGAAGATCCTGTCATCAGTACTAAGTCATCAGCTACAAGGAAAACAAACTTATCGTCTTGTCCAAAACAACATATTAGTTGCGTGACTTGCCTGGCGGATCATACGTGACTGCTTTGCCGGGGTTGAACCTGTGAGCAACCCAATGGTTGGCTTGGATGTTACCCCCTCCATATTCTCCAGCAGATCACGGCACTGTTCATAATGCTGGATGGCAAGTAGTTCTGTGGGGGCCATGAAAGCTGCCTACATATGAGAAAATAGTAACTCAGATAACAAATTCAACTACATGAAAAAAGTGAGTCACTGACGTATATTAGAGGATTTATTGAGAAATTATTTTTCAAATGATGAAATTTATAAAAGGGTTTAGTCAGAGAGATTTTATTAACCAACCTGGTAACCAGATCCTATGACCTCCATGCACGCTAAGAAAGCAACGACTGTTTTGCCACAGCCAACATCACCCTAATAGATAATCGATATATCAAGAAACTTTTATTTTTTAAAAATAAATAAATGTAGCAACACTTCAAATCTGATTCCAGCAATCTGGTAAAATTAGCTAAAAGCCTACAAAGAAAGAACTAAACTATAATCGAGAAAAAAATAAAAATACCAGCCAGCTCAGGTGACAAAACTACCTGCAAAAGCCGATTCATTGGAACCGGGCGCTTTAGATCCCATATTATTTCTGATACAGCACTTAGTTGGCTGGGAGTAAGGGAATATGGTAGAGCCTTGAGAAAACTCTTGGTGAGAGTGGACCATTCTTCTATATAAACGGAATTAAGCTCTGGCTTTCTAAACTTTTCCAGCAATACATCTTTCTCTATTTTTGTGCCAAGGCCTTGCAGCATTTGGTACAAGCGTGCCAACTGTATCAAAACAAAAGTCAACGAACTAATTGCATTTTGGCTTACAGATTATGAGTAAAATTGCTGCTTATGAAAAGACAATTATTCTTAAGAAGCTAGCTACTTGTAGGTAAAAGAACTCATCAAATATGAGCCTTTTGCGAGCTAAATCAGCCTCATCTAAAGTCTTGGGCTCGTGGATACCAACGTAGGCCTACATTTACAGCAAGAAAAAAAAACTGAGAATGAAAACAATTCACTACATAAGATTTTGTTTTGGATTAAAGAAGAAATTAATCAAAGAGCATGCTTCAACTGAGAAGCAAGATTTACATCATGAAGAGATGGTAGGCCAAAAACTGTAGTGATTTCCTTAGGAATCGGATCCATATAGGTAGGGAGAACCCGCAGAGCCCTACAAGAGAAAAAGTGGGTGAGGTATGACAAACCAAGCAGACAAATGACATCGAAATATGTAATACTTAATTTTGGGAAGTTCAGGTACTTTTATCATACACAATTCTTATACTCAGGCTAGTCTTGCAACATCAAATGAATCAGGTTTGAGGTGAGGCTTTTACTCAAAATCTAAACGATTTCCTGATATAGCATTTCAAAACTGTTGTGGCAATTGCTTTTTAATTTTAGGTATGGTAATAAATGATGTAATACTTTACCAACCGGGGAAGAACATGAAAAAGAAAAGAGAATCAAAACCTGGAGATGACATCGCTAAGGAACTTTGGGTTCAACCCTCCTTTTGAAGGGTAAATAGGATATGGTCTCCCCTGGGCTCGATGTGATGATTCTTCTTCATCTTTGAGTACATCAATATTGTACTCCCTCATTTCAAAATGATCTTCCCCACGCAAGGACTTCACCTAGATTAAGAAGAAATTACCAACAGATTCTTGAATCAGCACAGTTGCCAAAAACTTTCGTCCATGTAAACATGATTCTTTAGTGGTCTTTTATAGTGCCAAAACAAGTCCAAGCTTCAAAATTTGACCTCAAGAAGAGAGCTAAAGACTTATGAGGAAGTATGATGCAAACAGATACACTACCAAAGCAAGAGGTAAAAAATACATACAAAAACAAATTTCGGGAAGCAAAGGACTTACCTTCCCACTAACGCATACAAGGTCTCCGACTTGATGTTTCTCTTGAATAGCATTAAGAAAGGGTTGCCACGTAAAGCGAGTCCCCCTGAAAAATTTCTTCAAATGCAAAAATATTGATTTCCCTGCTTTATCATCAGCAGTATCACTCAGATTTTCTGGAGTTCTGTCTCTGCCTGAGATTTCACAGCTGACAATAACCTCAAGAAATGAAAATGAAGAGCTAGCTCTAACCCCCCTGCACATTGAATCGCGTAGAGTTCAGATTTGAATTTCAAAAACGTGTGTAGATACGACTTAACCCAAAGGTATAAGCTATACATAACGGTTGCCGAATTGAGAAATTAACAACAAAAGAACAGTGGCAATAGAAACGATTTCTTGACAAAGATATATTTGAGTATGTTTGGGACCCAAAATTACTCACTTGGAAGACAAGACTTTCCCAACAAATATCAAGTACTGTCCATCTTCAATATCAATCTGTGCATTCTGCAAATCTGCATAGGTTCGAGGAAAATGATGCAATAGTTTCCTAATCTGCATTGAAAGACCAGTTCAAAATTAGGTTCAAGCCTTTCCATCAAGAAGATTTTTCTGTTTCAATGTGTTGAAATGCCTACCGTGTGAAAGCCACAGCTGTCCAGCTGATTACTGTGTCTCTTACTTAACCCAGGTATAGAAGCTATACTACTACCAAGGAATTGGTGAGCGGCAGAATCATCAGAGGTTGTTTCAACTTCAGCTGTTGTGGTTTGGCTCATAAAAAAAGAACCATCTGACATTTCTTCTCTGAGATTGGAGGAATCAACATTCTGAAGGTCTGGACAGAAGGAAGATAATGTTCTGGAAAGATTGTCTGGATCAAACCATCCTCCATGAATGGGAATGGGAATGGGAAGGAAATTGTTTTCCTCAGAAGATTTGATCTTGCTGTATAATTCTACAGGACGAGAATCACCAAGAATGATTGCAGGGAATCTCTTACATGTCAATACAAGATCTTTCTTAACTTGCTCATCAGATTTCTTATCAATTAAATCATCAACATTATCATACTCCATTAAAGCTGCAACCTGCGTAATAAGATTTTATAAAAAAACCACAACTATTTTAAATGCATAGAGAGAAATGAAAACAATAAACACAAAAACAACAAAACTGTGTTTACCTTAGTTATCAACTTGGACTGATTTTCGAGCCTAGCAGTCGCATACTTCTCAACTTGTTCGAGAAGATTGTCAGAAAATTTATGCTTTGAACGATAAGATATGTTCCAAACTTTGGAGAAGAAGAAATTACTCAACCTACAAAACCAGCTTCATTGATTTCACAACACCAACCCAATTTCAATTAATCAGAGAAAATAATATAATACCTCATTCTATTCCAATTTCCTCTCTGAGCTTCGACTACAATCACACTTCTCAATCTTCTACCAGCAAAACACTAACAAAGGTTCAACATTTAAAAAAAAAAAACATACATCAGATATGCGTTGTTGTCCGAAGAAGCACATCATAAAACATAGGTGAAGTACCATGTTACAGGGCTGCACTAAGGATAGAGTCACTGCCGCCATTGGAGATCAAAACATGTCCTGCCAGAATAATTCTCACATACAAAAGTTCGAAAACGGTTTTCTGAAGCTTAACCAGAAACAGTTACACGCAATTCAAAATCGATCGATGATTGAAGAAATATAACTGGGACACGCTCTTAAGGGGAAGTCGCTGAAAAAGGAACCTCAAATTCCTAAGTTCCCGAACACGAATCGAGTTTCAAGTTCGAGTCTTGGACAGCTTTGAGAGAGAAAGGTCTTATAAGGGAATCAATTTGTCTTAAATCTTCATTTTAATTTACCTATTTTAACAACTTAAATTAATTTTGAGTCTTACATATATGACAAATTTTATGGTGTCCGTGTCTCTCTGCTTAATTGATCGATTCTTTTAATCCATTTTGAAATTGTTAATGTGCATTATCAGTCAATAAATAAGTAAATCATTTCAGACTATGAAGATAAATGGATATTCATTTTTGCATAGATGAATTTTCATAGTTACTAGTTTCAACTACTTAAAATTCCTTAACTAATTGCTTTTGCATCATTATGTGATTTGTCCGGATTAGATTATGTAAGATTCTTCAGACAACAGACTTGTTCCTCCTAGTGTTTTTTGTTTACATCAAAGACATAATATAAGGAGAATGTAAATATGGTTCTACAGAGTAAAATATATGAATTTCAAGTTCCAAGAGAAACCATTACACAACAGATTTCAATATGAGCAGAGAAAGAGCAATGAAGAAGACAATAAAGTGAGAGAACTCAGAGAGACATGATACAAGACGCAGAACAATCAATGGTTTGCTGCTAAACAACTTGAGAATCAATATTTTTACTAAGAGACTACAGAGGAGACACCGATACATCTGGAAGCACATATACTGTCACTCCTCATTAGACATGCAGACCTTTTTACAGGAGTTGCTGCTTTGTCTACTTGTTGTGTCTTCTTCTCTGATGATAAGCTTGTCGCTGTGTTTGGGGTCTGTGGAGGTGTTACCTCCACTAAAGACGATGACGGTTGGGCATGAACCGAATCAGAGCCCTCATCCTCTGATGAGCACACCCGTTCTCTGTGCGCAGAATTTAAACAAAACCAAACAGGTCATAACCTGATTCGCTTTTAAACATTGAGGTGGTTTAGTTTCAAGATGTAACTTACCTAGGGAGTGAAGTATACTTTCTCTGATGTGGTGGAGAGTTATGTTCCTCTTCATCATCGTTGTGTTCTTCAAGTCGGGCAAACTCTTGTTTGAATTGATCCACTCCACTGAATATTGAAATCGATTCACAAATATCAAACACAATTTCCTATAAAGAACCAAGTTTGTTGGGAAATTGAATCAAACCTCGGATATAGAAAGTGGGAATTGACGTTTTCTTCTCCGTGTAGATACTCTTGTAGCATCTGTGGATGATACTCCAAAATCTGTTTAATATCCAGAAAGAAAACAAAAAGAGTTCAAGAGATTTCAGTCTTCAGTCTCTTAAGCATATGATTCCTGATGGTTTTTACTTACCTCTCTGTACATGAGCTCCCTCACATCATCCCGAGTCAATTTCCTCCTTTCAAACTCAAACTCGAGTTTCGAGATAGGTTGCCTTGAGGGTTCGTAGTCCACATTTGCCAATCCTTGAAAATACGGATCAGCTAATGCCTGCAGAAAGAAGAAAACAAAAAGCATCAACAACCATGAAATGAGTGGAAGTTCACCGAAAAAAAAAAACAAACAAATTTCAGTGTTTTTTCCTCCTACCTCTTCAGCAGAAGGACGGTCCTTTGGGTCAAAAGCGATCAAACGCTGAAGCAACTTCAGCGCCACAGGATCGATATTGGGGAATTTCTGGGTGAAAGGAACAGGATCCTTTCGCCTCATGCTACTCAAATACTTTCTAGCCTTTTCATTCCGAATCTACAGTTCCATTAATAAACAACTTGATGACACAGAAAGCTAAAAAAACACTTGCATCTGGGAGAGAGAAGCCTCTGTATTGCGAGTTAGTTAGCTTCCGGGAAAAATAAGAACAAAACAAACCCTGGATAGAGTTACAGGCGACGGAGTTCCAAGCAGATCAGTGACAAGTTCTAGCTGGTGCACAACGTGTTTGCCTGGAAACAAGGGTTTTCCAGTAAGCATCTCTGCAAATATGCATCCAACGCTCCACATGTCAATCGCCGGCGTGTACTGCACAAACATACAAATTCTATAAGCTCAAATTATCTACATGTACTCGGAACAGAACAAGAAATAAGGATTCCTGAATTTACGTTAGAGTAGAAAGAACCACAGAGCTCTGGAGCACGATACCATCTTGTAGCAACGTAGTCCTTACAAAATAACATGACAAGATTGATTACTTAGCAAAAAAGTATTGAATCGTTTGAAAATGAATGCCTTACGACATACCTCTCTGTCAAATAACAACAAACTAATCTTCATACGCATGTTAATATATTTTTTCAATTAGTTATGAATTAACAACTCTGAAGGAGAAATAAATAAAGATACATACAGTCCAGAAGACAGCAGAAGGGGAATCAGTGAAGGAGACACGAGCAAGTCCTAAATCACAGATCTTGATTTTGCAATCAGCATTAGCGAGGATGTTCTTGGGCTTCAGATCTCTATGGAACACATGCGCTATAAGACACACACAACAAAGATGGAGCCAAAAGATGGTAAGAACAAGAGTTGAAATTATTTAAAAAAAAAACAACAACAACACTCAACTCAGAGGAAACTGTAAGAGCTAAAAAGACAGTTTTTGAGAAAGGGAAACTAAGAAACCTTACCTGAGTGCATGAATTTTAAGCCACGAAGAAGTTGGTACAAGAAGAATTGATGATGCTGAGGAGTGAGGTCGTCATTTACCTTAAGGACGTGGTGAAGATCAGACTCCATCAATTCAAAAACAACATATATATCTTTGAATTCCTTGCGACAAGGAGGCAGCATTATATGTTTGATCTCAACGATATCAGGATGTCGAAGAAGCCTGAGAAGCTTGATCTCTCTGAGAATCCGAATAGCATCTGAAACATGTTCAAAGACATTGGTCATCTTCTTGATAGCCACTTTACCACCTGTGTGTGGACATTCAGCAGAAGCAACAACTCCATAGCTTCCTTTGCCAACCACTTCTTGGATCTGATATTGGCTTGCTTCACCATACTCCGTGAAAAACTCTTTCTCCAACATCTGTTCACAGACAACATTTCAACCATTCATGACCAAAAAAAAAAACACAGAAATGTTCTAAAAAGTTATCAGCTTTTTCATTTCAAACCCTAAACTTGGTCAGATCCAATTTTAAAAAAAACATCAATTATTCGATAAAACCAAAGAACAAACCCAGAAACATCCGATCCAGAGTAACCCCTACATCAGTTTGTTATAATTCAGCAAAATATTCACAAGGAAGAACCCTAACTGTACAAAAAAAGACAGACCTTAAGATAATCTTGGGATAACGAGAGTAAAATTCCAAGAAGCTGCAAACGAAGATGATGGATATGTCTGCAATTCAAAGCACGGCCACACGCTATTATATATATAACCAACCTATGAATTGCTTCAAGACAAAACAGCTCATATTCTATAGATTGGTTCATCCATTTTAAACACATTTTAATGTAATAATGAGACCTTTAATTAATATTAATTGTCTGAACGCGTTTTTAATTTTAACTAACTAAATAAATAAGTTACCCGAATTAAAAAAAAAAAATAGATAAGAATAAGACAAACAAAATCCTGAAAATGACTTTTTGCTGAAATAAGCTGACAGTAGGAAATGATGAAAGATTAAAAATCAGAAAAAAAACAAAAAGGAATAAGAATAAGAGTAAAATAGAGTAAAAGTATTTCTAAAAATGCGAGCCATACCTTATCTTATCTTTGGTTCCCAAATTTCACGGAATTATTCAATAGAGACGGAGAGAGTAGATAAGATATTTACGTATATTAGAGAGTTATGGAAGACACAGCTCGTTGCCTTTCTGTCTTTTTCCCATCTAAGCGACATCGTTTAAGAGCGAATCAAGAACTCACCAGGAAACTCTCTCTGCTGACCATTATTGACCATCCATGCAAACGACCACGTTTTAGGACGGTGCTCAAGTTGGTACTAAACGGTAACGTTTTTGTGTTTCTGACTTTGACTCTTCGTTACTCTAATGGGCCGTTCCCATAATAATGGGCGTTTAAAAGTGTCCATATCATCACTGTCACGTACAATTCCATTGACTTGGGTAGTTTTTTTTGGTCAAATTGATTTTACAATAAAACTAATTTTATTAAATAAAAACAAATTAAGGAGTAGAACAAACATCTATCTTGTGAGAGTGACGGACTCGATAACGAATGAAAAAAGTTTATAGTCAGAGCTTTTAGTAAATCTTTAAATCATTTTAGTATTTGTGGATAGGGGCATCAAGGCGTATAGAACTAGAATGGTTTGCTACTTTGCTTTCCTAACCAATAACTAGAGTACAAAATTACACATATTTATAGAAGGGTAGCTAAATCTCCCTGTAGTAATAGGTATGTACACTTTTCTAATTTTTATTTTTACCTTTTTAATATACTAAAATTGCTATGCATAGTCCGTGAAAATATATTTTTACAAAAATTAGTAAACAAACAAAAACTCTATTTTTTAATTATTCTGTTTTTTTTAATTTGTCACCACTATAACTTAATGTATATGGAGATTTAGTGAAATATCTGGATTGTTAGCACAAGTCTGGCTTTTTTTTTTTGGTGTTGTTCAGGGTTTGGTAAAAGTTCTCGGACTCTTTGTAACATTTGGTTTCAGTTTTATCATTCCAGATGACAAAAAGTCAATGTATATGGAGATTATTTATTTTGTACCAAATGTCAAATTATCCATAGTAATATGTCATAAAATCTAATTGCAAAATCAAGGTACATAAACAAGTTGACCTGACTTGTAAGTGATCATTTATAAATAAATAAATAACCGTCTTTGATTTTTTTTTTTGTCTTTAAAATCTTAAACTTCCTAATTTGATGGTAGAGAAAAAACGGAACCTGATAAGGACATAAATCATATTCATAGTTTTTTTTTTTAAGAATTAAAACAAGTTTGGTTGAATTAAAACCATATAATTAGTTCTTGTCTTGTCGAAGGTCTACGTCAGTTGTCGTGTGTGGATTTGTTGATGTATATTATTTAGAAAAAAAGTAATTTAAAAATGTTTGCCCTCAACAATTGTATTTCTTAAAATTTTGTTTGAATCGTTAGGTGACGACATGATTACAAATAAATAAAGATTTATTAAAAAGTAAATAAATATTTTTATTAAAAAATAAATAATTTTTGTTACCTTTCGAGTCCCTGCAATTTCTTCCCAACCTACCTAAGTTTCATCCCAAATTCAACTCGTAAGTAGATGTACTCTATGATTTCCCTATCATGGATTTCGAAAATTCAATTTGAACTAGACATCGTTATAGAGTAAGCTAATGGGCCTTCAACATTGACCCTTTAAAGCTATATATGGGCCAATTTATTGAAATTTTGTCCTTTTTATTGGGTTTATTTGGTGCAATTGATCCTAATATTACTGACGTATTTTATTGAAAAACAATTAAAATAGTTTTTCTTTTTAAAAATGGTTTTGAAAGTACCCTACCCAAAGGTGTGATATGATATAGTTAGCTTGTTTAAATGTTAAATATAGGAGATGATTTCTTATAAATGGTGTGGCTCCGCTAATCCAAACTTTTAAACACCGTCCCATCTGATTGCAGAAGCTAGAATGAAACAAACACCGATTGTTTTCTCCTAAAAAAAATAAACAAATAAGAAAATTTTCATGCAACTAGCAAAACTAAATTTGATAGTGCTAAAGTTGCCAAAAAACTATATTAATGTAATTTAGTTGATATATATATATATATATATATCCAATTCGTTAGACATAAACGTATATTTACCTTCTTCTTCTTCTTCTTCTTCTTCTTTTTTACCATTTTAAACAGCGGTGAAAACCTACCTAACTCACAGAGTGATAATTCATCTAAACTTTAAATTAAAATCCATAGGTATTTTACTATTTTACAATGGAAGTGATACTAAAACAGAGAGTTAATTAAAGTTTTTTTTTGTTGTTTGGTATTTCGTTTGAGTGCTGGGAGAGACGGGGAAGAAGAAGCGGGAGACTTGATGCTTGCAAGCAAAGTGTTCCTAATTTACATAAAACCCCCAAATTATTATTAAATTAGAAAAAAGTAAACTCTCTCGTTTTTATTCTTTTTATTTTTTAATTTGGTTTTCTTCTCAAGTTTTTTCGTTTTGATTCCTGATTTTTTTTTCTTTTTTTTGGTCATCGATCTTCATACCCAACGACACTTGTCTGTAGATCTTCCTTTTGGATCCTCTCGAGTTCATCGGGCTTGACTACTCCATCGATTTCCCCGGAGATCATCCATGGACGACGAGGTTGTTCAGCGAGTTTTCCAACAAGGAGGACGAGATGTCTTCCAGCAGCAACCTTCTACTTCTTCTTCTTCGATTCTTCAATCTCTTCCTCTTCATGTGGTATATTATACGTTTCGAAATTTACTTGTAGGAGAAAAGAATCATGCGGTTGAATTGATTATTATTGCTGTAGGCTTTTGATCATGGCTATTACTTGTTAGTAAAGTCCATTCAGGAACTTAGAGAGAAGAAGAAGGATGGCATTGTTACTGTTGGTATTGGTGGCCCTAGCGGCTCTGGTAAATCAAGGTAACTATCTTCTTTTATCTTTAGGTTGAATTTGTGTGTGTTTCTGAAGAACCATGCCCTCCATTTCATCATGTTGTTTTTGGATTCACGAAGCTTGGCTGAGAAAGTTGAATCTGTTATTGGCTGTACTGTTATTGCCATGGAGGATTATCGAGATAGTTTGGACGATGGTAATGAATTGGAAACGTTGCATTTTGATGCATTAGTCCAGAATTTGGAGGTATTCTTTTATCTCTTATCTCTTCTCAGATTGATTTGTATTTTTGTATTGTTTAACTAGTGACATTTCTGTAGATTGACTTTGGTTGACTAACTCCTCTTTCTCTGTAAATAGGATTTGATCAAAGGAAAAGATACTCTTGTTCCGGTTTTTGATTTCCAGCTAAAGAAGCGTGTTGGTTCAAAGATGGTGAAGTCATCATCTGGAGTGGTATGTTGGAATGTGATTTTGGTTTTGTTTTTTGATGTGGCTGTTATGGTTTTTCGTTATGGTTTATTCTAGGTTATTGTTGATGGGACTTACGCGCTACATACAAGATTGCGTTCCTTACTGGATATTCGGGTTGCAGTGGTATGGTTTTCTCCTCAACGCCAGTTATTGGCTTAGCTAATCTACAACCATAACATACCGTGAATATGATATCCTTCCTTCTCTCTGTGATTAGGTTGGGGGGGTTCATTTTAACCTTCTCTCTAAAGTTCGTTATGATATTGGAGATTCGTGTTCCCTTGATTACCTTATCGATAGCATTTTCCCTTTGTTTAGAAAGCATATTGAGCCCGATCTTCATCATGCACAGGTTAGTTTCTCTTCTTTTTTCTTCATTTAACTGTTCATAAGTTTGACTTCTCCGTTTGTTGGGAGTGTTGCAGATCAGAATCAACAATACTTTTGCTTCATCCTTTCGGGAAGCCATATACAAATTGAAATGCAAAAGTGAGGTCTGTAGTTTCTTCTGATTGTTGTATTTCCTGTTACGACCTTGTTTTTTGTTATTATGTTTACCACTTGACAAAATTCATGTAACAGATAGTAGCTTCGTTTGCACAAGAAAGTGACGTGCACAAGGATAAGTAAGAAGAATGCTTCTTGTATGTGTGATTTTTTTAAAGTTTTTTACTGGATCATCATATGCATGTTGACTTGGTTCCCTTGGTGCTGCTTTCAGTTTTATTGAGATGTACCTCAGACCTCCTTCTGCAAGCGAAGAGGCAGGGATAACTGATTGGATAAAAGTGCGTCAAGCTGGTATAAGGTACTATCTGTCGCTTGGTGACCAAAGGATTGTTGACAAGCATTTCATTATCCGGCCAAAAGCTGAGTTTGAGGTGAGTCATTACATGGAACTGCCAATGTTTCAATAAGCTTCTGGTGTTTCCTTCTTTCTAATTCTGTAAACTTTTATGGAAAGTGAGGTAGCTATAGCACTTTATTGTTCGTGGAAAAGATAACAGTAGAATCTGGTCAAGAGGCATGTCTATATTTGTGGAATCTGATCAACATGGCGGGCAGCTTGCACACATACTTTTGAAAGATACTCTTTACAATTCTTCTCTATGTGACTTGATTTCTTATGTCTAGCAGGTTGGAAGGATGACACTTGGAGGGTTGCTTGCTTTAGGCTACAATGTTGTTGTGAGTTATAAGCGAGCTTCAACTGCTGTCAGTTATGGTAATTTATCCCTGTCACGTGAAACGATTGACACTCTTGGAGAGACTTTCCTGGTTCTGAGAGGGACAGATAGGAAGGTAATAACCCACAATTCTCTCTAAGAGAAACAACATGGAACTTCAATGCAGAAAAGACTCTAGTAAACAGTTTTTTTCTGTATTTAATCTCTGTCAGTAGTGAGTTTAGCTTTTTAGTACCCTTTTTATACATGCTTTAATTGATCTTTTTGCATAGAGTGTGGGAGCTGAAGCTCTGAGAATGGGCATCACTGGGCCCTGGATCACCAAATCATATCTGGAACTGATCCTTGAAAGTAAAGGTCAGTGAAAATATATGTAGCATGTTTGTTTCCACTATCTATGCTGCAGTGCAAGAGAATCTTACTTTTTGAAAGCTAACCCATATTTCAGGTGTACCACGCTTGAATACACCTCCACTTTTGCAACAGTCTCCTGTAATTGCTAACCAAGAGAAGCAAATTGTTGCACCAAAACCTATCCGAACTACCCCAAACATTGTTACCCGCCTTGAAGATTTATCGCAGCCTTGGACTCGATCTCCTACCAAATCCCAAATGGAACCGTTGGTTGCAACTTGGCATTTCACCTCTTATGATCAACCTCATTCAGTAAGCTCTGTTGTAGGTATGCCCATCTCTTTTGAAGGTCGATGGTTTTTTCCCTCTCTTAGTGTTATCGTCTATCACATGTATTTCAGTAGTATTATCGTTGCATTTATGCCTAGGCTTTCTCATCAAGCAGCCACAGATTCCTCTTTCAGGGATAATATGCGGCTTGTTCCTATGCCTGATTCATACGACTTGGACAGAGGGTTGCTTCTTTCCGTTCAAGCAATACAGGTAATGGGGTTGCAAGAAGATAGGAAGAATCTTCTTCTGTTAAGTAAAAAAAGTTGCTTCTTCTTGCATATGTTATTCCTACTGTGAAGATTTCGTTATTTCTAGTAAGCTTTTTTTTATGATTGTTTTATCAGGCGTTGTTGGAGAATAAAGGGCCCCCTGTTATTGTCGGAATTGGTAATATTGCTTATTTTCCGTTTGTGTTGATTTATTTTGACGTCGAGCCTAAAAATATTTCCTATATTATATATTGTCATACAAATTTAATTGTAGGTGGTCCTAGTGGGTCTGGTAAGACTAGCTTGGCTCATAAAATGGCAAATATAGTTGGCTGTGAAGTGGTTTCCCTTGAAAGTTATTTCAAGTCCGAACAAGTCAAAGATTTCAAGCATGACGACTTTAGATCCCTTGATTTAACTTTGCTCTCAAAGGTAAAACTGTGGTTTGCGAACATAAAAGGATAAGGTAATCTCAGATTTAGGCTAGTCTAATTGGAAATAAAATCTCTATCTACTTAATTTGCAGAACATTGCTGACATAACGAACAGTCGAAGAACCAAACTGCCTATATTTGACTTGGAGACTGGCACCAGATGTGGCTTCAAGGAATTAGAAGTTTCTGAAGAGTGTGGTGTGGTCAGTGATCATATTCTTCACATATCATATGGTGATTGTCTTTGTTGTCTTTCTCAGTCTAACTATTGATTACTTTTCAACATCACATCGTTTCTCAGATCATCTTTGAGGGGGTTTATGCATTGCATCCAGAAATCAGAAAATCTTTGGACCTTTGGGTTGCTGTTGTAAGTTACTTATCTGCTTAATTGTTCCATTTATTCCATTTATATTTGTTTTCTTATCAAGAACATGTTGATTTTTGTTTCTCTTTACAAACCAGGTGGGAGGTGTTCATTCACATCTCATCTCTAGAGTCCAGAGAGATAAAAGCCGGATCGGGTGCTTCATGTCTCAGAATGAGATAATGATAACTGTATTTCCAATGTTCCAGCAACATATCGAGCCACATCTAGTGCATGCCCACGTGAGTACACCTGAGACTCTAGATTTCACCTACTAGTGTGTGCTCTACAATCTTTCCTTGAATCTGATACTGTTGCTTACTCTTCGTTGTGATTACAATTAGTTTGTGAAACACTAAAATAAATCTCAATTCTATAAAATTGTACTCAATTGACAGGATTTTGAGTATATGTATGAATCTCTGTATCGGTACTTACAGTTTCCCAATAATACAGGTTAAGATTCGAAATGATTTTGATCCAGTTCTCTCACCCGAGAGCTCTTTGTTTGTTTTGAAGAGCAATAAACAAGTAAGGATTAAGAAACTATCACATTCCAAGCTTCCTTAATTTACAGAAACACTCACGACTCGCCATGTGGTTGATAAGGTTCCATATCAGGATATATTCAGCATCCTTGATTCGACAAAATTCTGCAGTTCTGTTCAGAATTTCATCGATATATATCTCAGGCTATCTGGGCTTCCTGCAAATGGTCCGTTGTCAGATAGTGACTGCATACGTGTTAGAATCTGCGAGGGCAGGTTTGCCGTGCTTATACGTGAGGTCTGGCTTTAATCTGTGATTGTGTGGATGCTTTGTTGATCATTGAATTCATCAGTTCTTTTTCTAATGTCTTATGAATCTTCTTACGTCTCACAGCCAATTAGGGAAGGGAATTTCATCATTCAGCCCAAAGTAGATTTCGACATTAGCGTAAGTACTGTGGCGGGTCTTCTTAATCTCGGGTGAGCAAGAAATCAAATCAGTTATTCTCTTCGGTCATCCTCAATACTTTTTTGCCTTCTCTATATCCAAAACTCAAAGTTTTCAGTAGTAAACAATTATTATCCAAGACGGCTACCAATTTCAATGGATGTTAAGATATATTCTCTACTCTTTGTTCCAGGTATCAAGCAGTGGCGTATATCGAAGCCTCTGCCTTCATTTACCAAGACGGGAAGGTGAGTATGCATTGCTATGAGGTTAATATGCAAAATAAGCTTCTTGAGATTAGAAAACTAATTTTGTATCTTTTATTGGGCCTTCGAAGATTCTTATTGAGGTTGATCATCTCCAAGATGTGCCAAGCCCTTACATACAGATCAAAGGTGCAAACAAAGAAGCTGTAACGGCTGCTGGGTCGGCTCTCAAACTGGATGGTTCATACACAACAAAGGTTTCATTTCCTTTCTTACAACCGGTTTTTTTTTTCATTTTTATTTACATATTACACATAATGAAGTATTTATTCTGCTTTTTGTGTTGATTCTGTTTCTTGAATGAAGAGTTACCTTCAAATAGTGTTGGAAAGATTACCACCAGTGCAGAGAAGTTCAAGTGGAATCCATACACAGCAGGCAGCGAGGTTGCAAGAACTTGTGGAATTCATACAATCTCAGGTAATCAAAGTCTCCTCCAGTCTAATTCGCTCATTCTAGTTTCAATGTCTCTAAAATAGTTCTCAATTCTCATTGCCTTTTTGACAATTATTACCCAAAAAAAAAAAATAGGGAAGTAGTAACAGTGTGTCGGAAGCATCACCAAGAAGAGATGGGTCTTCCATAGACAACGTTTTGGAAGATATGCAATCAAGAATTAAACGACTCGAACGTTGGCACACCATCAATACGGTAACGCATCAAGATCATCGTGTTAATAACATCTCTATCCTTGTTTACATTGTGATCAAAAGTATCCAATATGATGGAAACAGGTACTATGGACACTTTTGATGTCTGCGCTCGTTGGTTACTCTCTCTACCAAAGGAAGCGCCAATGATTAGTTATCTTTTCAACGGTAATCTTCATCTTTCTTATTTATATGCTTTAACCAAACAATCTAATCACAGAAGAAAAAATGGTTCAAATGCTAACCTGTGGGAATATCCAATATGTAACTACAAAAGCTCTTTTTCTTTCTTTTTGCTTACGCAGACATTGTAACTATCATTGTTTTTAATATGAGAGAAAAAAGTAGGCAAAGAAGAGAAAGAGGACATGAAAGAGTCTTGTTGATACATAATATTGTAAGTTTACAATGTTTAAAAACAGGTTTACAGTTTTAGAGCTAGATTACATAAAATCATGAAAGTTTCTTTGGGACTGAAGAACCCCTCGACTTGAGAAAAAAGGTAAGGGTAAGAAAAGTGAAAGAGAGTATATAATTTGTTGGTTTCACGCCATTTGGATGTATTGCCGCGTGGGGTCACCTAGAGACTTGCTTTACGTGTCTATGTATGATCCCTTTTGACACCATGAAGTAATACGAAACCACGTATATTAACACTAACAACAATGCCGCCACCCACAGATTTATTCCACCTGTGATTTCATTATCAAAAACAAACGCTTTTAGTTAGATTGGAACCCTTTTTCTAAAAATGGAAAGATAATATGATAGGAGAAGAACTGGTAAATATATATATATATATATACATACGTTTTTCACCCTTTCCTTCAATCATGGTTAGCCTTGCCCTTGAGTCAAAAGATACCGACACTAAGCACCTACAAAACCAAACCCAAAGTTACACTTATGAGAGTTTCATTTCTGTTCGCTTCAGAACTTTTATCTGTTTGTTTGGAATCGTTGAATAAGAAGTTATAAAATAAAAGAGGACTGATCCTTAGTGAGTAGAGAAAAACCTTGAATCCGGGGAGAATGTTAGTGCAGTGACCAAACCGAGATGAGCTTTATTGACTACTTGGTTAGTTTGCATCTTTATCGAATCAATTATCAAAACATCTCCTTCGAGGGTTCCTCTGAATTAAGAGAATAAAATATATGACAACCAAAACATAGTAGTTACTTTGATCTATTAGGCGCCAAAAGTGAGAAGAAAGATAAACTTACATAGCAACAAGCTTCCCATCAGCTGATACATTAAAGGCAGATATAGAGTTGTTTTTAATAAGCTTTGAACGTTTTCTTTTCCATGATGTTGTATCCCATGTTATAATACTCCCACCACGTTCTACACAAAACACATCATTTCTTAATCGATGGCCAAGACAAAAGTAATTCTTTCTTCTTGCACTGTCAAAATATATAAGTTTACCGGTGTTTGCAGCAATGTAAAGAACTTCATTGCCTGAACTGTCTACGGAGAATCTACAGGAGGCAAACATCTCGTCCTGCATTTCAGCATTTTCAAACTCATCAGATCCAATTCAATACTGCTGGGAGTTTGTATATAAAGTTAAAAGATACTAAGACCAAAACCCAACTGACCTTCTCTTTTGATAGACTGGCAATGGCAATGGCAGCAGAAGCATTCACATCCCAAACTCGACAAAGTAGAGTTCCGAGAGATACAAGAAACTTACCACTTTCGCTGAAAACGAAAAATATCATAGTCATGATATCTGTCTGTTCGAAGATGATCCCTTTCTTATCAAGAGAATGAACCTCTTTTCTAATAATTATATAATTTGATAGTTGAAAACAAACCTAAAGCTTAGGCTTTTAACTGATGAATGTGCCTTAGACTCGTTAAGTAATGTTTTCATACTGGGCCATTCAAGAACCCTCAAAGTCCCATCCTGTACAAAAATGCATAAGTAGAAGCACCAAAGTTTCTTTCTGTGTGATTCAAAAGAATGAGCTAGAATCTAAGATCCCTCATACCTCCCCACCAGTAGCAAGCACAGACCCTTCTTGATTGAAAACCAAAGACAACTGTTGTCCAACATCTTCCAACTCTTTAATCACTTCCTCTGACTCTTCACCAGCCAGAACATCCTCTCTTGGGCTCATAATGTTATCCCAACCAAACAATCTATATATCAGGAGAACAAACTACTGTACTCTCATATACTTAGAAATTGGTAATAGCAAAAACCAAACAAATTCCAAAAACTGAGAATAACTCACTTGCAACTGTTAGGGAAAGCAGATATAAGACCACGATCTCGAGGATGAACAGCCATACGATAAGGTATATCAGTGCCAACCACAAGCCTACCTATCTGAATTTGTATTTATTTAACAAATGTATACAAATCTCTCAGAATTGGTGATTTCACTCACATAAGAAAAGATTCGTTGGCACTTACAGGTTGTTCAGAAAGAGATTTGCTTTCGAGATCAACACGACAGATTATGATTATATTAGGGATTCCGCTTCGTCCTTCTCCGCCTCCGCCGGACAAAACAATGTACTTCCCTGATGACGACGATTCGCTATCATCGAAATTTTTATGTTCCATTGAGATTTTAGATCTGACAGCTTCCTCCGGAATCCATTCGACGGCGTAAATCGGTACACCGTAAGTCTGCATATCGGACGGATGATTCGTCGTCTCTGTGCTTTGATTAGCCATTTTCTTATTTTCTCCGTGTTACTCGCTCGAGCTCGGATTCTGATTTCGTAAGAGAGACTTCTTCTTAATAGGCCAGGCCCATTATAAATTCTACAGATGTTATTGGCCCATGTACATGTATAATAATTAATAATTATGATGAACGAACGTACGCTGGGAAGAAAACATCATCGGTACATTGCAAGAGTAAGTCTCCCGAGTCAGCTGGTGGTCTTCTTCTTGGTGACACTGTGTTTTGGTGAAGTAATATTTTTCAGAGACTAAATTTGTTAAATGTGGTTGAAAACTGAATTTTTTTTATTTTTTTCTTATAATTGCCCTCTTTTAGTTGGCTTCAAAACTGTTTTCTAAATTTATAATCGTTCTTTTGTGTTTATTTCTGTCTTTAGTGCATTTGGCTTATAAAATTGGATATACATATATAAAAAATTGTATCATTTTGAACGTAGTCGAATAGCTTGTGTCTAGCACGAAAATTACAAAACAGACAGGGTTTGTTGCAACTTTTGAATGTCACTAACTCTCAATCACGACATTCTTATTTCTTCCTTTTGAAAAAAAAAACTTCGTTTCTCTTTATTCTTCGACAACCAAAAAAAAAATCAATACACATTTTTTGAAGAACATTTTGAATTTTGTGATAAATATTTTGAGGTAAATATTTAGACAATGAGATATTTAAAAAGTTTTATGCATCTCGTAGAGAACTGGGAAATAGTCAAAGAATGTAAACAACATATTCTTCGGAACTAGGGACCTTAAACATGCGAATATCATTAATTTAGAGGCGTTTCATCTCATATTTCTCAATTGGAAATCTCTTAAAAGTTACAAAATTAGCATATATACTAGTACTATTTTACTAATGTCGCTGTTGCCAACTACTTTCACAGTCTCACTCCATGATCCATCTCAGCTGCAGAGCCACAAGCTAATCTAAAGTACAGTTAAATTTCCATAAAATATTAGATTAATAATGTTTTCTTGTACCAAATAAATATTTTACCATAAATATTAAACTTATAAATTAATAAACTCGATAAATTAATAAAAATTATAAAATATGTTTATATTAATATTATTAATTTATAGATATTTAAATGTAGTAAACTAACTTTATTGATTAATTCCTAATACTTTCAGACACATGATTAAAAACGTAGTTACCTTTACTTTCTAATATTTAACTACATAAAAGTTACATGATTACAACAAATTTCCACATGCATATGGATTAAGCTTCAACACATTATTAAATTTTAATCTCTTGTATAATTTTTGTGGAGGTTATGTCCTCCACACATGAAGATCTAAATCTAATGACTCACAAGTCAACATCTTAATTAGTAGAAGAAAACTTATTGATTGAATCTACGGAACTATGTAGCTGCATAGTGTTTAGCAACAATCATGCTTGGGAAATTATAATTTTGTCATCAATATATTTACACCCTAATTCCTTATCATTTCATGATTAGCTAAATAGAGAACCATAGCATGGAATCAACATTGCTTGTCGTGTTGGCTTTGTCTTCTGAGTTTTTTTTTTTTAATCTTCTTCTGAGTTGTTAATTAAATATTTTTTTACTACTGTGTCATCATACTTTTTATATTTAATACAAGTATTATTCGAATAATACAAAGATGCGTTTCTATAGTTTTTTTTATATAGTTATTAGTTATTGATACAAATATATCCTGCGGATGATTCTAGATATTTAGAGTTGATTCACTAAAACTTAGTTTTAATGAGAATATTGATATATATATATATATATATATATATATATTTGCACATAATCCAAAAGATGACAAAAGAATTTTGTTGAGTTTTTATTGAATACTTCCATATCTTAATACGAAAAATCAAAAGTAGAAGAAAGGCCACAACATCCTAAAAATGAAATAGTTTTTAGTATATATTGAAATATAGAAATTAGCTAAAATGGCTAATCTAGAATATATAATGTATATCTAAGAAGAAAATTGTTTATGTTCATAACAAAATTTGAAATCAAAGAACAAAACTAAAAAAGAAAGACAGAAGTAAGGAAAGGCAAAGGAAGAAGGGGAAGGTTTGGGTGCATGTGACTGATCCGATCACGCCTCCACCGCTTAACCAAATTTTGAAAAAAAAAAAAAAAAAAAACACTCAATTTACCGGCGGCGTTTAACCTTAATAGCAACCGGTTTATTCGCGCTCAGCCGCCGTGGGGACTATTGGATTTACACAACGCCTGACCTATCGCCGCCGGCTATTGAATTTTATAATGACGTAAGGCGTTGACGATAGAGGAGGGATTGAGATCTGTTGATTTCTCAAATGCTTGCGAAGAATCGGCTGCCTGGAAGCGGCCACACTACTCCATCTCCTCCGGCGTCTCCTCGCCGTTCTCCTCGTTTTCGTCACGGTCGATCTAAAGCCGCCGCCGCTCGATTTCCTACGGTTCAGCCAAGTCGGACTCTCGCTCATCGTCTCTCTTGGATCCTATTATCTGTTCTTCTCCGGCGTCAAGGAATTTTCCTATTCGCTCCTCTCATATATATTTCTTGTATGTTACTTTACATGGGAACGGTCTCGTTCGATGTTGTTCCCATCATCCAACGTCGTCCTCCGCCAGGATCCGTTTATAAAAGCCCTCAGGTTTACGCTAAGCTCCGCCCTGAAATGGACGCCGATAATTCCACCGCCGATGCAGTGAGTTTTTTTTTTTGTTTTTTCCAGCTCCGTCCACATTGTAAAAATCTACTTTATGTTTGTGTTTCTAGGTTTAGAAAAGTAATTTCTAGGTTTGTGTTTGTTATGTCTCTTACCTTTGAGACTACGGTTAGATTGGGTGGTGAATGAATACCTCCATCCATATTGCAATCGCTACTTTGGTTCTGTGGCTGGTTTTGCAGCATGTTAGTGTAGATTACTTTGCCACATAACCACTGTACATGCTATTCTTTTTCATATATCATTAACGGAATTGTATTCATCTCAGATATCAACCATTTGGAAACATTCCTATAAAGGTGGGGAATGGACCCCGTACGTGACCAAGTCTACTGGAGGTATTACATTGTTTTAATAACTTCACAATTCTGCTTCTCATATGCAGTAAGCTGCTGTGTTATGAAGCATAGCTTGTCAAAACATTCGCATCATGATTAAAAATGGATTCTGGAGTTTAATATGCAAAAGTAAAATGTTCTGTACATTCTGCAAAGTTATCCCTGGAGCTCAGAATTAGCCTCTTCTTTGGATCATAATTGATTGATTGGGTATCTGCTTTTATGTTTATAATTGTAGACTTGCCCGAGTCAAACGGTTACATATATGTCGAGGCCAACGGAGGGTTGAATCAGCAGCGGACATCGGTGAGTATGTTTATTTTTTATGATACATGAAATCTATGCAATATTGCTCAATCATATCTAGAAATCTTGTTTATGTCAAAGTTGTTGACTTATCTCTACCATGTTATGCTTAGATATGCAATGCGGTTGCTGTGGCAGGCTATCTTAATGCAACTCTAGTAATTCCCAACTTTCACTATCACAGCATATGGAGAGATCCAAGGTTTTAGATTGCTTTCTTTTGAAAATCTTGTCTTGCCGTTGTTTGTTCAAACAACGCCATCTTTTGTAGACTGCTTTCTGAAAGAGGTTTTTTTCAGTAAATTTGGGGATATCTATGATGAAGAGTTCTTTGTCAATGCCTTAGCAAATGATGTGCGGGTGGTTGATACAATCCCTGAATACCTTATGGAGCGTTTTGACTATAACATGTCAAATGTCTACAACTTTAGAGTTAAAGCATGGTCACCTATTCAATATTATCGGGACTCGATCTTGCCGAAGCTACTTGAAGAGAAGTAAGTTATATCTTGTTCTCTAGATTATTATTTTCACATGTTAGAGTTTGTTACACATTCTTCTTAACAGGGTAGTAAACCACCTTCTTTTTAGTGGAAGAGATGTGTTGGGGCTGTTTAGCACTTGTCATTGAAGAATTGTTGTCTTTGCATGGCTCAGGGTTATACGAATATCTCCATTTGCAAATAGACTTTCGTTTGATGCTCCTCAAGCTGTCCAGAGACTTAGATGTTTGGCGAATTACGAAGCCCTAAAGTTTTCAAAACCCATACTAACTCTAGGAGACATGCTGGTGAAGAGAATGAAAGAGCAAAGTGCAAACCACGGTGCAAAGTACGTTTCTGTACATCTGCGTTTTGAAGAGGTTTGTTCCATGTAAAGTAGAGACATCTGAATATTCCCCTCTGGTCTTTGTGATGGCTGTAAAATTTTAATGGAGAGCTTTCTGTGTGAGGTGAGAAATATAATAAGCTACATGTACATGTTGCAGGACATGGTAGCTTTCTCCTGTTGTATATTTGATGGTGGGAACCAAGAAAAACAAGATATGATTGCAGCAAGAGAACGAGGATGGAAAGGAAAGTTCACAAAACCAGGCCGTGTTATACGACCTGGTGCTATCAGGCTCAATGGAAAATGTCCTTTAACTCCTTTAGAGGTCCTCATCAATTCTTTACTATCCACAATATATTAGCATTCTCGGATATCTTCATAAGTTAAAAATCCATCAGAATAGTTCCGCAAACCCTCATGAGCAATAGTGGGACTTGTTCTGTTTGGTGAGCAATGGTATGACTTGTTCTGTTTGGTTTATACTTTTCTTGTAAACTCTTCAGGTGGGTTTAATGCTTAGAGGAATGGGGTTCAACAAAAGCACATATATTTACCTTGCATCTGGTCAGATATATAATGGGAATAGAACTATGGCCCCGCTACTAGAGATGTTCCCAAATTTACAAACGAAAGAGATGCTTGCATCAGAGGAAGAACTTGCTCCGTATAAGGTCTGGTTCTTCCCCGCTGTTTTTGTTCCATAGTATATTTTCAAAGTGTATAGCTATCAATTATTTTTCTGATTTGGATCTATGTGTTTAGAACTTCTCTTCCAGAATGGCTGCAATAGATTACACGGTCTGTCTCCACAGTGAGGTATTTGTGACCACACAAGGTGGAAACTTTCCTCATTTCCTTATGGGTCATCGGAGATATTTGTACGGAGGACATTCCAAAACCATTAGACCAGACAAACGAAAGTTAGCAATTCTCTTTGACAATCCCAACATCGGGTACTCACTTCTTCTACTCTACATCTTTGGTAAACCCTACCAAAGCTCCACATTTTAAACCCCCAACACAAATAACATTTGAATTCTTCCCTTTTTATTAACCATACCAGCAAACCTAAAACCTATTACTCTGTTATCACTTGTTGCTCCAATGCTGTTTTATGTTCTTTCCCGCAGGTGGCGGAGTTTTAAACGTCAGATGCTAAACATGAGGTCTCATAGTGACTCAAAGGGGTTTGAGCTAAAACGACCTAATGACTCCATTTACACATTCCCTTGCCCAGACTGCATGTCCCGTAGGAACAAAACAACAAGTCCAGATTCCAGACCAGCTCCTCCCACCTGAAGAACAGACACACATTTTACTGCCGGCCTTCCAGAATCCGGTGCTAAAGGCCATGTTCTTTGCTTGTAATCTAATTCTTTCAAATCACATAGGACTTGGTGATTGGCCTGCACAGAGTTCTAGGAACACGGCGTTTTGGATCGTGTATTTATCTCCAGGAAGGTTTGGTGAGGAGTAACAGCCACAACATTGTTTGATACTTTTTTAACACATTGAAGCTGATGTTTGTTTCTAACACGAAAGAAGAAATAGAGGTTTAACACATTCTCTAGGTGGTGGTAGGCCAGCAAAGACTAGGACAGCGTATGGATCTTGTTTTCTTTTATTTATTTATTTATTGGTGTTTTGGGATTTGAGGCGTTTGCGTTTTGTACATTTGTAAACGCAAACGTCGGAGTCTTTGTAGGGAGATATGGTAGAGACGGACAGGGTGGGGAGAAGAAGCTGCCCGAAAAGTTTTGTACATTGATTTGATTTGGTTTGGTTGGTTGGTTAGAGACCACTGTCTTTTTTTTTTTTTTTTGGTTTAGTTAAATTCTTTGGAATAGGGTAAATTGTTTCATCATATTCTTATATGATTCTTTCGAGGTGAATCTTTTGTTTCTTTCAGAAAATAATTTTCAATTTGATTGATTCTTTCCTTTTTTTTTCTCATGTATTTTAGATTCTAATGAAGAAATCTGAAATATATTTTTCTACACAGTTAAAAAAAAAATGAGATCCGTTTTGACACGTGTTACCGAGGCGTGTAGAGGTAGGTACGGTGACAGGAATTGGAGTTTTGTTTATTTTGGTTGTCTGCAGATTTGGATAATCTGCTCTAAAGTAAAGAGATAAATTGTTAGCAAATAAGGATTTCAAGTACAAATCCAGAATCAATCTCCCAGGGGAAAAAATTTGTACGTGAACCACCGCTGTAATTGAGAATGGCCGGAAGTTTAAGCCCAGATCAGCTCGAATTTTTTCACTCCCAAGGTTTGTATAAAAAGTAAAACTTAATTTGTAACAACTAACAAGTGGAATGACTAAAGAAGTTGAATTTAGGGTATTTGGTAATCGAATGTTTCGCGAGTGAAGAAGAGATAGGAGGGTTAAGGAAGAGGATGGATGATTTGCTCACTCAATTTGATTCCTCCGTCTCCTCTATTTTCTCCACTACTAATCAGGTTTTGTTCATTCCTCTCTATCTTCTTCATCTCCTTTTTTTTTTTTTTTTTTTGATTGAATACTTTAAAAAAATCTGATTTTATTAATTTTGATTTATTGTAGAAGCACACAACCGATAATTACTTCTTTGAAAGTGCTGAAAAAATCTCCTTCTTCTTTGAAGGTACACTTATTCTTCTGGACTTGTCATATTCTTCCTATCATCTTCTTGCCAATTTATATGCTCATCTATGTATGTGTACATGTTCTCTGTTTTTGTTTTTTTATTACCTACCTAGTTGTACAATTATCAATTTTCATCGCTATTTTACAAGCTTTTCTGAATACCACTACAATCTCTTCTCTTGTTTTAGTACAATGTTATATATGATTATGATTATGAATCTTTATGCAATGCAATGTTTGAATCTTCAGCTTCACTCATCCTTTGTAATGACTTTATTAGGATGCAATTTTCTCAAAATATCTATATCATTCATTACTCATCTTATAGTATTTTTTTTTCCTACTCCATCTATAAGCTGAAGAGTCTTGTCTTTGAATGAATCTCAGAAAAAGCTTTTGGTGATGATGGGGAATTAAAGCAACCCAAAGATCTTTCTATTAACAAAGTTGGCCATGGTATTTTCAACCTCTAATCTCTTCTCTTTTTTGCTTTATTATTACATCATTTTCGCTTTGGCCCTTGGGTAGAGAAACTATAGCCCACAAATTTTAATAACGTGTTGTTGGTGCAGCACTTCATGAGCTTGACCCTTTGTATAAGAAATTCACATATTCGCCAAAATTTTCAAGTTTGGTATCATCCTTGGGTTACAGGAGACCAGTCGTCATGCAGTCTATGTACATTTTCAAGGTTTTTTTTTTTTTAATTTACTTCTACACTTTTGGTTGTTTCATCTTTGTATGTTTTCAAACTTTGATCAATGGAAATGTCTAGCTGCTGAAAATCAATGTGTTCATACTATATGTTGATTGCTATTTGTAATTAGGAATTGAGATTAATATGCAAATGTTTAACAGTTGAGAAGGCCTATCATCAATTGTATTTATACTAACAAATTTAGAGTTAGTATTTGTAGTTACATTTAAAGTAAACTATCTAAACCCATATCATTCCCATCTCTAAATAGTATATGTTGGAACCTTTCACTATGCGACTTTGTAATTTGGAATATTGATTTTACTAGCAACCTGGTATTGGAGGTGAAGTTGTGCCGCACCAAGATAATTCTTTTGTGTACACGGATCCACACAGTTGTACTGGTCTCTGGATGGCTTTAGAAGATTCTACAACAGTTAACGGTTGTCTTTGGGCAATTCCTGGATCTCACAAGAGTGGGTCTTTATTCCTCTATTTCTCGTAATCTTCATAGTTTTGTTGTGCTTATCTTGACAATCTTTTTTATTTTTCGCTGATATGTTTCAGATGGTCTGGTTAGAAGATTTATCCGGAGTGAAAATGGTGTAACCTTTGATCGCCCACCCCCATCTTACGAGCAGAAAGATTTTATTCCTATTGAAATGAAAGCAGGCTCGTTGATTGCAATTCATGGTGATCTAATCCATCAAAGGTAAATTTCATCTTCCATATGACTCAGCTTGCTTATAGTTTAGATTCGGCTGAGCTCTAAAAATTATGTTCTGTTCTGTTTTTGTTGTGGAATTTGGGATGCAGTTTCGAGAATCTATCCCCGAAATCAAGACATGCCTATAGCTTACATGTGGTAGAATCTGATGGATGTAAATGGGCAGAAGACAACTGGTAAGTCTTTATTTAATTTTTGTTCAGTTCATTCCCATATATGCAAAGTCTTTTTGAGTCTTTTCCTAGTTCTTTAGCAATGGAATATTTACAGTTCAATTATATTTAGGATACAAAGAGAAAAAATGCCGGAGCCTCTGTATGTTCTTCCTTGATTCAAGCCATTAGCGAAAAAACACTGGTGAATTGTTGTTAATCATATTTCTTTTACACACGACCTTTTGTGAGAACTCCGAACAGTAATAAGAGCATGGCGAAAAGGGCCTTCTTGTGTCATTTGCTTGTTGAATACAATTTGTTTCTGCTTAGTCTCTGTAGTTCTGTCTTTAGATAACATAACTCAGTGGTCAATAAAGTATGACAGTGATTACTTGATGTTTCTATTAATTCGTAGTAATTACTAATTAGACATTGAAGAAAGTCATAAGAAGAAGTTAGGACCCATAAACAATTAGAGGTAGAGGAAAGATTGACCATTGGATACAGTTTTTTTTTTTGTTATTGCCAAGCTGAATGAAATGTTAATGTGGTTTTAGGAATGAGACAAAACTATCTCTGTCCTATTGCAATTGTACCATGGAAAAAAATCGTGGGACAGATCTTTTTGGTGCAGAAACAATAGAGTCAATTAAGGAGTTATGGCCAAAGTGATAAATGCTTTGTGTAGTTGTCTTTAGGAAGTGTTCTTCATCCTCAGTGCTGAAAAAGCAAATTTATTAATACCATTATACATTCATGTCCTTTTTCAAAAGTACAAAAGATGGGTCGACGTTTTGTTTCTGGTAGATTCTTATCTCATTATTTTGCACAAAAATCCTAAGAAACTGTAAAGGCCTTTTGATATCTCTTAAACTCATGAATCTATGAGTGCGCGAGTAAATTAATCAATCCTTTTGTTTCCATTAGAAATAAGAAATGGGCAAAACATTAAAGATCTTTTGTCTTCGCTTCATCAAACCTCAACGGTACGCACTTTTTTGATAATAAACCGCACATTTGCCAACTTCACTGAAAATTCTAAACACAGTGCCATGTCAGTATCGAATGTCTCTCTCTCAGAGTTACATATAAGATGCAGTGGAAGAAGAAAAAGAGAGGCAGGCATGTGAAGAAGTAGAAAACATCAATTTACAACCAAAAACAGAAACAGAAACACAAATCTAATTAATATATTCGTTGCATAGACAACGAAGCATCGAAGCTTTCACTATCACTTTCGGACATGTATATATATAGATAGTTGAAGCTCCAAACCCAACCCCCAACATTGTCCACCTTCACTTTTGGGTAAGAAAAATAATAATAACAATCTTCCAAACCGTAAAATCATATACAAACATTTACTACACGTCTCCATCTTTCTAACCTCTACTAACTCTAACTGAACATCATTTACCCATTTCTCGACAAAGCAACAAATAGAAACTTCATTAAATCCACTTGTCCAATTTTATTTATTACTCACACATGGGTTTTGGCTTCACTTCTTCAGAGGCATGAACTCGTAGTAGTAACAATAGTTGCAACACACTTGCTTTGCTTTTGTATCATTCTTCTCCTTTCTAAACCGGTTGGTTTTCTCTTGGTTCACCATAACCGGGAAGAGATTTAAAGTTCTGATCTCCCTCGTTTTTCCGTCTCCGTTGACATTATATTCGTTTTCGTCGATGTTAATCTCTTGAGTTAAAGACGAAGTAACAAGATTTATCCACGTGGTCTCTTTAATATCTTCCGATGCCCTCTCAGATTCTTCTGTTGTCCCATTATTAACATTCTTGTCTTTATTGTAACACGCCGTAACTAATTTATGCTGAGCAGAAATGACAAAACCATCTATTCATTTCTGGAGATAACTTTTTATTTAATTAAGTGATGGTAAATAACAAAAGAGATGACTCATGACATGAATAAAAAAAATAAAAAAAACTAGCAGTCTTTTGTAAAAAAACTTTGACCTTTTCCTTATTATCTGTAGCCCTTTTCTGCATCCATTACTAGTCATATATTTATATGTAAGTGTTTTGTGTGTATATTTGTATGCATATATGCATTAAAAATATACCTGTGGCCGTGGGTTTGTGTGTGGGAAATATGGGGAGCTCTTTGTTTGATCAACTCCATCACCACCTGTAGTTACCACGTCATGTTATATATATATACGAAACTAGCATTACGCAGACACTTAGGTAGTTTTCCCCATTAATTAAGAAAATCAAACTTCATATCTGAAAACTAATTAAAAAAGGGACGGGTATTTAAACTACTAAATAATTCTCTTATGTTTTATAAATATGTATAGATCAACTAGTTATTACCTGATGAACCATTGACGTTTTGATGTGGTTCACGAACGTTGTCAATAGCACCTCCTTCACAACGGCGTCGCTTTAGTCTTTCTCTAGCCTTATGATTCTGAAACCAATAGAAAACGTTCTTCCCTTCGATTTTGCCATATTTACGTAGCTTAGATGCTATCTGTTGGATCTGCTCCGTCTTCGGCGTCCGTGTCCCGCTCCTGTAAAGCTCTTCCAGCGTCGCTATCTGCTCCGGCGTAGGATTCCATCTCGACGCCGCCGTCCCAAGAACGTTGTTTTTCCCAGCACAGAGTCCTCCTGATGATGCAGTGATGAGTTGATGATCATGGTCGTTGCCGTTAATATCACCTGAGAAACAAAAGTATTAAAAACCAAAAGCAAAAACAAAGACTAAGGGTTTTATGAAGAGGTAAGGCTTTTGGTACAGTGTGTGAGAAGAAGATGAGGTTGAGTAGTAGAGAGTGGCAAATAGTTGATGAGGTTGTTGTTGGAGATGTAGCCCATGCTTGCTTGCTATCTTCAAACCCAAACTTTGACCTAATCACTTTAAATTTTGTGAGAGACAAAATTTTGCTAGGGAAATGGGATTTGAGAGAGCAATGCTTGAGTTTCAGTGCTGTGTTGTGTGTGGAAATGAATGATGAGAGGTTTACTTGTGGTGCAAGAGAGATCAAAAGGCTACCAAGAGATTGATTTTTGTGTCTATCATACTTTGCCTTTTGTTCTGTTTTATAGACAAACCAAAATATGTACATATACACATCTATAGATACAGACACACAACAGAATATACACACTTGTTATTGAATTTTGTTTTCAACAGGAACAAATTAACATGTATATAAAATATGTTTCTAATTAACTAATTAAATCAAAAGGAAAGGAGTAAACATAATTATTTTAAACCAATTTTAGAAGATAATAAACATAAATAATTATACAAAAAAATTTAAATAAAAACATATAGAATAATTATAACAAATTTTGTAAGTTCAAAAATATTATATTAAAAGTGGATTTAACGATTTACTGTTTGACTAGAGTTGTCTACGAGAATTCCACGCGCAGTCTTTGCGCGTTAGGCGCGTTGTGCAAAAATCGCCACCCTTATAGTTAACGGATTTCGGCAAATTTTGGCAAAATTATTAACTTAGCCCAATAGACGCGCGTGGGCTGACTTTAGGCCTTTCCTATATTAAATGGGCTGTAAATTTGGACTAATCAAATAGAATGGACATAACCTACCTAAAACGGAATACCTAATTATCAGCCCATTTCAAGACAAAAACATGAATAATTTAAATTTTACACAATATGTAAGTACAACCATCCCGGAAAAAAAAAAAAAAAAAAAACTAAAAACTCCATTATAGGGGTAAATTGGCTTCATGCTAAAGGTGAAATGTACTCCTATAGATCAAAGACAAGTGTTGGATCCTTCACACACATCTTAAGCAGGCTAAGTTGAAGACACAAGCTCAAGTACAACTTGCTGAGGAGAGAAGCGATCAAGCACAAGCTGGATCATTCAAGTAAGGAGAGGAGCTTGCTATGGTCGCCTATACCAATAATGTTGTGAGGAAATCAGACTTGGAGGCCCTTATCAAGTCCATTGCCGCTCTTACCAATAAAGAATCCGGTATCACTCATTTAGCTTTTTTGCCAAATTCACCTAGTAAAATATTGATAGTTTATTCAGATGCCTCACATCACATGATTAGCAATAATTTATACTGTCCTAATAACCAGATTTGGAAAAATTTAAGTGTATTATATTTTTCAGTAACAACCAACTGGAGATATCATCATAGGAAGCATCCCCTTACGAGATATTATTTGGTTTTTAAAAAATGAAATTTTCACTCTTGAGTTTAGGAAAATTTCTAACAAATCAAAATAAATTTATAAATTTGTGAAAAACAGAAAATAAATTTGAAAAATATGGGAGATGAGAGTGCATGGGGTAGTTGAATAATCACTATAGCTCCTTAAATCTTCTCCATTTATGGCTCCCACTGTACAAAACATTCATTCCACATGCAACAACCTATCTCTGAGGATATTTCTCTTTAACCAAATGGACCCTTTAAAAATCAAATTATTTTATAAATTTAAAGTTGATGTACACAAAATTGTAATGATCTTGTGGCAAACAAAAATTATCTTGTTTGTATTTAATTAGATATGCAATTTTACGTATATATAATTACTCTATCTATTAACGTTTTTATTTATTTGGTTAAACATTCATTCTTTTTGCCTCGACTATTCGGGATTAAATTCAATAGTTGTTTTAGAAAATTATGTATTTAAGTCTCCTACCTTAACAAAAATAGAAATATTAATCCGTGAGTGAATTAAAATTGATATGAGCATTAAATATGTTTGTACGTATATAATTATAAAATTTCTCAAAAAATGAGAAATATAGAGAGGTCCTTGGAGATAGGCATCCCCATCGAGAGAACCGTATGCATTAAGTTCAACACACATTTAAATGAATAAAAGTTATTAAAGCTAAACCACCAATGGCCTACAGTAATAAATAATATATTTTCCCCACGTCACAATAAACATTTTGCCAATTTTTTTAATACTATACAGTAGACGCCATGCTTTTCGTGAATTAGCCGATTTTCGCACAAGTTAAATCAACATCCATATGGCCGTAATAGTATATAGTAGGGAAAAAAAAATCCGAAACAATGGGCTCATTATAATAAAATATAGTACTATAGTTTAATGCATGATTTTCACCGAATTTCAAGTCTTTGGTTCTCCTTTTTCATGGAGCAGCAGTCAACAGCTTCCATCTTCATATATTATACTATAATTAAACATTTAATGATACTAATATACGAATTTGGAGTTTTTTTTGGGTCCACTCAACATCAAATTTTATTTAAAACGGATATTTCGTATTCGACGATTAAAATTTTATTATGGAGAAACTGTCACAAGTCTTGTATTTTGGTGAGCATGTTAGAGAACAAACCTAGTTTGACTCTGTTCTGTACATGGAATTTATCATTTTCCTTTAGTTGTCGCTGCTGCAAATGGTGTTATTATCGAGATTACATTTTGAGAAAACAAAAACGAGTTTATTTGTTGAATAGTTCTACGACATTTAAATTAGAAACAGAAAACGTAACTATCTGGAATATAGTTTTATGGGAAGAAAGAGTTTGAATTTAGCTATAATCATGGTTGTAAAGTGATAATAGGTTCAGTGCACTATTTGACGAGAATATAAGGGATTAGAGGAAGAAGAATACGATACATGATTATAGGATTAGTGTATTTTAGATGTAGGATTAGAATATTACCTAAATATTGTTTTCTAGATAAACTTAAGACAAAATATCATCATTCGGAAAATCATCTAGAATTAATAAAATGGAATTAAATAACATAAATTAATCACTTTTAGCAAAAAGACAACCTTCTTTTCTGCAAAGAACATGATCGACCAAGAAAATCCATGCATTCGAATCTTCAAAATGAAATACTTTGTACTAAAAAATTACAAATTCCAAAACATAGTGATTTAATTAAATAAATACAAAATTAATCTCAATAATTCATGAATCTCGAAGGTCGATAGTAACCATTGAAGCAAAAGAATTACAAGGGAACAGAGAGAAACAAGATCATGAACTCTTAGCCTCAGAGAAATGAAGGCTAAGGATAATGATCCATATCTCTTAGTGTGCCCAACCAAAAAAAAACACACACATACACACACACATAAAAGTAGCTACATAGATTCAAAGCAGAAACTCAAAAGGCAATAATTTGTTGAAGCTGGAAGAGAGATTAGACAAGACACGTGTTACTAATTAATTAGTTTATTAGTTATGAAGAGGATTTGGACCTGTGTGAACTAATCTCTTGTCGTCTTTATAAACATCATCTCGACGTGGACCCGTGAACGACATTGAGGCTTTAGGAGCTTGAAACGACGACGGTTCATGGAAAGGATCAGCCTTTCTCGGTGAAGGGTAGGACTGATAATAATACTGATTAGGAGAACCAGCTGATGAGGAAGTCAAACCAAACTGAGCAAAGATCAAGATTCCCCAGAAGAATACAGCGGCGTAGGCGGTTGTGGTGATGGTTCGTCTTCTTCTTCTTTTCCTTCTTCCTACAAAAACTTCCATGGCAGTTTGATTTTGAGTGAAAAGAGAAGCTTTTATGGGGTTTTTGAGAAGCCCATGAAGTTATTAAAACTTAAAACAGAGTACTCGAGTATGTATATCTCTTTCTCTGTTTTCTTTTGACAAAAATATAAATTTCCCTTTTTGTCGGTGTCTGGAAGTGCAGAGCAGGTTTTGAAATCAAGAAACTGATGAGAAAAATGGGGGTTTAAGTGATTATAATAATACTAACTTCATGATAACTTTGAGTAGTAGTAAAAGAGGTTAATCCCATAAGACAAAACTCTTTGTTTGTTTGAGTCAAATCTAAGTAACAAAAAAGTTTGTCTGGACCTCGTTGGATAATGAGAAAGAAGAAGAAGAAGAAGAAGAAGAAGAAAAAGAAGAAGAAGAAGAAGAAGAAGAAGAAGAAGAAGAAGAAGAAGATGTAGTAGAATAAGGAGAAAGATGAAATTTTTTTTTTTGTTGGAATTAGCTTTATGTGTTCTTTATTCTAACTTTAGTTTTTTTTTTTTTGTTATGTGTCTTATAAAACGATATTGACCCTTGATTCCTGGGAGAACCTTCTCTCATATCTGTACTGCTTGGATCTTTTTATTATCTAACCTCCAATACTTTGATTGTTCTCTCTGCTTAAATTTTTAATCAATTAGAGTAATAAATACTCCAATTAATTTTCAAATTCTGCCATGTTGCTTGGGACAGTTCAGTATTAATAGCCATTGTCCCCGGGAAAAACAGTAATAAATCGAATTTATGTGTTCTGAAAGAAGAAAAAGAGAAAGAAGAGTAAAATCAAATTGATGTAACGTAGAAAGTGTTTTTACTAATTAAAGCAAGTAGTTTTTAATGGAAGATTACCTTTGACCTTAATTTTGCTAAATTAATATAATAAAATATATATATATATATATATATATGTAATATACCCTTGCTGCAGAGATTTTTGCTTCGAACGTCTTGAAGACAAAGTGATAATCTCTGTTCTCTGTTTTGTCTCCATCTCTCTCTCTGTGTGTTTCATTCATGTCTTCTTGTGCTATCTTTCACGAGAATTTTTTCTATTTCTTGCTTCTTTTATGTCCCTGCTTTTCAACTCTTAGAGAAAACCATAAACAGAGTCAAACTCAGTTTTTGATCACTGTCAATAGCATCGAATTACTGACATTAACACTAATTTGACCATTCTTTTATTTCCTGCAAAAAGGTGTGCAAAGTAGTTCAATTTAAGCTATTTTTACATCACCAGAGATACAATACAAGACCTGTAAAAATCTACCAAATTTAATTCCTGAGATATATACAAAATTCATTAATTGGTTATAACGTGAGGCAGTCAAAGATGTACATAATTAATGAGGCAATTAAATATCAAACCAGCATTAATGAGTATAATGTATAGATTAAGTTAGCTTGTATCTACCTTATTTGCTAGAGTCGCTCTGTTTCAGGCATCAGTGACTTGTGCCGAAGATGAAACAAAAGCTTTTGTTGCCATGTAGACATGAGCTTGGTTTTGCATCAACGGGTCTTTGAATCTATTCAAAGATTCAGATACATTCAAAATTTCTGGATGCATTTCTCATAAGACCTTTAGATCAACAAGTGAAGTCACCAGAAATCTTTGCAAGAGCAAACACCATTTCTAAAGTGGTGAAACCTGTTCTTGTCTCTCATGATGATTTCTCTCGAAATAAGCCTGGAAACAAACTTGGAGAAAACGTGGCAATCCTCACAGGTTCTCAAGTTCTTCATAACCCGTATTGGATGTTCCGCTCTCCCATTAATGAGTGCAAATGCAATCGCGAGCTTCTCACTGTGATGACTGAGAGATAATTCTTTTTCCTCCAATTCTACATCATGAAATACAGAACTAGTCTCGGGAACATATCCCATGCTCCTTATCTTCTTCAAGATTTCCTCCAATTTATCATATATTGCCTTTGATTGAGGATGTGACTTGTCTCCTCTATTGAAAAAATGAACTTTGCCGTCAAATTCAATAGAACTATAAGCAGAAATCTTTTTAGTCCCTAGTTTCCTCATTTTACTCCTTACTTTGTCAACACAATCCCATTTACCAGCAGCTGCATAGATGTTAGACAATAGTACGTGGTATGAACCAATATCAGGAGCTGTTTCTACAAGAACGTCTGCCACTTTTTGCCCCAATATCATATCACGATGAACCGCACAAGCACCTAACAAAGCTCCCCAGATACCGCTATCTGGTTCCATTGGCATCTTTTTGATAAACTCATAAGCCTCCTCTAGAAGACCAGAGCGTCCCAATAGATCAACCATACATGCATAATGCTCTTTTCTTGGCTCAAGATTCTTATCATTCGATCGAACCATGAGACTAAAATATCTTTTTCCTTCATTCACTAGTCCAGCATGGCTACAAGCAGATAGGACCCCGAGAAATGTTACGTAGTTCGGTCTTAGTCCCTCTTTCTGCATCATACTGAACAATGCCAAGGCTTCTCTGCTATTTCCATTCATTGCATATCCTACAAGCATCGTGCTCCACGAAACTACATTCCTTTGCTTCATTTCGTCGAATAAAACCCTCGCAGCTTCAGTGCTACCACACTTCAAGTACATATCAAGCCTTGCATTTTCGACTATCATGTTACACTCAATTTCTTGCTTCCTCGCTTGATCATAAATTTCTTTTCCAATCTCCAAAGACCCTAGTTGACCACAAGCAGAAAGCACACTCACGACTGTAAAAGAATCAAAATGAACAGAATTCGCACACATCTTGAGGTAATACTCAAGAGCGATAGCGGAATTCCCTGTTTGAACACAAACTGCAATAAAGGCATTCCAAGCCACTAAATCTTTGACTTGCATTGACTCAAACAAGAACTCAGCTGAACTCAATTCACCAAACTTCATATACATCATCACCAACTCAGTTGCAACGCTTCCAAGACATTCAAAACCATTTTTCACCACATGGGAATGAATGACAATTCCACATGGCAAAAAGCCTAGCTGAGAGATGGCCTTCACCACAAACGGGTAAGTAAATTCATCAGGACGGACCCCAAGATCACGCATTTTCTTATAAAGTAAGAAACTTTCATAAGGTATCTGGTTTTTAACGTACCCTTTGAAAAGAGTGTTCCAAAGGAAGATCCTTGGCTTGTGCATTTCGTCGAACAGCTGACGTGCGTAACACATGTCACCTATAAGTACAAGATTCTCTAACAGCTGAGTTAAAAGGCTGTTCTTTTCAGAGAAACCAGTCCTTAGTACAATCGCATGGATCTTCTTAAGCTGCTTCGGCTTTGAAGAGCTTGCTCGTAAAAGCTCGGAGAGCATTTGTTTCGTTAATGGCGTTTGTTGTTTCCCAAGCATCTCTTCCTTTTTTTTTCTTTCTTTTTTTTGTGAAGTGATCGTTTCTAACTTTTAGTTATGTTAAAATGTATTATACTCTCTGATTTTTGTAAAGCCCAATATTGGCCAATAAAGTAAGCCCAAATAATAGCTTACTCCAAAACTTAAGAGAAGTTTTAATATGGGCCGAAAGACCCAAGGATCAAAAGTGTCGAAAGCATAAGAAATTTCTCAAAAGTCAACAAAACACATTCGCAGCGTAAGCGACGCTAATCTGACTTTGGGAAAAGTATTTGTTTTCTTTAGTGTGTATGTATATTAGCATATAATTTTTTTGTAATAATAGAAAGTAATAATGTTTCTATTATTATTTATCCAAAAGACAAAAGTTTTCATTCAGTACATTATTGATAGTTCTCTGGACATGGTTGTTAAAAGGACTCAGCATCATATTAAGTTCATTGTCTAATAATATTTTCTTCTCAGATCATGATTTTTCTAGTTTTATTTAACTTTTCGAGGGGACAGGAAAGCGTGAAACACGTTTGGCCAACAATAATATTCATTTCTTATTTGATTTTAGCCTTCTAGAACATCCTCGTTGATAAACTTAGTTAAAAATAATCTTTAAAAAATAACATTTCATCCAATTAAATCATGCCATAGTCATGTGGCAATGTTTCTAGATAAACACGGTTTTATATTATTATTATTTTTAATTTTAAAAAATCTAAAAACATTAGTAATAAATGAGCGATGTACTCTTTAGATCTCCATGGAGACTGTTCAATCAGGATTTCAGTCCTGTCCGTTGCAGTTGAGATTTTTGTTTTCTTTGGATTTATATCCAAAATATAACATGATCTAATATGAATAGTTAAATACAGATTCAATTCACACTCGGTTTACTTCTATAAAAAAAATATTCTTAGTTTTTTTTAATAGTTAAAAGTTTCAAAAGTTTATTTATAACCATATTAAGATATATGGCAAACCAACAAAAAATCATATGAAGATATTGTTGGCTTTCGGATCGATTGCTTATACTATTATTATTCGGTTCAAATCGAACCACAGTAGATTGACTGGATTAAATTCTACTTTAAAGCACATATCTTATTAATCGTTAAATTTCAAAAAAAAAAACTTATTAAACGTTTATCCCTAAAAATAGTCCAATTTTATTATTTGATTGATGCCAATTACCAACAACACATTAATTGATTATCGCTTATGGGTTTTAGACCACTTTTAAAACTACAATGTTGTAAAAATTATTTTTGTAAAGCAGTCGTTTTCAGCCAGGTATATAGGTCTGGGCATTTTCAGATTCGGATCGGTTTGGATCGGATTGAGTCGGATTCGGATTATTCGAATATGTGATTTTATAATCCGAATACTATTCGATTGTATTTTCGAATCGGATCGGATTTCATCGGATTCGGATCGGATCACAAATTTTATATCTAACCCGATAAAAACCCGAAATTTGTTTGGATTCAGTTAATAAATCTGAATATCCGAAAAATCCTAAAAATCTAAAATACAAATCCAAGTTTTTTATTTTTTTAAAAAAATAATAATAAGAAATTTAATCAAAAATAAAATTTTAATTGAAAAGTATAAAGAAATATTTTTGAATATATCATATAATTATAAATATTGATAACTAATATATACTTTGTATATTTAAGAATATATATAATTATATATAACTATATATTATATATTTCGGATATCGGATCGGATTCGGATTATAACCAAAATCGAAATTTTTTTAGAATAAAAACCGATCAGATTTTATAAGGTGTTCGGTTCGGATTCGGTTCGAATATTTTTGGATTGGATTTTCGGATATCGGATTTTATACCCAGTCCTCCCGGTATCTATGTCACCCAATTAGATACCGGGATTCACCCAATTTTATTATTTTTGTTGAAAGACGAAAGCTTCGCTAAAATATGATTTATCATCGATCATATATATATATATATGATAACGATTTTCTAGGCATCTAAAATATTTTTGGCGATGGTTTCAGGGAAAGCTAAGTATACATATTGAAAGCCAATGAATCATATCAATATATAATACACGATATAAACTTGGTAAACGTAAATTAGCAAACAATAGAAATTAATCGTAAATTTTAACTTTTACCCTTTCACGTAAATCGTAATTAATAATATGCATGACCATATTTTTATTTATATTTTTTTAATCCAGTTTGTAATAATGCAAGATGAGAAAATTGTGGTAAACAAAACAAAAATTGTCGTTAAATAAAGAGGAAATAAATATGCGTTTTAACTGTTGCATTCTCTATATAAACGAAAGAGACCACAAAGTGATAATACTCACCAATCAAAGGAACACAAAAAACACTACACAAAGAAAGGAAAGAGAGATGGCGACGTCGGGAACATATGTGACGGAGGTTCCATTGAAAGGATCTGCGGAGAAACACTATAAGCGGTGGAAGGAAGAGAACCACCTCTTTCCCGATGCCGTCGGCCACCACGTCCAAGGTGTCACCGTCCACGACGGCGAATGGGACTCCCATGGATCCATCAAGATATGGAACTACACATGCGGTAAAGATACATTTACTCTCATTATAATTCACGTCTATAGCGAATACATTTATCAAACGGTTTGACCATATATATGTAAGTTCTTTAAATTTGATTCATTTTATTTGTAAACCAGAGTTTTATTTGAAAGTAGATTTGAGTTTTTTCTTCTTTCTTTTTTTTTTTTTTTTTGGGTAGGGGTGATCATTCTTCCCAAAGTAAAACTATTTTTGAGATCTATGGAACAACCATACATAATATTTTTTTCTTCTTTTTTTTTTTTTGATAAAACAACCATACATAATAATCTTGCCATTTAAAACATTCATAACTGGAATCACATAGGAAAAATCTCTTTACCTTGATTTTTGTTTAAAAGAACCTTCTTAAATTATTCGCATTCTTACTTAAATGAAAAGGATATTTTTTTCTAGTTGAGTGTTTAAAAAAAATCCAAATGTAGATATGGTATGCTAACTTATGAATGAAACACATGTACGAAGATGGGAAAGCGGAGGTGTTCAAGGAAAGGAGAGAGATAGACGATGAGAATATGGCGGTAACGTTCAGAGGTCTAGAAGGTCACGTGATGGAGACTCTTAAAGTGTATGACGTCATTTTCCAGTTCATTCAAAAGTCGCCTGATGATATTGTCTGTAAGATCACTATGATCTGGGAGAAGCAAAACGATGACATGCCTGAGCCTATCAACTACATGAAGTTAGCTAAGATCGTGGCTGCTGAAATGGACGACCACGTTCTCAAAGCCTAAATCCCTTTGACCTCAACTCATTATTATTATCATCATCATCATCATCATCTACTATCTTAATTACATGGCTCCTTTTGTGTGACTGGATCTTTGTATGGTGTGTTCTATATAATAAATGCTTGTCTTGTATGTATGGTTTCGTCTAGATTCTATACTGTATTTTGCTTTGATGTTATATATTATGGTGACATATGTTTCATCTATAATACAGTGAACACGTATCCTTGTTATATAAATATGATACAGTAAAACTTATATAAATTAATAATGTTAGAACCGGAAAATTTTATTGATTTAGATATGTATTAATTTATCTATAAATTAATTTATAGAGAGTTTTCTAAATTTTTTTAAAAAATCAAAATTTTTTAAAAAAATGAGAACAATATTTCAATATGTTTTAATGTATGTATATATTAGGAAATAATAATTACATATATAATTTTTAAAATAAATTTTGATGCAATTTGAGAAAATAATATCATATAATTTGATATTTAAAAAAAAATAAAAATAAATTCGCACAAATTTATAAATTTAATAATAAATAAATAACATATTTCACTAAAATATATTATATATATAATATATGTATATAATTATTAATTTATGTTATTAGTGGGACCATATATTTATATAGAAATTAAAAAAAATATTAACTTATTATCTTATGGAAATATGTTAAATATTACACTGGTCCAACTCGAGACCGTGATAATTTATTAATTTAGATAGGTTATTAATTTATCGAATATTAATTTATAGAAGTTATACTGTATATAGTAATTAATTTTGTCCCTTTTATTATTCATTATACATAATTACATATGTATAGAAGGCTCACATTTACATATTTTTCATCATTTCGTATGATCATTTATTTAGAGAAATAAATGCTGTCTTCGTATGCTCATTTAGTCATTGTACAATTCATTATTTTCTAATTGTATTTTTTGTATCTTCCGTATCTTCATCCAGTAGACGGTTTGAGTTCTATGAACACACATTAAATCAATAACTATTTCGATTAGGGGGCTTTTCAAAATAGATTTAAGATGGATCGATTTGTTTAACAGTTTAAGGCTATGTTTTAAATGTGTTGGTGGGTGACGAGCATAGTGGTCATCATGTCAAACCTAATTCTTATCCATTGTGCGTCTTGTATGGTAAGGACATGGAAAACGTGAACTATGATTTTTTACAACACAGTCAAAATTAGCAGTAAATATCCATTAACCTAAATGTATTGACTTGCTGGTCAAAAAAAAAAAACGGTAATCACATGAATATATAAGAAGAAAAATCTTGGATTCAAAATTTTTATTCTTTTAATAGAAAATTTCTTTCAATTTGTAAAGACAGAACCGAAAAATGCAAAGAATGGGAGGGTAATATATATATGATATATCTAACAGCGCTGAATGTGATAAAATTTGTCTGCCAACAAAAAATGTGTTCTGAAAAGGTTACGGTGGCCCATGCAGACGTAGGCAGCCAACTAATCTCTAGTTTCTACGAACTCGTATTCATTTGTTAATTAGTTGTTTGACAGATCCCAAAATGCCATCAATATGTTGTGGACTATATTGTCGACGTCGTGTTCTTAGTGATCCACTAACTTATAGTAAACGAAACTTAAAAGTTGTGGCCCTTGTGGGCCATTTGAAATATCTCTCATTTACATGCGTGAAAAAAAAAAATATCTTACAAGTTATACTTATTAAATCTTATATATATATATATGCATATTAAAATTAAAATACTATAATATTTATAATTAAAGATTAATGAAATAAGTCTTTAATAAATAAGAATTAATTTAACAATCAAACACTTTTTCTCATTAAACATTGTATCCAAATTAGAATGATTGATAATCTAAAGAAATTTGAAGTATACAAATTCTAAAATTTACAAGAAAATCTGATATTTAAATTTATTTAAATTTAAATATTTTCATTTCAATATTTTAGAGAAAAATTAATTTTTAGAATATAAAGTTAAGATAGCAGCCGAACATGATTTATTTGCCTGTACGTATTACGGTTGACCCATTGTAGTTTAGAAAAATATATGGGTATGCTTAAACGGATTTGTACCGAACAGTTTGACAATTCTTGTGTCACACACTGATTAAATTTTTAGAATAATAATTCATAATCATATAATAATAAAATGATTATAAATACAAATGAGCAAGAAAATAACTTATCAAATGTCCAAATTTAAATTTATAAAACAACAAAAATTCAAATAGAAAATATGTTTCTTTAATATATTATAAATAATAAATAAACAAAAACCTACATATATTAATTAAACGAAAATATATAAAGTAAAAAATTACAAATTTATATTGGAATAATTGAACATGTTCAAATTTGTAATGTAACAATACAAAGAAAGACAGAACTAAAAATCCAAAGCAGAAACTGAAGCACTCAAAAGACATTCAACCGAACACATACAAATGTAAAAAAAAAAGACAGCATTTCTTGTTGATCATGCCATTTGAAATGGTGATCAAGAAAACAAACATAATTGTTACAACATATCAAAACAACAACAGATTCTCCTTAAGAAATAAAAAAAGGAACATTAGTTAGGTAGAGGAAGAGGCAGCTTTAGAAGAGGAAGAAATACCTCTGCAACCAGCACCTTCATGCCATTCAAGCATGACTTCAATCTCACCGCACTCGACATTATTAAGTCTTAAGATCAAGTCTTGTGTGATCTTACCATTGTTCCAAACAATGCTACTTTCATCTGATAAACAATTGTGTCTTGATGGTTGAACTTTTTTGATAGCACATCCATTAGGAAGCCTTAAAAGCTCCATACCCATTTTAAGAGCTTCTAAGTAAGGTTCAATGTCTAAATTTGCATCTCCCATTTTGTCATCTCCAGTGTATTTGTCCCAGTCAAACACTGTCTGAACCATTACAATAAGCAACAACAATGATAATAATGTTATATTCTTAATGAACAGAAGAAACAAGATTTTGGCTTTTGTCTGAATCAATAGAGTTAAGTTTACCAAATGAATTGGAACACTGGGATCTTTGATTGCAACAGTCATTTCTTCATTCCAAACTGGGTTGCAATTTCTTTTCACCACTCGTGTCTTCAATGTCTGAACATTTGAAATTTTTATTTTTTTTTTAATAACAGAGAATATAAAGCAAAAAAAACCCCAAATCACAGAACGATTAATATATGTAACAAGGAATCTGAAGTTTAATTTCATAATAATCTTTATTTTTTTATTTTTGTCTTAAAAACTTGATTAACGAATATTATATAATTAGGCGATTAATTATCTAAAGATTTGGTGATTGAAGGAGAAAGAAATAAGAATTGTGAGAAAGGAATCGATGTGTGATGATAAGATGGAAGGAAGAACCTGATCGGCGACGTTGAAAACGATGTAAGGATCGCTGCTTCTATGATCACGAATAGCCAGATTGATCCCTCTTTTGACGTGAATCGTTAGTAATCCCAAAGGCCTCTGATCCATTGATGTATTTTACTACAACAACAACAAAAAAAAAAAAGAAGCTTTGACTAGGTTTGGAAATGATGAGGAGGAACTAGGAAGAAGAATTAAAAGGAGAGAAATGGTGCTTCTAATCTTCTCCCCCCAACTATTCAACACGTTGGGGTCAAATGGGGCTACTTTTCAACGTTGACGAAATACTTATAATTAAAAACAAAAACAAAAACATATAAATGGGCTTTGAGGACGGTTTCGGTAATTGAAAGGGTTTGCTTTGCTTGCGCATGGCTCAACCTTTCTTCTCCCTTATCAAACCCTAATTTCCATTTATCAATCTCACACTATTCACCACAAACCCTCATTGCAAAACTTACATCCCCACTTTTTATTTCTAATTTCAGATTTTTTTTTTTTTTTTCAAATACTACAAACGAAACGATCATAGATTCCGTGTTTTCTTATTCAGATCTCTTTGTATTTCGTCTATGGATATATTGTAACGTCTTCAATGGTAGAAACAACTCCGATCACCAATGAATATATGCTCTCCCGTTGCACCATTGCAAAAATAAGAAAAGCCAGAAATCTAAGACGACTATAAACAGGTTTTTAGTTAGCATTAATGTATTAGGAAGTGCAGGATCGATTCGTTTTGTTGTGAAATAAGATGAAACTGTAGCCAATGTGATTGATCATGCTCTTAAATGCTATGCCCGTGAAGGAAGGCTTCCACTTCTTGGATCTGATTCCAGCTTTTTCCTACTTTACTGTCCCTACTGTGCTGCTGGAGGTGGCTCTGCATTCACTCCATTGTGCAATATTGGGTCAACCGGATCAAGGAACTTTGTTCTTTCTAAGAAGTTAGAGTCTCATAACCTTGAAGACTCTGTAGTCACAACGACAATCCGGAAGACCTCTGGAAAGTGGAAGGCTTGGCTCAACAAGTCTCTTGGCCTTATGGTTCCTTCCCATTAGATTCATGCTTTGCAGCTTTTTTTTTCGATTTCTATAGTTTTGTTTGTCCTAGGAATAAGCATCAGAACACTTTGTTTGTTTCACCTTTTTAAAAAAATTTGCCACAAAATAAATGGATTGAGATTTGATAGAATAATATGAACTCGTTTCTTGCTCTTTCCTTGATCGTTTCATGTTTTCTACAGCTTCAGGGTTGGGACCAACAATACAAAGTGTCAGAGAGACCAGCAAACAAAAAAGAGTTAATTTTGTGTTCCTAAAGTCGTAAAAATGTATGTCTAAGCCAAACCAAACTAGGCTAATGTGAGAATCTGATCTATGTCAAACATAGAATGTAGCTTCTTCGTTGGCATGATTACCAGGGATGTCCAATCTCTGCATTTCTTGTTGCAGTTGTTGATTCAGATCATGCAGCGTCTCTGCTTGTTCATAATCACCTCTCACTTGTTCCCATGATCGCTGTTTCTTGAGGACTTTTTGTAGGACAAAGAGGTGATACAAAACCATGACTCAGTAGTTTGTGTACTGGTTCTATAGTAGTCCAAAGCAGTTGAAATCTCCTTCAAAATGATCTCAGCATCAGCAATAGAGAGGGATTCTTGAGATACTCCAGATTTCTCAACATTTAGAGCAGTTTCTGTAGCTAAAAGAAGACAAAGACAATTGATGCTGTCAATAAACACTGGATGAGAAAAAGAGAGAAGTTTGATTACATGGAGAACCTGAAGCTTTTTGTTTCTGTTTTTTTCCGCTTTCTTTCTGAGGCACTTGTTATGACTCATCATTTGGAGCAGTCTCCGTTACTAACAGAATCAAAGACAATGTCAACAAACAAATTCTTCAAGTTTTAGGAACACTAACTACAATGAGAAACTTGATGAACAAGGATAAGTTTATTAACCGAAACGAATTGCATAAACTAGTAGTTGTAGCTTTTTCTCCTTATGAGCCATGGACCATCTTGCTCTAGGTTTGTTATCTGGATCTGTATAGCTTGTACTTGCCACTGTTAAATCATCATCTGACTTACAAACAATAATGAGAGGATCAAACAAACAAATTCAAACCTATATTTCTTCTCAGCCAAGAATCAAACTTAAAACTCAATTTAATGAGACAAAAAAAAAACTCAAAGTTGATGCATTTTGAATCTTCTCGCAATGTGTTTTGAACCAGCTGAAGAAATCCCAAAACCCTCAGCACGATGAAAAACATGCGGACTCGTTTTCTCTAATTACGCAGATCAAAAAACTTCTCTGAGATCTTATCTTGATTATTTTATGGACTTCTTTTAATATAAAGTAAATCTGCTGACGGTTATTTGGGGCTTTCAAAGTCTGAGCCCATTTTCTTATTGGGCTGAAATATAGTTAAAACATTAAAAGTACAGTAAATAGCTTAGCAAAATGATGTTTTTTTTCGGCCAATCATTTTCAACTCTTCATTTGCCTTCTTTATAAGTAATCCATTGTATCTAAACATGTGAACTATGCATCCCGTATAATCGTAATCTTCAAAATTTATAAGTATACGTTGACAAAGAAAAGAGTTGGCAAGAAAAACAAGTTATATAAAACCAAAAAAAAGTTTAAGTTATAAATAGAAAGGTAAATAATATATTTCCCAGTTTGTTTTTCAGTCCCTACTTTCGTATGTAAAATAAAAAGTTAAAAAATGATCCGCCTCTCTATCAGAATTCGATTCCAATAGATATTTGATTATGTATAGAGGTGACAAAATAACAAATTAAATGGTTAAATAATGAAAACGACATAGCATTATTTAATCTGGTCCGCCGACTGTCCCAAATAAAATTCTGACGTTATACAAATCAATGGACCGTTTACTTTATATATTTTTTTATCAATCCTTTTGGTATAAATTAGGGATGCTATGACGGTGCGATAATGGTGATTCCATCTTTAGAGGGTTAAAGAATCAGGTTATCTTTTTGAAGAGTTCTTCGTTTTTTTTGTCATTTTTAATCGGGGTATATATATGAATCAGTCATTGTCTAATTGTAAGATGTACAGTAGCAACAACTTGTTTAACAAATTAGTTAAATTTTGACAAAATATGATCCAATCAAATACAAATTTTGGAGAAAAAAATAACTAAAACTAAAATTATATTTAGTTAAATAAGCTTTTACCCAAATCCCTTCTGTAATTTGTTAAATCTAACCTAGTTTGTTCCGATCGATTTTGTTAAAATTTGGTTCCTTTGTACATCCGTAGTTAACTCCTAAATTTAAGAGCAAACAAAATAGAATTCACAAAAATGTTTGATGCCAAAATCAATATACAAAAAAAAAAATCAGAGAATAAGGAAATGTCGAATCTTGCAACAAACAACTGCCGAAATTCAATGTTTCTATATGCTTAGACGCATATAAATTATATATATGTGAATAATAAATACTGTCATGAAATATTTGAAAGGACAATGATAATATAAAACTGAAACTCGATGTGGTAGATGAAAGCAATATATATATATATATATATATATTTCAAATCAAGCGTGGGGTCAATGGAGAATTTGCACACATGCAAGTTGGCAACTTGGTTAAAAAGCATTTTCATACATGTAGGACCTTCCTTTATATATCTAACTAAAAAAATTATCGCATTGTTTAAAGATAAGATTAATAATCTTTTTATAATCTTAATAATCTACATCAGTGAAAAAGAAATGTGGGCAATACTTCATTACTAATCCAGATTATAGATTTATTTCTGTGTTAAATTTTATATAATGATATGGGTCGGATCGATTCTTTTGAGTCTGAGCTACCTGCCTTGTGGGGCATCTACTAATTTAGGGAACCTTATTATGATAATCGTCTTACTAAAAATAATTCGCAGTACTTTTTAGAATATCGAGCTCATAATGTGTAGGTTAAGACTTCTGTTTTAAAAATTTCCGATGATTTATAATACAACTATGCACTTAACACATAAAATATCTATCTATCTACACCAGCTTTTATACTTTGTTTGTTTAATCCTTTAAAAACAAAGCGTTTATAAGTTTTTAACCTTTAAACTACACATGATTTCAACACTTACCGAATATTAAAAATTCGGATATAAAAAGGTGTTGTGTACATCTAAAGAATATCTTCACCTTAACTCATATATTTGGTTTTTTGATATGAGAGAGAGATAATTCCATCATGTGACAGCAGCCAAAGAGAAGAAATTAAGCAAACATCGTTGATCAAACTCCACATTGATCAAAACCTTTTTAGTATTTCATAAAAACATCGCTTATAGTGCTCTTTGTAACAGAATCACTTTTTCTTTCTCAACTTTATTTTAAAGAACTCATTACCAAATTATAAATATATAAAATCACCAGTTATTCAAGTTATCATTCATACGTTTTGCCAAGAAACTGAGATTAAGCATAGTTTATTTAAAAATCTATAAATATATAATAAATACATACTCTTCTTACTTACTTGATCCCCCCCCCCACAAAAAAAAAAGAAGCAAAAATTAAAAATGACCTAACAAAACCACATATAAAGAAATTATAATAGGCCGAACAAAATAAATAAAAGGCAAACCGGTTCGATTCAGTTCGGTTATGGTCTGGTCCGAACATATGTCATCACCGATCCACTGACTCAAACTCAAATGACCGAGGCGACTCACTTTACCGGCAGAGTCTTCATCGAGTCAACTCAGTACGTCGGCAGAGTCTTCATCGAGTCAACTCAGTACGCCACCGAAAGCTTCCAAGCGGAGGTGGTAATGAGCGGGCGAGTATGCCAACCCAACATTAAACATCCATTGTTCTCCTCCACACGATAGCCTTCACCGCCATTAAACAAAGCCAAAAGCATACTTGCTTGCTTAAAAGCGTTAGAACCAAGATGTGCCGGAGCAAAACCGGACGAATCGAACCGGTTTCCCCATTGACTCAACGTTTCGTGTCGCTCAACTCGGTCAGAACCCTCACAAGCCACGAGATTACAAATCTGTTTCCCTAAGTAAACTTCCGACATGACTTTGTCTTGGCTACTTGGAACTCCTTCCAAAGAATCAAACAAGGTCGAATAGTAATGTAACGATTCAGTAAACCGGTCTAAGAAAACCGGTCCGTTATGGTTCGATTCTTGCTCAACCACCGTGAAAATCACCGGTTTTATCTGTTTCACAACGCTGAGCACTTTTTCAATCCCACCGGGACGACCTAAAAGCTTATGAAGCTCGAAAACAGAGTTAACCGCCACAGCTTCGGTCTCAGTCAGTCTAAGCTCAAGCATGGAAGCATCAAGATCAGCTAAGCTATTAGCGACGAAGCCACGATACTCGAATTCGACATGAATCGCTTCCGCTAGCTGAGCTAATTTACAACCAACTTGGTGAAGATGATCAGAATTATCAGCGGCCGGGGGACCAATTCCGGTTAACCGGAAAATCGGAGGACCTCCTTCTCGAACAGCAAGAGCTTGCATAAGAGCAGGCCATTGAAGACCTTGATTCATTGAGAAATCAATAACGTGAACTCTCTTCTTACCTTGAAAAGCTTCAAGAATAGCTTGATTAGCCGTAAAGTGAGCAAATTTAAGGTAAGGACAAGTCTCATAGAAATGCATCTGAAGAGTATCGGAGAAAGAATGATCAATCTGATTCTGCGGCGGAGAAAGTCGATAGATCCGTCGTGCAAGAGCTTCGGCGAAATAAGTAGCAACTTTTCTCATAGCTCCAGCTTGAGATACAGCTAAGAATCCGATTTGCTTCACCAGGGCTTCCGCTATAGTCAAATTGTTGTTTTGTATAGCTTCAGCACAAGCCATAAGCGCGTGGACTAGACGAACACCGTTCTCTTGTGAGTCGACTAGGATTACAGACCGAGTTGACTCAGCCGTTGTTGTTGTTGTTGTCACTGTAGTACCGATCTGTGGAGCAGTTGAGTTCGTTGTAATCATTGAATCTGGACTCGAGCATGGTTTCAACCGCTTGTTCTGATTCGAGGAAGACGATGAATCAATGGTGAATTGATTAGATCTCCGGTAAATCGCGTTTCCAGGAATGGCTTTAAGGTCATAATCTGATGAAACCGGCGGGAAAGCGCCAACAGAAGTGAGAGCTGAAGAATGTACAGCGCCGGTGAGAAAGGAGTCGGGAGAAGGTAGAATAGGATCCGACGGAGGATTAAGCTCCGTAAGCATAGAATCAAGCCACGTGTAGAGTTCAGATGGATTATAATGAATGGTGTCAGTTGCAAGCTGAGATAAACCATCTTCTTGAACATTTCCCATCATAGTCTCTAATTGTTCAAGTTTCAAAGCAACCTCAGCCATCTCTGATGACCTAACCTTGTAACCTAATACAGCAAGAAGCTCATCATCCATATTTCCACCGTCTTCTTCTTCCTTCACCATCATCATCATCATCATCTTGTCTTTACAAACCGGTAAGGAAGAAGAAGAAGAACCGGCGATTGCAGTCCCGTGGTTGGATAATCGAGACTGAGGACCTTGAAATTGATGAAGATCTCTCTTCATTTTATTTACTGATTAGGATTGTTTAATCTCTGATAGGGTTTGATCTGGGTGGGATCTAGGGTTTAGTTTTTTAAGTTTTGGGGAAGAAGAAGAAGAAATAGGTGAAGAATCTTAAGCAATGGGTGGAGATTGCTTTGTTTTTTTTTCACTGCTACTACCACTTCAATAATCATACGAACTAATTTATTTTATTCACCAAATAATCGAAAATATTTTTAAATAAAGAGATATTTATTCTGGAAGAAAATGGTGGTGATGGGGCTCGACGACCAATGAATGAACAAGAGTAGCTAGCTATACTCCGAAAGCGATAAGGTTGAGTATTATTTTTCTTTTAGTATTTAAGGTAAAAATAAAAAGGTTCTGTTGATCAAAATAAATATAAAAAGGTATAAAAGATTTAAACAAAAAAAGTTTAGTCAATATCCCACAATTTGTTTACTTTCATTTTCTGGTGTAAGTTGTGATGTAAAACTCGTTTATTAAAATTTAACAAGTACAAGATCTGATGGACTAGCTAGTAAAATTAATGTGGATCTACCAACATGCTGTATAAAACAATTTTTTCCCTTACAATACTTGGTTTATAGTGTCCAAAAAGTATCACAAGTCTGAGAATCATTAACCTTTTGTCAAATCTTTAAAAATACAGATTTAGGGCTTTTATTGATTCTTTTGATGGAGAACTGAAGATGCTTTTCCAGTGTGTCATTAAAAGCTGAACTCAGTTCCTGATACAGTTTTAGTTCTCAGCTTCTATGGTAATAATAATTCAACCATGTCTAGGGTTTAAAAATACAATTACACATTTTGAACCAAGAAATTAATGAATTTAAGAGATTATTGAGTTACCTTTTCCCGCAATTTGTTTGATTTGGTTCTTTCTTTAACAGTTATAGCCATCGAAAACATCAGTCTAAAAATGCGCACAATCAGAGAAAATAATATAGTAATTTTTGGGTTCAGCAATGGTAATTTACAGTAACTTTAAGACTTGCAGATTCAGTTTACACACATAAGCAATATTGTAATTGGGTTTTGTGCATCATCGGACCAATGCGTTTCAATTTTCGAGTTTTTTTTTAAATTGAATTCGGACTCATAAGAAAAAGAATAAAGTTGAGGTAGGTAGGCCTATTTTTATCTTCTTATCTTCATAATATGCGTACAATTATTTAAAATAAAAACTTAAATAAGAAAAGAAGGGTTGATAAAATTAGTCGGATAGTTATCATCGATCTTTAAACTTGAAATAAACTGAATTCGACCTATTTTATTCAATGAACGTGCTAATCTACAACTGTTAGTCAATATCCAAATATAATATTACAGACATTTTAAACTTACGAGGGCAACAGAAAGTACTAAAAATAAGCAAACATATAAATATTAGTTTATGACATTCGTTGGTTTAAAAGTTTCAATTATAAAAATTAATAAATTATAAAACATGCAAAACTACAATTATTCACAGCTCGAAAAGACTGTTGTTTGTAAGTCTTTGATATAAGTCGTGACTATTACATGTAAAAAAGTAAAAAAAAAAAAAACAGTTCGCACATGTAAATCAAATTCACAAAACCTCATTTTACACATTATCAATTTATCACCTATTACATGTAAGTTTAATTAAACTAATATTATTTTCGTACTCGCATCTAAAACAAGATTAATATTAATGGACTTGGAACCATCGTGCGACAATAAAACCCGTTTTTAAGCATAACGGCCGCGTCCGTCAGTATCAAGATTTATTCACGAGTCAATAAAGAGATTCCCGTCCATTGCTTAACGCCGTCATAAACGGCCTCTTTCTTCATCAGGTATTTAAAAATAGAATTTATTAAAGATATATTCGTACCCTTCGGGAAACTCGAACTGACAGCACGTGATGGATCCACGTGTAAGAGGGTCCCACCATCTAGTTGAAGGGTATAGCTCCTGTAAGCCGTTCGAACTTGTGGTCCCTACTTCATGTGATTCATACACGTGTCCTATTTTCTTAGATCTAAACGGTAGGACCTAAGTCTGCTTCCGTTGACGGCCGTTTTTACGGATCCATTTGTTTCTTCATCTCTATCTTTTAACTTCATGGTTACAACTTGCATGTTATGTCACTTTCTTACTAATTATATCTGATTTACATTTGTGTGTTGGTGACGTTGTGTGTGTGTTAAAATTCTTACTTTCAATTACGAAAATCATGTTACGGATAAAACTTTAAATCATTATAAATCTACCTTAATTAAACAACAAAAGTTTATTCAAAGTTTATATTCCAATAATATAATCTCGAAAAAGCTTGATAACTTTTTGCATAATTTCAAGCAAACTACATCACTGCCCTACTCGGTCAATAAATATATTAAATGATAAAAATTAATTACTCATTGAATCAGATGGAATTTATATTCCATATTATCATAATATATATTAACTAATTATAATATATTCCATGGTGTCAGCTGATATATTAATATTTGTACGCCGTCAACAGTTTTGTTTTTAATATATGTACGCATATACTTAAGTCGTCAGGGCATTGTATTGATGACACTTTATTTACATTTATATTGGCAGTGTGTATTTTGCATATAAAATAAATGCTCGGCTGCAATTTTAATATTATTAGAATTTAAAATAATTTAATTTTAATTATGCAGAGTGTAAATACTTTCGAATGTCCAACAATAATAGTTTATAATTTTATATAATCTTTCTGTCACAAATAGGTTTCGAGATAGCTGCTGTGTTTTGTTTTGCTTTGCAAAACTGTCAATTTGTATAAGTACACAAATTACACAATGTTATGGTCGATCTAATTAATATTAAAACCGTGTTGATTTGGCCAAATATTTTTAAATTACTGTCTCTATCATTCTATGCATGCTGATTCGTTGACCAGCAAATCTGTGTGAATTATTATTAAATCATACGTGTTAGTTTATTTTTGTTTCTGCCAAACCACGTATTATTTTTTTCTCCCCCGATAAATTGTATTATTTGTGATTTATCACCATAAATTTTATACACCGCCTGAGATTTAGGGAATAATACTCACACGACTGATAACGAGTGCACAAATTGACCAGCTGCTTTTTATTTTATAAAACCATCCATAGTCCATACACAATACTTGCTATAAATTAATTTCAACGCAAGAGTAATCAAAATGTACGTATAACGACAGACACACAAGTGGTGGTTGCGCTAAATAACTTTGTTTAATACAGAAACACTACTATTCTTTAAACATTAATCATAACCTAATATTATTAGTAAATCATTTTATCAATATATATATATATATATATATTAGTTCCGACAGATTAATTTATTAATTCAATTTTACATATTATTTGCTGATTATATATTGGGTTGGGTATATATATTTTACCCTTAAAATCCTTACAAGGAAAATCGATTATTATCCAGTTTTGGTATTGATCTTTAGTGATATGCAAAAAGTTTTGGCTTAAATTATCAACCCAGCTACATGTATATCAGCAATCTAGTAATCCTAGAACGAATGAAATATATTCAAGTTGATTGCCAGTTTGCTTCATTCGAGATACAACTAGATTGTAATCATTTTATGAATTCGTATCTATTTCATGTGTTCATGACTTCATGTAACAAAGAGTAACTCCCCAACCATATTTGCCAAAGTTATTTGACTTAATCAAGAATTTTGAGATTTGTGTGTGTTCTTGACAAGTACTGATAATTATTATCATTCCAGATAAATTCAAAGTCCATAAAATACTACACACTTAGTTTTATATTTTTTTCTTTGTGGATTGCAATCAAGTTCTCCCATTGATTTTTCCTTCTGGTGGAAGACAGAAAATGAATATGCTATCAAATCATCAGTGACAACAAAAAAAAACCGAATGTCTTATTGCAAAAATAAAATAAAAATAGAGAACTTAAAAAACCTATAATAATTGAGAACATAAACAGAAAGAAAATGAATTACAAAACAAAAAAAAAACTTGTTTGAACAAACAGAAATGTGAATTGCCATCAATTGATATGAGGTGGCAGGGAGACCATTCATAGTTGGTAGGGGCACCTAAATTGTATGAATACCAGAATTAGAATTATTCCCTTTTCTTTTCCTCACCTAAAATATGCCTTCTCTTCTATTTTTCTAATAACTTGGTATTATTTAAGAATTAAGACATTAGGTTTATAGAAAAAAGAAAAACAAAAGTTGACAATCGTGTGATTGAAGGCATTTACGAAAAGCATCGCAAAAGGCTTTTCAGTCATTCACTAAATGCAGAAATTTCATAATTATCGGAAGCATGATTTCTTTTTTGAACAAAAATAAATAACCAACAGTACGCATTAAAAAGACCAATTAATAATAAATTGAAATATGGGGCCGCTTAATAAATTATGTGAGTTCTAGTCCTAGATAGTGATACTTTTCTTCCAGTAAAACATTCTATTTAATCACATCATATGTATTTATAGCGTAAGGTTAATCTGTCCAAGAATTGTAAAATTGTGATAGTTAAAAAGGTTTTGAGTAGTTATATCATCAGATGTAGAGAATTCACTAGTGAAATGTACTGCAAACAATTAGAGTATTTTTGTAACGAATATAATATAGAGTAATATTATAAGCGAAGAATTATGATTTGTTTCTGTTTCAGTTGGTCCCAGTCCGCTGTAACCATTTAAAATCAAAATAATTGAAATGAAGAAATCATAAATAAATAGCAGAAAGTGGAGGCGCGTGTGGCGTACGAACCTGAGAAAGTCGCGTCAAATAAAGACAGCTCTAGACAGCCTGGAAATTGCATACGTGTCGTCCAATCATGAGAGTGTACACCTTTCCAATCGCCGATCCAGAGTTTGAACTGCACGCATCGGCTCTGCCTCCTTTCCACGTGGCGCACTTTCGTTATTTGACTCGAAGTCATGACCTTATGTTAATAGAAGTAAAGTCGTAAATTGTAAAGCAACTCAAAAATAATTTGTTTAAGAAACAGATTTTTTTTCTTCTTCTTTTTTTTTCACATTTATATTTTTTACAGTTTACGTTTAAAAGTCGAGTGCTAATGAACATGCTTGATTGTATTAGTAATCTTATGTTATTAAATGTTTTATAATACATATGAAAACTGAACGTTACATTTTTGTGCAATTGATATTTTAGTAATTTTACCACCTAATATTTAATGTATTATCCATATTTAATTTCCAAAAATCCCAATTCAAGGAATCTATGCAGAAGTTGGCACAAACTATGCCCATGTGAACTTCACATTCACATCTCGAAAATTCGTTTCCTGGAGTTATATATATATATATTCTAATTTCTCTATATAATATGGATATGTATGTTATACATTTCCCTATAATAATAAAACAAATAAATAATAATTGTAAAATGTATGGATTACATGAATACACGTGCATAGTATACCAACAAGAAATGAGAGAGAGGTGAAGAATCCTTTAGCCAGAAGGGGGAGACAGTGCTCTGAGTTAATAAGATCTGAGATCTCCGACGTCAAAATGAGTGAAAACAAAAACATTTTAAGTGTATTATAGTTTATCTTATTCAATTTGATTTATGAAAACGACGACGCACAAAATAAATAATAAGAGGGAACAGAACGTTGGCTTCAGGTTCAAGGCGCATGAAGTCCACATGGACAAAGGTGGCTCGTACGTCTTGTGGATGGACTTATCCATATTGCTCGGTGTATTAAAAATATTCCCTGTTTTTAGCCAATCAACGTTAATGACTTTTCCCAACAGAACTAATTTTATTACATCATAATTGCATTACAAGGAAGCTAAAAGTAATAAAAGCTGAGTCTGAAATCAACTATGTGCCGACATGTAGAAGATTGCGGGCCAAGAAGGCGACAAGCTCATATCTATTTGATAAGACTCGGAATCTTTCATCACAAGATTTGCTCTATCTTCCTTCACTTATTTCTCTTGATATGGTTTATCACTTCACTATTAGCACATGTGAATTTATGTTCGGAGATATCTTCAAACTGTTGAGATTCCAAATAAAAAGGTGTTTTCAGATTTGCTACTATTTTATGATTATTCATTATAAATCTCATAACTAAAGAAAATAGTAGAATCCGAAAACAAGACTGAACACACACTCTGATTTTTTTTTTAATAAAAACAACAAACAAAAATATTGCAGGGGAATCAACTACGACACCGAAGAACAGAGTAAGGATACAAATCAACTCCGATTAAAATTACTGAAACAAGCAAGGAGATCAAAGACCCCTCGGCCTAATGAGCTGAGGCTCGAAGCCCACACCATGCATGATATGTCCAACTACATCAAAATGTTTCCTACTTGACACAGAAAACACGAACTAAAGCTAAACCAAATATGTTACACGACTCAACGACAAACTGAAAAATCCATTTAATCGAAAAAATGTATTAGCTTATTTGAGTGTCTTAAATAATATTTTTGTTTTGGTTAAAATTTGTGTCTTAAATTTTATCAATGAGAATAATAATCGACCTGAAACCAGATCTTATCAAAACGAGATATTTTCTTTAACAAACGAAAAAATCGAACTTTGCCGGCAAATTCATAGGATTCGTTTTTTTTTTTTGGTTAGTTTGTTGGTTGACACTTGAAATTCATTAGAATGACCGGAAGTACGTCAATAAACACTTTTTTTTTGGTCAACGCTTTTATTTATCTTTAAAAATAAAAATAACATCGATTAGATTAAACTTCAAATGGTAAAAAGACATTAAGGTCAAATTAAAAAAAAAAAGATTTTAATGTTTGACGTCAAAGGGATGATATCATTAAATTGATTATGCACGAAAGTCAAACACGCTTTGATAAGTAGCTCCTTGTTTTGGTTATGTATATTAAAAGTTTAAAACTAAAGAAAACAATCGTTTAGATTTACTGAATATAGATCATATCCATGATTCCAAATAATCAACTTGACAACAAATCAAATCATACTCGTCTACTATTTGCAGATATATATATATATATATTTTTGGTCGAAAACTATTTGCAGATATATATATAAATATATACATATATTCATATCTGTAACGTGGACTGAAAATGTTACTGCAAAGTCTTGTGACAACCTGATATAACGACGTCGTTTGATTGAAAGGGCTAAAGCCTAATGCATGGTTATTGTCATTGAAAAACAACTAAACGGTGTCGTATTTGAAATCGAGGGACTAAAGGGTAGCAATTTTTAGATTTTGGATTTTGAAGTTTTGGTTACCGCTGGAGGAGATTGGATTGGATCATAGGTCTTTTGGAGTTAGGTTTCGATTTTCGTAGCTTAAGGGTAGCAAGATTGTGAAAGAAAAATCATGAGGCAATTCTTTGATATAGGTTTTGGTTTTTTTTTTTTTTTGGTTTTGAATTTTTTGAACTCTTGGCTCTGTTTTGAGAAGTAGCGAGTGAGTTTTTCTTAGAACTTTTGAAAATGTTGATGTGGTCTTGTGAAATTGTGTTTGTGTCTTTGAAGAAATCAATTTTGATTTGTGAAATCTGCTTTGAATAAATCACATCTGAATTCCTTATAATCAGAAATAAGTTCAACTACATCTACATGATTGATGCTTTGAATGTTTTGGTCTCTCATTCATTTTTGGTTGTTGCATTTGATTTTCTATGTTGAACACAAAGTTTACTTTAATATTGCAGGTATTGGTTAATTGCTTAAGCCTGAAAAGTTTTGATCAGCTCCACTGAGTCTGTGCAAGAAGATGTTACCTATTGTTCTAATGATCTAATAAACTATTCCAAAAACATACTTATTTGCAGTATGCATATGTATATGATTGTTTCTTGGTGGTTTTGTGAAGCTCTTTATAAAGCTCCTTTCATCAAATTGGTTTTATTTTGGCGGATACATTTGTATGATCTTTTAGTCTCTAGTGATGAACTTAATATTCAAGGACTTGGCTCGTTTCATTGCAAGAGCATGACCAAGTTTCGCACAAGTTACATTCTTTTCAACTGATGCATATATGTTTGCTTTGCGTTTATTAAACATTATCCCAAGATACATATGTATATTTACTTGTACTTCACAACAATTTGTTACTCTACTACTTTCAGGTTCATAATGATGAATCATTTCCTGAAAGAGTAAAACACAGCGAAGATATAAACACTAAGAGCTGAAGAGACCAATACCACAAGCGCCAATAAGGTATGAATCGCCAATGTGCTACCGCAAGAGAGCAGCCCAATACGTAGCTGAACAACATCGACAATTGACAACAGAAGGAAAACACAGCTCTCCACCAGCTGCATCAACCACACCAAGACGAAGCACATCCCTATTGATATTTGCTTTAAACACTTGATCCGTTTCTTTGCTGTTCAACAAGTTGATGGCTAGCTTCATCCCTTGAGCCACAAGGGAGGAGAAGAGGAAGAAGGCAAATGAGACGACTTCAAACACAACTAGGTCTCGTTCCACGTCTGTTCCCGCATTGCACTCGGCTCTGTTCGTGAGGCTAAGGTCACGTGGTTGCGTGAAGGCGATTCCAACAAAGACTGCAACAGAGAAAAGAGAATTTGGATTTACAATCCCGTCCAGGGCTATAACGTGAACGCTTGTGGTTGATGATGTTGAGTGGTTGCTATTACGGTTGCTGCTAGCACTGGCATCCATATCGAAGTCTGCCATTACCAATAGATGGATCTTTCTTTGGTAGCTTTAAAGCTTTCTGATGAATGATTTGATAATGTTGTTTAAGAGTGTGTGGAGTTTGCTTTAAAACGATTAGTCTTGGGAAAACGAGATTTGTGTGTTAAATGACTCATTTAACCCTTTTAGATGACCTGGCATTTTTCTTAAGTTTTAATTGGTTGGAGAATTCAAAGAGGATGAAATATACAAAACCTCTTAATAAAATAAATTTCAAACCACACAAAGAGAGGAGGAGGCAATGGCGGTGTTATCCACCATCTTCTCTATCAGCAGAGCTTCAACGCCGTACATGGCGTCACAAACCAATGACTCACCTTCTCCAGTTCCTCCTCCGTCGAAGAAACCTGTGAGAATCAGCCAAAAAACCACCGGAACTCAAAGCCAGCAAATACGGAAGAAACGGCGAGACAACAAGCCTTCAATAGCTCAGATTGAGAGAGTATTTGGCGCTGGATCCTATCGTGATTCAGAAGGGTACATTGAATAATCAAGACTGTAGAATTTATAGTTGTAATTCTAACAGCGCCATATTGAAATTTGTGTTTTGTTTTTCATCGATGAAAGGGAAATGGATATGAATACAGTATTCGATGAGCTTCTATTGGGTCATGCTAATAAATTCGAAGGAAAATTAGAGAAGAAGCTTCGAGAGATTGGCGAAATCTTTGTAGAGCGAACCGAGACTAAGTTACGTTCCTCTGGTTAGTTTATTGATAATTAATCACATCTTATTCTATATATAATTGCGTTGGCTTAATATTAATCACCATCTAATTGATGTTTCAGGGAAACCAGTTTTGATGTTTACAATTCAATGGATTCTTCCATTATGGATCATGTCTCTGCTCATAGCTTGTGGAGTTATCAAACTCCCTTTTAGCCTCCCACTACTAGATGACTTGATAATGTGATTCTACATTACCATATGTTTCTTTAATTATAATACTTTTAGTGTGATATATGGGCACAAACACTATAGTATTCGTAAGTATATATATTCTTTTCCAACTACAATTCAAAACTATATAATCTTATATTCTTTTACTACATGATATATCATTTTGTTAATGTTCCATCGTTTATTGCCATGTTATAATAAATAGAAATGTACATTAAAATTGGGTTGTGTAGCAGAAAAAAAACAAAAATGTTTGAAACAACCTTAAAAGTCAAAATCATTCGGTTGCTGTGGAATTAATGTCTTTCTAGTTTCTAGTAATTTGACGGTAAGTGCAAATTTATAATGTGAAGGTGGCCATTTTACGTAGTGTTATTAGGTCACCAACAATTCTCACTCTTAATTCTATAATCTCCACCGCAATTCTTAAGTTGTTTTGTTTTAATTAAATATTTATTTATAAATTATGAATAATCGTCATCTTTAGAATTGCTGACTGTAATATAAATGACACACATGTCATTGTGAATTAATTAAGAAAAGGGTACGACTACTATAACAGCTTATATTATAATCCAGAGGAGCAGATTCGATTCTTGTTTAGTTTAGTTAGTAGGTCACTATATTTTATTTTCAAGAGAGATCATTTATGCTTGGCGTGAGCTTTAATCAACCCTCTTTGATCAAATAAATAAAACTGATAATGAATGATCCCGATTTTTCTTTAATTATTTAAATCATTTTTGTTTTTGTTTGTTTTATTTATTTCGTGTAGTCATACAGTAAATTAATTTAATAAACCGTACAGTAATTAATAAGAAAAATTGACTTTAAACAAAGAAAATAAGAAAAATTATATGGAAATGGAACCAAGGAAGGAGTCTAAAAATCTGGAGTCCCTTTATTTTGCTTTCTTCACTTTCCTTTTGCTTCTTTCTCTGTGATTTCCGCGTGAATTTTCTCGGGAAAAACAAATCTAAGAAGATTCGAAACTGAGACACGTCATCTCCTGAAGTTTCTGATGGGAACGCTTCAGTCATGGAGAAAAGCTTACGGAGCCCTAAAAGATACCACCAAAGTCGGCCTTGTCCGTGTCAACAGCGATTACGCAGTAAGCAACCGATTTCTCAATTTGTTTTATTATTGATTTGTGTTCATTTCAGAAGAAAAAACTCTTATCTTTGGTGTATTTGAATATTCATGTAATTTAGGATTTAGATGTTGCGGTAGTGAAAGCTACAAATCATGTTGAGTGTCCTCCCAAAGATCGGCATCTCAGAAGTGAGTGATTCTACCTTTATCACTTACTCGGGAAAGTTTTCTTAGATCTGATTTCATTCTTCTTCTCTGTTGTTTCAGAAATCTTCGCTGCAACATCAGTGACTCGTGCTCGAGCAGATGTTGCTTATTGCATTCACGCCCTTTCTCGCCGGTTGCATAAAACCAGAAATTGGACGGTGTGCTTTCCTTTCATCTCATTTATTGGATCCTTTGTGCTTGATCGCTTTTATTTACTCTGTTGCTTCAATAGGTTGCATTGAAAACCCTTATTGTTATTCACCGGCTTCTGAGGGAGGGAGATCCAACATTTAGAGAGGAGCTTTTGAACTTTTCGCAGAAAGGACGAATTCTGCAGCTTTCTAATTTCAAGGATGATTCAAGTCCTACTGGTTTGTCAAATTTACTGTGTCTGCTACATTTGTCATTAGAATCTTAATTGGCTTCCTTTTTTTTGCAGCCTGGGATTGTTCAGCTTGGGTACGGACTTATGCATTATTCCTTGAGGAACGTCTTGAATGCTTCAGGGTTTTAAAATATGATACTGAGGCAGAGCGTCTTCCAAAATCTGCCCCAGGCCAGGATAAGGTTTCAGTTTTTTTTTTTGTTTTGTGTTTCTACCTCTTTTTTTTTTTTTTTTCTGATTTGTTTTGGTTGTGTATTCCGGATGGTTAGGGGTATAGTAGAACCAGGGATTTAGATGGTGAAGGACTCCTCGAGCAGTTGCCAGCTTTGCAGCAACTTCTCTATCGTCTCATTGGTTGCAGGGTATATTTTTTGTATTATTTGTTTCTGTTGCTTATAGTTTCTGGCATTATGTTGTGGCTGCACTTGCACATCAGTGACCTGTCTTGTCCTCTGCTTTTTTTTTTCAGCCTGAAGGCGCTGCTAACCACAACCATGTGATACAATATGCGCTTGCACTGGTTAGTGATAATGTTCCCTGGCTATAGAATTAACGTTTTCACAACTAGACACAATTGTTGGTGTCTTGTTCTGCGAAAGATTTATTTTCCATCTGAAAAAGCAAAGCTCAAAAATTTCTTAACATCTTCCTGATGGTATGATAGGTGTTGAAAGAGAGTTTTAAGGTCTACTGTGCTATCAATGATGGAATCATCAATCTCATTGACAAGGTAGGTCTAGTTTTTTTGGATATCATAACCAGTTATCATGTCTCTCTCTATTTTTTTCCTTTATCCCTGCTCCTTTTTTCTTATATTGCAGTTCTTTGAAATGCCAAAACATGAAGCCATCACTTCCCTTGAAATATACAAGCGTGCGGGTCAGCAGGTGATGTGTTGTTTGGGCTATTTTGGTTGGTATATATATCACTTGTCTACACATTTTTTGTTTCACAAGGGTAATGTGTTTTTCAGGCTCGTAGCCTTTCTGATTTTTATGAAGCCTGCAAAGGATTGGAACTTGCTAGGAATTTCCAGTTTCCTGTTCTAAGAGAGGTACCAAATGAGGACAACATTTGCTAACTTAAATTGATGACAATTGCTTGTATCTGTTACTCAATACACTTAATTCTTGTTCTCTCTAGCCGCCACAATCTTTTCTGACTACAATGGAGGAGTATATTAGAGAAGCACCGCGTGTTGTCGATGTCCCAGCGGAACCACTGGTATGTATGAATATTTTCTCATATTAGGGATCCAAATTCTTTGGTCTTTTGGGCATTTTTTCTGTGTCTTGTGTGCTAATGAAGTTGTTTACACTCAGCTTCTAACGTATAGGCCAGATGATGGACTGACTGCCGAGGATACTGATCCGTCACATGAAGAACATGAAATTTTAACTTCAGAGAATGTCGTTGTTATACCTAAAGAGACTGAACCTTCTTCCCCGCCTCATCCTTCAGCCAGCACTCCGAACATCATTAATACAGATGATTTACTGGTGAAAATTCTATTATATTCATTTTATGGTTGTTGAATTTCAGTTTTGCTCCCTGTTGTGATTTTTATGACTCAGTTTCTCTTTGTTCAATTTGTTCCCACAGGGTCTGAACACTACTGCTCCTGATGCATTGGTGATCGAAGACCAAAATGCACTTGCTTTAGCCATTATACCAACTGATGGTGAGCTCCTTGTTAATCATTTACGCGTCCACTAATATTCTGCCAGTCTGCAGAGAGTGTTACTTCTTTTTTTATCAGTTCTGATCTTTGTCTCTGTTTCCAGTTAATCCTCCAACACCTCGTTTTGGTCAAACAAATGATTACGATCCTTCAGGATGGGAGCTTGCCTTGGTGACAGCACCCAGCAGCGATATCTCTGCAGCCACCGAGAGGAAATTGGTAAGCATTATTCGCTATACTATTTATGTCTTATACAGTAGATCACGAAAATCAACGCCAGTTAGTACTTAGTAGGTGCTGTCTAGGGTGGAAAGTTGGAAATTTGAATAGAAATCTCAAAATATTGAGAAGCCTAGGATAAACCTCAACACAAAGTGTGGAAAAATTCTCCAAGGTTAGAATGGAAGAGTCATGACATTGCATTGTTCGTAAGTAAAATAGTTATGGAACCTTGAGAATAAGAAGTTCATTGTTGGTCTAGGTGTTTAGATACGAGGACATTGGGTAAGCTAATGTTGAAAACCATTGTTTTTGTGTATAAAAAATGTTTAGGCTGGAGGCTTAGACACGCTTACACTGAGCAGTCTATACGATGATGGAGCCTACATAGCTTCCCAACGTCCTGTGTATGGTCAACCAGCTCCCAATCCTTTTGAGTCCCATGACCCTTTTGCATCGTCCAATGGCACTCGACCACCTCAGCAGCAAGCCGTAAACAACCCATTTGGTGTTTACCAGCCAGCTTATCAGCCTCCTATCAATAATAGTAATCCATTTGGTGATTTCGGGGAATTCCCGGTGAACCCGGTTTCACAACAGCCAAATACAAGCGGTTATGGTGATTTCGCGGTTAACCAACACAATAACCCGTTCCGTAGCAGTGGCCTGATTTGATCTCGTGTCACTTATGTATGTTGATTGGTTGGTTTTTGGTGGAGGGAGAGATTTGTGAGTAATAGAATCACATGAGATTGTTTGGTTTGATCTCTGTTCTTATTGCCTGTAGAAACATAACATCTGGGATTTATATGCATATATGATTATATCCCCCACTTTTTGTGCATTCTTAAATTTTATTATCTTCGTTGAGAACATTGACATAGGACTCACATATGTAATTTAATTCTGAAGGCCTACAAAACGATAAGACGTGTCTGATCTTAGGTTCTCAATTCCTTTACGTCCATTGGTTATTTGACACGTGTTCGAGCCGAATGGTCGAATCATTGCCCAATTTTTATTCTTCTTAACCCACGTCAGCGATCCTGAAGGATGATACTCTGATAGACCGATAACCGTCAGATTGCAATGACCCTAGCCGTCCGATCGACCTTTTTTAATTAAATCAGAAAGAAAAACACTTTTACTAATAGAATTATTTTGTTTTAAAATCCGCATCAATCCAGACATTCATAGCTTACCGCAACAGTAGTCTCTCTCTCTCTTAAACCTCACTCACACACACACACACACTCTCTCTATCTCTCTCTTACTCTGTGAATTCATGTTTGACATGTCGATGGAGAACGATTTGAATCTTCAAAAACATCCAATGAAGGAGCTACAGCCCTTCTCTCTCCCTCCCTATCCTCAGGTGAGATAAGATTTTCCAAACTATAATCTCAATTTAAAAAGCGAATCGCTTAAATGAGAATTTGATTTTCTGTAAAAATTCAGATGATTATGGAAGCAATCGAAGCTTCCAACGACGTGAATGGAGTCAACAAAACGGGGATTGCAAAACACATCGAATCAACTCAGCCGTCTCTACCTCCGTCTCACACCACGCTTCTCAACTACCATCTCAATCAGATGAAACAATCCGGGAAGATCGTGATCGTCAAAAACAATTACATGAAACCAGATCCAAATGCTCCACCAAAGCGTGGCCGTGGTCGTCCTCCTAAACCAAAACCTGAGAACGAATCTTCCAGCCACGTGGCAGTTTCAGCTCCTTCCGTTTCTCCACCAAGGCCACGAGGTCGTCCTCCCAAATCTAAGGATCCTCAGTCGGAATCTGAGACTGTGACTCAGCCGAAGTCAAAGACGCCGAGTGTTTCAGGAAGACCACGTGGACGACCACCGAAGAAGCAGAAGACGGTGACGGTGAGCGTCGAGGTCGTGGACGACCACCGAAAGTGAAACCAGTGATGGTGCCTGTTGGGTATTAAGACTTGGTTCTCTCGAGTTGTGTTAGCTTTCTTTTCAAGTCTGTGATATCGTTATTATTTAGGGTGGAGGGTTTCAGTCCAGACGAGAATGTTATTCCAACTTTGGTTATGTGTGATGTAAATTTCGGGTTCTTACCCTTTTCTGAAGTAACGGTTGTTGAAGTAACTTTTTTATTAGTGCATATTCGTTTTGACATTCCTATTATTATTAGTGATTAAATAAGGTTTGGCATTTTTTTTTTTAGTAGTAAAACAATATAAATCCGTTATAATTAGGATTTGGTGGCAAAAACAGTATAAAATTATAAAATGTCAACGTCATTTGATGATTAGAAACAGAGTGGAGATATTTTCCGAGGTTGTTTTTGTACTTTTGAGGCGGGACTTTTCTGTTTTCGTTTAAAGTTTAAACGTTGTAGTAGAGAAGAGGGCCCTATATTGGATTAAGAGTATCGACATCAGTTTATCTTGATGCAAGTGCTCCACTCAGACACGTCTTCTATCTGACCCCTAAACTGTTCTCCCGACCGTTGACCCGCTGCTTCTTCAACTATCATGTATGTGACGTAGTTGTCGGAGAGATTCTCTCATATCGTCCTTTGCTGATTTAACACTCCTCTCCTTTCTACTGATTATTACCTTAGTATTCTGGTAGAAACTCTGAAAAGAACAATAACCTCAATTCTTGTTTCTTAATTTTTAACTTCTTTCTTTGCAACAACACTTGAGTCAATGGAGCGAATATAGTTTTGATAGATAAGCCACCCTGGATTTGGTTTGGGATATTGACACTACGATTGCGACTTTGGCTAGCCTCCCTGGACTTTCTTGAACGGCGGAGGCGACGTGAAGCATGATAGAATAGAAGAATAGGAATCATATATTCCTTATTCTATCAAAGCAGACGCCTGGAAACGATTTTTTTCTTCCCCCGTAAGATTTCAGAGGAGAGATTAGAGGACAGGTTTATCATTTATGTATATGCTAATTTAGGGGCGTTAGCTTAAGTTTTCACACAATAATTTCAGCATTTTTTATTTATTTAATTAATTTTTTTTTTCATAATTTAGTGATTTTATTTAAATAATATATGGTTTTCCTTTTGGTGCCAATATGTCTAGAGAAAATATCCGCTAAATTAATGTTTTGATGAACTAATCGTTAAATTACCATTGCAAAATTAATGTCAATAAGGAACTAACCAATCACAAAAAAAAAAAATACAAAACTAGAAAGTAACCTTTTCTCCTCAAATCTTCTATATATCTATCTCTCCGATACTGTATAATAAAAATTAGGCCTAGATCGGATAGACAAATAAATATTGTTCTTTTTTTACTTTGTTAAGAAGGTCATACTCATATCCTTTAGCAAGTCCGAACGAGCCAAATGAGAAGGCTGAGACCTCTTCCAAAGAGACTACGAGCAACATGAAGTGCCATGGTCTCTGATGCCAAAACTGAAGAGCCACAAGCTCGAGATTTCATGGTATCTCCTTTGAGTCATTGAGCATTTCACACTCCATACAGAAAGGATAACATTTTGAAACTAATGATTAAAGAGTCATCACAAAGCAAGGAACTCGTTTACCGTAAAACCCGCTCTATAAAGGGACATACTGATGGAAAGTAAACACTCCATATATCAAGGATAATATTTTGGATAATATATAAAAAAGGATATGTGATACTCATTTTACGGGTCGAGAATGAAGAAAAATACACCAAACTTTTAACCACTACATATGATTGTGATCTATATCTACTATATTCATATATTCGTGTTTTTAAATAGTATTTATATTTATATGATTGGCTCGTCTTCTCAATCATTAAATTTTATTAACCGATAGCCAAAATGACCGAGACCATTCCACAAATATGGAGACTACGACATGGTTAGCTATAAATCTACAGGGTTAGTTGTATGTTTGAATAATGAAATGTCATTCTGTTTCGCACAAAGAGGACTAAGCGAAAATCATCATCAAAATTCAAAAGAGACGCTTAATTTACCAAAATTAAAAGTTAAAACCCATAAATGTATTATATCATCAAAATATAACATTTAAATTGAAGTTAAAACTCCTCATGGCCTTCATGGTCATGGAGCTCCATTGTTGGCATAAGTGTTAACAAGCGCAAGAGCATTACTCGTTAACCTCTTCACTTCCTCAAGCCGATCACAAACTGTTGTCTTAATCACTCCTCCCTCCTCCATTTCTTCAAATCCATCCGTACACGTGTCCTCATCCGTCAATGCCGCACTCATCCACGTCTGAACGTTGCTCATCTGAAACTTAAACGTTTCCACTGACCGCCGAGCCGACGCTACGCCTCCTCCACCATTCATGTTTCGTAGTTGTCGGAGAGATCCTCTCATCTCGTCCACTGCGTCTTTAACGTTCGAAATGCAGTCACGGATTACAGCGGAAGCGGTTTGGTGGCCATCACCGGAGTATTTATCGGCGGAGCGCGAGAGTTTGAATAGAAAAGCCGCCGTGGATTTGGCTTGGGAAAGTGAAACGCCGATTGCTAGTTTGGCTAACCTCGCCGGGTTGTCTTGAACGGAGGAGGCGTAGCCAGCGAGTGACGTAAAGCAGACGTCTGGATATAGAGTAGCGTTGCAGCTAGTTCGGATGAAATCTAGATCGTTGGCTTTTGTAGTGTTTGGTTGTGAAGGGAAACGGACGGCTGAGATTGATCGGGAAATGAAGAGAAATGTGGTGAATAAGAGAAACGCCGTCGTATGGCTTTGGCTTACCATTTTCACTACACTTTGAAAGTGCTTACTTTTGTCTTCTCTTGTCGTGTAAGATCCTAGAGGAGTGATTGGCGGTTTATGTAGGCCTTAGGGATGGGTTTCATGTTACAATATTACCCATCCTAGTTGCCTTGGATTCACTAAATTGCCACTAATCATTTTGTCTGATATGTGTGAAATCACGGATTATGTTTTGGGTTCTATAACTTTTACTATAAAAATAGTCAGAGGGTAAGACCTATTTCACACACTACGATGAGCCATGTCGCAACGAACTACATATACACTTGGTCCTATATTTTTGATAATTCCAAATAAATACATTAGTTTAGATGTATTTGTATCTCTATATATCTAAAAGATAGAGAAAAAGCAACATCAAGACGACAAAACTGGCCAAGTTCTGAATACTCGTATCGAACAATATTGTGTACAACAAAGTACAACCAAAATAAAATAAAATTTGCTATTGCATTAATGCGAACAATCATGTTAACGATTAACGCAATACTTAAAACAATCTTCCAAATTCCTGTACTTAAAAGTTAAAACAATACTGAACAATCATGTGCATTAACGCAATACTTAAAAGACCACCATCTTCCAAATTCCTCCAAAATGTTAACGATCAATCTATATCAAATTAATGCGAACATATAATGATGTGAAGGTTCAGAGGTTACATATCCAAAATAATTGATGATAAATCGAATTATTTATGGTTTTTAAATGCGATGTATATATATTTTAATATAGACTCATTACATTAGAAGTTAACTTACAACTACAAGTTATAAACCTTTTGAATACAATAGGATTTGAAATTCCGTTATTATCATGTTGTTAATTAGGAGACCAACCATGTTTTTAAGGAGACATATAAAACTCCAGATTATGGTACTAATTAGGTTATAAAGACTATGTGTAGATATGTACTTAGTGTTATAGTGGAGAGGTAGCGGACTAATTATCGCTATTGCGTAGGAACGAGAGAGTGTATATAGTTATTTATATACACGCATACTCGTTACATATCATATTTCCTTTTTTTTTATATATGGATAATTTATTTTCCAGTGGATGTATAACAGTATATTAGTTTGGTCTTTTGAAGAGGAATGTTGGTTATGGGGCGTGGATGTTTTTGATCCTTTTGTTCGAGGAAGTACTGGATTCAAAGTTGTTGTTAAAGAGTAGAAGTTGACTATGTCAATGTGATGGAGGTAGGGACTTGTGTTGTCTTCGTTTAGAAACTGATGAAAAAGCTCATAATATGAACAAGGAAGAAGAAGATGATGAAAAAGTTCTCGAGGTTTTATTGATTGTTCTTCCTTATCTTGAGATAATTTGACTGTTAGTTTTGAGACTCCAATATACTAACATAAATGTATTTTCATGGTTGAAGAATCAGATGCAAATGAATGAATGCAAGTGCAGGGGATGCTGGTTTTGTATCCCTAGATGCGTTTGACAGTTTAGTTTGCCTTGGACCACACACTCAGATTCAAGAAGCAGCTTCTGATGCTGCGGCTCTGCCTTCGTTTGAATGCCAAGCTTCTTACTAAAGGGCAGGCATATCCCCATCTGAAGTCTTTTATCAAATCTGAAAAACACGTGTTGTCTACATCTTTGTTTATGTTGTATGTGTAAGATCGCGAAAATCTTGATTGAAAACCATGAAATAAAAATCAATATAAAAATAAAATTAGGATAGAAAATGTTTTAAAAAATCAATTAAGAAAGAAGACGAATTCACGGAGTCAAGATTTGATCTCTTTCCTTAACTCAATAAATCGCCCCTAATGTATGACGGTTATATGCGATTTTTGAATCCCATAATATAACCGTGAATATACTGTTTCGCAACACCCGAAAACAGAATCTAACGAACTATAACTTCTACGAATACTCGAGACTTACTTAAGAGAATATTAGGGCTTTTGGTAGAACTATTTCTCTAATTGCTTTATGTTTATCATGTTTTAGCATTCTTCAGCATAAGAAATAATGAATAGTATAGACGCCTATTTATATGAGAGGTAAACTTTATCGTCAAGCTAACGGATAAGAAACAATATTCTGAAAATATTCCGCAAATATTCATGTTTATCTTGTGAGATATGATCAAATTTATTCCAATAATTATCTCAAATTATTCTAATAATTATCTGGAAGATTTTTCGAGATTATCTTGACACAATTTAAATCATTCAAATTTATCGAGAATAATTAGACTCAATATTATTAGGATTTATCTAGATAATTATGCATAAAAGTTCATATCACTTCTTCTTATAGTGTCCATATGTAATTTTTCTTTACATTATAATACAAAATTGCACAGTTCAATAACTTATAATTTTTGGGTTCCAACAGTAAGTGAAAAGGCTTGGATTATTTATTAAACATTCAGAGTAAATAAAGAAAGAATCAAGCTTCCAACTAGGCTTGGGCATTCGGATTTTGGAGCGGGTTCGGTTTGGATTTTTTCGAATTCAGATAATTCGGATATAAGATTTTATTATTCGTTTGGATTTTGTAACTATTCGGTTTGAGTTCGGTTCAGATAGATGTCGGATTCTGATCGGATTAAGATATATTTTTTAGGAGAAAACCTAAAAAATTAATTAGATTTTTTTAAAAATATATTTAATTTTAATAAAAATATATTTAATTTTTATAAATTTTGGTAAAATACAGTATAATTTTTTATTAAAATATACATAATATTTTCGTATATATAATTTTATTTCAGGTTTTCGGGTACATTTTTGGTTTTTCAGTTTGAGTTCAGTTCGGATAACCGGAATAGGAAAATATAAAAACCGTTCGGATTTTATGGATATATAATTCGGTTTTGGAGTTGGGTTTTTCGGTTTGGATTTCAGTTTTTTTGCCCAGCCCTACAGTTCCAACACAGGAATTAGTTACAATCATCTATGATACTGAAGCCGAACCTACAGTCTCTACCCTCAATGAACTCCTTGTTAAAGGATATGATAAACAAAACTGGGTAGACAACTTGACACAGAGAGAACAAAACAAAACCACCGAGCTCTTTTGTCTCAAGTGTTGTTGCAAAGAAAGAAGTTAAAAATTAAGAAACAAGAATTGAGGTTATTGTTCTTTTCAGAGTTTCTACCAGAATACTAAGGCAATAATCAGTAGAAGGGAGAGGAGTGTTAAATCAGCAAATGATGCGTGATAGTACTGTGGGTTGCAGCCAGAGGTTGTGGAGTTTGCCGAAGGGGCCATTGCCGTGGTAGTGTTACCAAGTGTCTCATTGCTTTTCGCACTGCAAAATGAAGATAAATCGATACAAATGCGGTGTGAGCTTGATTCTCTCAGATATTACAAGTGTGGAAGAAGAAGAAGAAGAAGATAGTTACCTTCCAGGGAACACACACGTTCCTCGACCTGCAGCAGAAGATCAGAAACCCATTTTCAGAAACAGAGCAAAAGGAATACTTTTTGCAAAGAGGTGAATGATAGTGTTTGAGAGATTCACATACTTGGATCAGTGGTGGTGACAGTAGCAACTCCTTTGAAATCACAACTTCCTGAAGCTTTTCCCATCTTCTGGTAATAAGAATTAAACGCATAAGTAGAATGAGCAACTACATCATCAGGTTCATAACAGGACTCTCCCTGCATCAGCGCTGAGCAATCGACTTTGCCTGGACCGCAAGCCCAATCAAGAGCAGCTTGAAGCATCTTTTTATCAACCTTTTCTTTGGCTATACAAAAAGTCTGGTTTGTAGTATCATTTGCCAGAATAGCCCCTGCACCTGCCAAACGCAAAGTGTAAACCGGAGTCCCGTTTGTATAAAACAGCCCCCAGTTCTTCTCAGAGACTGGTCCTGGCCTCGTATCCTCGTTGTAAAGCTCATAGATGTATGTAGTAACCGCAGTTCCTGGGTGTTTAGGCGTTCCAGTCTTGTTGATCACATGCTGGATCAAATTACTATTGTAAGTGTTTGCATTCTCTACCGAGGCATCGTGTTCTGAACCGTCTCCCTTAGATGGCCAACCTGATTCAGTGACCACAATTGGAATGTTGGTGAAATTGAGATAAGACATTGCGAAATAAGCTGCGTCTACGATCGCATCAAACACGTTTGTGTAATGTAACAATGTGTTGGCGTCTACAGCTTCTTTGTTAGCTTGGAGAGGCTGGAAAAGCGCGTAATCGAGAGGGATAACGCCATTGGACTGAATGTAATCAAAATACGGGTAAACGTTAAGCATCAACGGCGCGCCCGTGGCCTGCAGGAATTTGAGGAGAGGCACAATAACTGGATCCCAAGTCTTGTTGAAGAAAGCTTGAGAAGGAGGGAAAGAATCAAGAATGATGGTGGAAGAATGCGGCGTCGAGACTTTGATCTGACGGTCGAGGTTAGCTGTGACTAGAGCAGCTTGGATGTATTTGAGGGCTGAGACAAGGACGGAAGCAGCGTTAGCTAAAGAGGTTAGGACTTCTGATCCAACAGCGATGGCAGTAATGTTGGTGGCAGGGTAGTAAGCAGCTACGTTTCTAGTGACCCAGTTTGCTGCGGTTGCGTTTGATTGGCTGATACCAAGAAGTTGGTCGTTAGGAACAGAGATAATAACTTGAATGCCAGTGTGAGCAAACGCTAGAAGCATTGAGCGGTCTGCGTCATAGAGGCGGACGCGGTTGATGTTCTGTGCTTTGAGTAGTGTTACTATTTGTGTTGGACTTGGCATCTTTGTCACTTGTGTGCCAATATTCACACCGATCAAAGAATCTGAAATATTTTTCGAAAATGAAAAGTTAATATACATACAAAATTTTATTAAATCATATTTTTTGTACAAATTCACATCAAATTCCGTCAATTGGTCGCTCCAATTCTTACAATAAGCCTTAAAGGCTAACAATGCAAAGAGTCAAAAAAAAAAAAAAAAAAAAAAAAAAAAACCACTGGCTTGCATGCAAATGGCGAAAGAGCCCTTGGAAGGAAGGTTGTGGATTCAAGCAGATCCGAGGGTTGTTTGGTCTATTTAGACTACAGAGTACTGAGGAAGCATATGAATGAGCTGGGATGCAATAACCTTGAGATTCTCATTCCCATTAAAAAGATGGAAACATTGGAATATTATTAATATTTTCAATTAAATTCTTCATTTTTTTCTTGGGGAAAGTTAAACCCTCAATGTAAAATGAAGAATACTCAGAATTTTTTTTCTATAGGAACAAAGAATACTCATCTATGGTTGTGGAGTAGTTAGTCAAGTAAAATTTACAAAATGAAGAAAGCAAAGAAACAACACATTTTATAATTAGTGAGCATAAACAGACATTGTATAACAGAGAGATCCTATCGAGAAACAGACAAACACAAAACCCATAAAGTTGAAGAAGATTCCAGATTTGATATCTTCAGGAGAGTGAGTGAGAGAAAAATCAACAACTGGGTTTTAACTGATTTGAAGATTCAAGGAGAAGGAAAATTTCAGAAACTTTACCTTGGGAGAGAGCAGAACTTGCAAAGAGGAATATGAAAAGGAAAAGAAGGGCAGCCATTAATGGAGCTTCAAATCTTGGAGATGCTTTGATTTGCTCCTCAAGTATAAAGACAAGACAGGTCTCGAGGTTCTCTGAAGTATAACCCACGAGAACAAAATCTAACCAAGACAAAAATATATTTATAAAAAAATAGATATAGAAAAAAGAGAGAAAATTAAGAATCAGTTCACTTCAAAAGATTTAGTATAAAAGACTAAAGTTGGGTTTCTGAGTTTTCTTATGCTGAAAAAGATGTATCGTTCGTACCATATAATAATAATAATAATAATAATTTACTTTTCGGTGGAGAAAAATGCTTTTATTTTTCGTTTAAATACAAGCTTTTTAATAAATGTTCTAGGATTCTTTCTTTTTTCCCCTTCAAATTTATGGTAAATGTTTTGTGTTTTTAATTGCCTCTGTAGTGGCAGTGAATCACAGTTGATTCAGAGTTCAACGGTCATCTATGCAATTTTAAAAAAAAATCGTTGTTTCTTTATATACTCCACGATCAATCTTTTTTTTGTTGTTGTTGTTGTTTTTTTCCTTCAAAAAAATTAAATGAGAGATTCCTAAATCATTTACAGGCTGGAATTTTTTTTGTTGCTTTTGTCAGTCTTTTTGCTTATCTTTTCTCATTTTTTTGTTTTGTTATTTTCTTCTTGCCATTTTGGGTCTTAAACAAGGTTCTTATCTCCAAATTTTTACTTGAATACATCGTTATTGTTTATAGATGAAAAAAAAATAGAATATCTATGAATCTGTTGACACGACTTCGTTTTTTTTTTAATTATATTTTTATGTGAACTGATGATAGATATTACTGTTTTTATATTTTCAAAGCCGAATTTGACGTCAGAAAGAAAAATAAATATTTTTAATTTGACGTCAAAAACAATGATTATGTACTTTCTTTTGGGTTTATAATGGGCTGGGAGATAATAAAATCCTGGTAGGCCTAACATAATGTCATTATCCGGGTCGGGTCATAGGATCCGAATTTACAAGGCATTCAAAATTCAATCTATTTTGTTTCAGCTAAAACCCTAAACTTGTTCGATCAGCTTTCGCCATTAACCTAAGTTTGAAGTCGTTGAAGATTTAACACACAGATAATGGGGAAACCAAGCAAAGGGTATAGCTTTTATTCTCTTGTTCTCACGATTATTCATCTGAGCTCAGATTTTTGTGTTCGAGATTTGATTTACTGACACTAAGTTTCACTCGCAACAGATCGGAAGTAACATCGAAATCTGATAAGAAATTCGAGAAGAAGCTCCAATTTTACACAAGTAAGCTCGAATTTTCTCATAAACAATCAAATTGCAATGTGCCAGTGCGTTTATGTATCAGAAAAACTGAAACTTTATTTGTGATTGCAGAGGTTAAAGATACAGTTACTTCTTTGTCTGTTCAAAAGGAGATTGGCAAGGTAATCACTTCCTCTGAGATAACTCCTGATTATGTTTCCCATTAAAGAAAGTATCAATCTTTGTTAGAAATCGTGAAGAATGTTGCTATACTTCAATCTGAGTCGGATTGTTTAGTTCGTGTCTTGTTGGTGTAGCTACCAAAACCGCCATTGTAGGAGACTTGCTTGAATTTGTAAAATGAGCTTACTTTCACCATGGATTTTTGTTGCTTATTTGAATGCTTTGAAAATTTTGGTTTGCTGACAAGGGAAATTTGAATTTTGGTTGATCAGAAGAAGAAAATCCGCAGTCGTCAAAAGAAACTTAAGGCTTATGATCTCTCAAACCTATCGGACTTTCTTCCCGAGTTTAATGCTTTGCAGAAATCAGCTCTTCCTGCTCCCAACTTGAAGATGAACTGCAAAAGGCGACAAGAGCTCGTGTAAGTGTTTCCATTTTCATTTATGATTAAACTTTCTTTGTTGTGATTTTGTGTCTGAATGGATTGTGTTGTGTCTTGTGTGTATATAGATTGACGGAAGGGGAAAGATTGAACAAGGTTTTCGAACATCCAGCTTTTCAAGCTGATCCAATTGGTTCTATATATCAGCATTTGCGGAGTCAACAGCCACCGGTGGAAGAGAGTCCGAAGAAGAAGACTAACACAAACGGAAGCAAGAAAAGGAATCATAACAAGGGAAAGGCTGTATCCATGGAGTCATAAGTAACTTATGTTTCGTTTGTTATAGTAGAAGAGAGGACAAGATTTTGGAAATAATCATCAGTCACACCATAAAACAGAGAAATCTGAATCTGTAAACCTTTTTTTTTTATATATGGTTTCAAGACAAATTTATGTGGATGGAACACAAATGATCATGAGAGTGGTTCGCTGATCTCCAGGAGTTCATTGCAGAGACCTGTGAAAACAAGAGAGTCAGTTTCGATCGGCCTGAACTTGATGAGCGCTGATGGAACAAGTTCTTCGTCCTCTAAGGTTCTCGGTTTCTGCCCCGGGGCTGGAGTATGCGGAATCACACGCCGTTTAACCAGCACAGGATCCAGAAGCTCGAACTGCAAACTCGGTTCTTTCAAAGCAGAGCTCACAAACTGAGATTAATACAAAAACAAAACCATTGAAGTTTCATAACTTTTGTGTCAATTGAACAAACCAAATTGATGTGTGAGCCACTTAAAGAGGGATATCATATAATTGACCTCGTAAAGAGCAATGGTTGATTCCCATGGAGCAAACACACCTTGAAGCACAACTCCATCAGGAAACTGCACTCTTATCATACTTCTTTTGTATCTCTTTCTAGCCGCTTTGGCTTGTTTCTCCTTATAAGATCTTGGAATCAGAAGCTGTGATTCCGCAATCTTTTTCCTCCGTAAATCCGCTTCCCTCTTTATTTCATCCGCCGAGAGACTATAGAATGAGTCAGGTACCTCTATTCTCGATGCTGCGTTTTCAGACACCGAAAAGAATACACGAATCTGAACCAAGAAACAAAAGAACAACATTCTAAGAACAATTGAAAAAAACTAAACTAAAAAGATTCTAAAGACATTAATTAAAAATCTAATTATTACAAAGAATTCTTACTTCTCTATCAATCTTCTTTGGAGCCACTGTTTGTTCTACAGTAACAACCTTAGCAGAAGATTCTGAATTCTCAATCTTTCTCTTTTCTAAAATCCCAACAACTTTATTGATCAATTTCGATTGTTCTTCTCCTGGAACTTCCATTACAGCCCAAATCTCATCATTTTCTTCTTTCATTTCAAAACCAACAAACTCAAGAAGCTCAACACCTCCAGGAACATCACCAATAGCTTCTTTAATCTTAGCATTACTCATTCTAATCTTTCTAAACTTAGCATTCTCAGGTTCTTTCACTATGTTCTTAAACAACCTAAGCAAAACATCAACCGAGCTCTCTGTTGGCTTCCCAGAAAGATACAACACAACCACAAGTTTCTCCATTTCGGATTTATCATTATCTTTTTTCTCGATTGAAGATCCATCTCCATTACTGTTCCCAAGGCAGCTCTCAACATGATCAGAGACTTCTTCCTCTGACGTGAAAGGAGTTTTACAGATCGGACATTCAAACACATTCAGAGAATAACCGTTCTGAGATCTGTTCGAAGACGTGATCAAAGCACCGTAAGGATCGAACCCATCTTGTGAAGCACGAACAGGATCAGGATCCGAGTTTCTCGTTGACCCGGAAGATACGGGTTTCTCAGGCAACAGCGTTGAATTCGACGAAGCTGAAGAAGAAGTCCGATTCGGAGAAGGTTTGGGTCTAGGAGTCGGATTCGAATTCGAATTCGGAGCTTGGGGAGAATTAAACCGGTTTTGAATCGGGTTAACGGGTGCAGAGGAAGAAGAAGATCCGAGAACTCTACCTGGGCCTTTGAATTTGCCAGAGGAAGAAGAGATATTAACTTTCTTCATGAATCCTTTAAGCTTATCTTTAACGTCATCCATCTTCTTCTCTGTAACCTTAATCAGTTAATCTACAAACTTCTAGAAATCTGTCTGAAAAAAAACCCAAACTTTATAAACTTAACGAGAATGATCTTCTTCTCCGGTCATTGAAGACTTTTTTTTTTCTTCGTATTTAAGCTAAATAAAAATGTGACCTCTTTGCGTCATATCTGTTTGATGGGCTTTATTGGGCTTAACATTGTATTGATTATTGTAATTCCGATGCGCTTAGATGGACTACATCATTATTATAATTTTCCCAACTGAATCTTGAGAAATTCATAAGATGGCAAGCTCCTCAACCTTCACTTTAATAAGATCCTCTTGCGTTATGCTTGATTCTTATATACAACTTGATCCTTGTTTCGCATTATATTGCTGATGAAATCAAAACTTAGGTGTTAGGTGTAGTTAAGATGATGAATCATAAGAGTGGATGCAAGTCATTAAAATGAAAGTTGTAAGTTAATGAGAATTAGGGTATGGTGCAAAACCGATCCTAGAAAAAAAATTAATGAAAAAATGTATAAAGACCACACAATCAAATTTCGAGATTATGAATAGAGGAGAAATGTAATCGAAATGTAGTGTAGAGGAGAATAAGATTTGAACAGAAAGATATAAACAACAAGGACACTTTGGAGTTGCAAGGATTAGCTTACATTAGTTCTATAAAGTTATTAACACCATTTGAGGTATATCAAGATAAAAAACACATGAGCAAGAAGAAAAAGCAAGACAATGTGAGTGACCCAAATACCAAACATCAAAAAGAGATTGAAAGTCTGAGAAAAGACAAGACAAAGACCTTTAAGAGAAAATTCGTGAGGAATCTTAATTTCTTTGTGAAATTTGTGAGGTTAAGAGAATTCTTTTCTCTAAACAATATGTGCTACCGAGTAAAGGTATTTCTCTTTTGCAGTATTTTGGAGATGTATACGACCCTAATGGCTTATCTCCATTCCATAGGATTGAGCATCAAATAGATTTTGTGGCTGGAAATTCATTAACTAACCAAACCGCCTAAATAACCAGTCCAATAGAGATCAAAGAGTTACAAAGGCAAGTTAGTGAACTAATAGAAAAGGGATATTATAGAGCCTAGGGGGTGGGGGATAATTGATGATAGAGCATGTGCCACGTAAGCCTATTGTTCCACCAATTATGCTGTTATATTGCCCCCTACTTTTTGTATGAAACATAATGATATAAATTTGAACACTTTATAAAGTTCTGTTTAGTAAATATTCATATCTTATAGTATGGTTAGAATATTATTCTATCTCCTATAGACCATTTGACATTAATTTACTTTAATTCATCGTGGATGCGATAATTTGTAATGAGGAGTTAAGACTTAAGATTATATGAATTTAGAAAGGGGCTTCCAGAACTTATTTGTGAGAACATGAATCTAATTGATTTGATTTTTTAATATATATATAAAGTATAGCTTTCATAGAATAGAAACATACATTTGTTGTTGTCTGGGACCGGAACAAATACCTTTAATTCATTTTTTATAACAATAACATTAATTCATTTAGTCTAACGTCGTTAAGTGAACATTGTAATTAGATATAACAGAAACAGATTGCATGCGCCAGTTTATAATTGTCCATAGCTTAACGATACAAATACAAATCTAAACGGCGAGAATTCTCTATACAATTGAAAATAAAACTTTAATTAAAGTGAGTCAAAAAGAAACATTGATCCTTTAGGATTTGAGTGGAGAATATGAAGAATCTCTTCGCTTTTCTTTCTCCTTTGGCGCATCGATTTCTTTTTTCTTTTTAAAATATATATTGATATTGATGATACAACTACAAGACTCAAGAATCGAAAGACGAAGGCGCCAATAACGTAGTTACTTCCCACCTGATAATATTAAACAAACAAAAAAACTTTATTAGGATATAAAATAAAAACTTGGATCCATTAATGTGCCTTGGGTCCATTATAGATAATTGATCTGTTAATCATAAAACTATTTCATTATTGTGATGAACAATGATAATGTTCGATTAGGAATTATTAGAAAAACTGAACGAAGATGATGAGTTAGAGATGGGTCATTTTACTTACCTTTACCTCTCTCGCACGATTTTGCCATAAAAGAAAGAAAAACAACGAGTAACGTAACTCCAGCAATTAAGCCAACTATGATTGCAAGTGTTTTCTGTATCTCATCGTCATTGCTGTTACGATTCCCACCTAATTAAACCCCCAAAGTAATGAAAATAAAACATGTTAGCAATACAATTTTAATTATTTTTTTAAAAAAACAATACAATTATCAAATACTTACATGCATTATACCCCAAAAAAAAAACACACTTACATGAATAGATTTTAGTTCCATTCGTAAAACAAGGATAAAATAAACGGAAAAATAATCTTGAAAATATAAACCTACTAATAACAATTAACAAAATAAAAACACGAATAATGAATTCATTTAAAAACGAATTAGAACCTTAAGAGAAACAAAAGCAACGGCACAGAGAAGAGAAGAGTATTACCGTAGCCGTTGGCTCTAGAATGACTTCCACGCGCCAGGTAACGCGCGTAGCATTTAGCTAAGTACACGTCACCCCAAGCGGCTCCTCCGCAATCCGATTTCAACCGTCCGATGGATTCCATCAAACAATCTTGACACTCACTCACACTAAGATCTCCAGTGCACTGCGCTACACCTTGCAATTCCCCTGACACTCCTACTCTATAGGATCCACCACTACTCGCCGCTAAATAACCAACCACCGCGTCTCTCCGAGTCAACTCGTCCGAGTTATAACCAATCGGTGGTCCACAACGTCTAACCACCACCGTCTTATCTTCCACCCCAAGAAACGTCGAGTTATCGTATTTTACGAAACATCCTTCTAGCTGTAACGCGCCACCGCATGCCCCGACGCAGAGACTTCCGAGCCGGCTAACAGCTCGGGCTACGCATCTAGCGCAATCTCCGGAGCCAGAGGAGAGATCACCGCGACACTGGTACAATCCGTAGACGGAGCTATCGCCGGAGATTCCGTCTAGGGTAAAGTTGTTGTATGTGTAGAGAGAAGCTGAGTTAACGAAGGAGGTGAGTAGGGAGTTTACGTTTGACTCGTAAGGCGATCCCGGGAAGTATTTTGCTTGCGAGCAGCCACCGTAGATGAAAGTATCGACGGCCGCCGATGAAAATGTTCCGAGAAGTGACAAGACGGCGATAAAGAGAAACGTTTTTGTCGGGAACATGACTTTCGCTGGTTGCTCTGTGTTTTTTTTTTTTTTTTTTTTTCTTAATGCTTGGTGCGTTGTTATTTTTTCCTCAAGACTTAGTGCGTTTATTCAATTATTTTGAAACACATACATTGTATTAACTTTTTTAAAAAATTATATGTTTATGGGTTGCTAAGCTAAATGTATGGAAATGAAACTATTTTTTTGAAAAATTTAGTAAATAGTTATATGTTGGAAACGTGACAATATAATATATATATATATATTATATATAAGTAAAAGTAAATCTAATATAAAATTTTAAAAAATAATATTAAAATTAATTAAAATAAAGATAAATATATATATATATATATCGGAAACATAGACAAAAAATTTCATTATTTTTTAAATAACGGTTTTTAATAAACGGATGAAAACGCGTTTCTATCGTGTTTCCAAATTAGAGTTTTAGGAAAGTGGAAACGCGTTTCTATTGAATTTCTATCAAGTTTCATTTCCAAAATGTTTCAAAAATAGGAAACGCATATCCGAGCGAGTTTCGTGCTACCCAGGCTAAGCGTTTTGCCAATTGCATATACTGGCATGACAAAAAAACCTGATTCCATATATACAGTACTTTGAATTTATAAAATTAATAATAAAAATAATTTTAGTGAGTTGTTAGCTGTATTAAATTTACCTAAAGAGAGTATATAACTTTCATATTCTACTTATATATAGGTTAATCAAATCAACTACTTACAAATAGTGTCCAATAAAAGATAATCAATTTTTTTAAAGTATTTTAATCCACTATATGATATAACAACAACACAGTTTGATCTATACTAGTTTTTTCATCAATGTCACTCAGTTTTAACTTTGACCTTCAAACTAAAACTACGACTTGTGCAACCATTTTCACTACTTTCACCAAAATTTTGATGTTTTTGATCCATTTTCAAATTTCTATTGAAAATATAAGATTACGTACGATCCGAAGAAATAAGCGAAAACTTGAATGTGTATGAAAAATGTAGTTCTACCTAGTGTGCATAGCCGCACTAGACCAAATATTATACGATGTTACTTATCACCTCATAAGAACACAACAAAATAGCAAATTGCTATATATTATACCTAAAATATAAATATAATTTGCTTTTTTTTAAAGACTATAGGTTCTTGAATTTTGACATACTTTTATCTCTCGCTCTCATGATCATCAAATTCGATTTGAGGATATTTTCATTTTCTTCTTTAAATAAAATATGTTTTTAAATATATAATCACTAAAGAACTTGAGATCATACAATTGTAGTCTTTTTTAATCAGGTTTAAAACCTCCTGTGATAGCTGAAGATTTAGGAATGGCGACGACAAACAGAATCAATAAATGTAAGTGGGCCAAGCACAAAAGGAAAAGGCCATGGAAGCCCACCAAGAGGAGTTAACTTATCATCCTTTTAATATATAATCGTGTCATCGTGTGTTTTCGTTTTTTTTTGTTTCTTTTATTTTGGGAAATAAGAATAATAATTTCTTTGATGATGTTGATTATGTGTCCATTTGTCTCCATAATTCAAAGATATGAGGAATTATAAATCTATGATCGCTAATCGGAAGTAAATGGTACACGAAATCAACATAGCTCCAAATTTAACTAATGAACTTACCCAAATGAAACTGATCACAGACTCAGTCAGCGGCCAGGGCATATCAATGCTCAATTTTTTTTATTCAAGTCATCAATACTCAAATGAATTTATAATTGAGATGCAAATAAAAGTCATCAGTTTAGCCAAGTAATCAATAATATAAAGTAGTAACGTAGACATGCAATGAGTTTTATTGGAAAACATACTTCTTATGAAGGATTACTAACCAAAATATAGGTCAAATTTTAAAAGTGGATCTTCCATTTTCCCCCATATTTATACCAAATATTGTGTGTTTTATTTTTTGTGTTTGACGATTACTTCATAAACCTTTTTGAAAAGCAAACAATTTTGTTACAATAATAATTACTTTACTATTTTTATTATTTTATCATCTAACTTTATGGCTAAGATGTTGGTTGGTGACAATGAATAGGTAGCTAGAGAAAAAAAAAACAAGTTACTAGAAATGTGAACCAAAATCTTCCAAAAGATAAAGCCAATTTTGATGATGATGATGACTCATCTACAATTTTGTAAACTTTTATAATAAATTTGAAAATGACAATTTTATAGATATTATATTAGCATATGATTGGAGTAATTTACTCGTGTTTCGTTTCTTGTAGTCAATCATATCATGTCACGTATCACCTACTTGTATGATTTTATATTTCTGAATCACAAGATCATCTTGAGATCGAATGTCTCCATTGCAAATTAAAGAGAGATAAGAGATAAACAGAGGAAAACACAATTATACAGTTTTTGCTTGCACTCTTATGTTTATCTTCTTCCCTCTTAATTAATCATCCTTTAAGAAGTTCTTGCATAAACATTATAAATACAAACACAAGACTTCTTAAATTACATGATCTTTTCTTGCTCCAAAACCTAAAAATCTAACCATCTTCATGCTCTGCAGATTTTTTGGATCGATTTTTAGCTGTCTCAGTACTAATTGAAACCATCTCTAGTTATACCTACATAGATCCCATTAGTTCATAATCTCACATCACAATCTGCAATTTAACAATCATTACTTCATCAGCACATTGTTTCAATAGAGATTGAAATAGTCTTGTCTTCCTTTGGTTGGTTCATTGGTGATGAGAGTCTCTCAACCAAAACATCTAATGCTTCTTTCATCCACCAATCTCTACAAGCTTCTCTTGCTTCCTTTAGGTTCATCTGTTGTTAAAAAAATGCAATCAGTATAAAAGCTTGTAGATATGTAAAAATAAAAACAAATATTAGTTTTTGTTTAGCTACTGACCCAGATTCTTTGCCTAACATGTTGTTCAGGCCAAAGCTCAAGTTGTTCTGTAACAAGCATAGGGAACATTAATCCTTCATAATATGTTCCTCTGCTTTTGCTCAAAAAATCCCATTTTCCAAGTTGATGCTGCCAAATTAAAACACAAGAAAAAACCAAATATTTTTTTTTAGAAAGACCAAACTATAATTATTGTTAAAAACAGACAGCAGATTTAATTAAAAATACCTCAATGTTGCCGATAACTCCAGCTTCTTCAAGACATTCTCTTGAAGCAGCTTCTTCTACAGATTCATCAAGTTCCCAACCACCCTGAATTTACAAGAAAAAATATACAAAAATTAATACCCATTTCTTATACACCAAAAATAATAAAACCATGTCATGGGTAAAAATAAAAACAATTTTTTTTTGTTTTTGCGTGTCATTTTGAATAAATACCTTAGGGAACATCAAGGCGTGACCTTTTTGAGAAGAGATAACAAGAACTTCAACTTCGTCACTAATTTTACCATCATTAGACAGCTTGAATCTGTAAGGAATACATCTGCAGTTTCCCGTAGAAATAAAAAAAAATCTAAATAAGAAACTCAAGAACATTTTTGTGGTAAAATCTTGGAGCTTAGATCTATATGTATATAAAGAGATGAACATACCCAACGACTTGACGACGTCCTTTGTTGTATCTCTGAAACTGACGACCGGTACGAGAAACCAAACACACCATTTTCTCAACTACCATTTTAGCAAAGTTTCACAAGACTTTGAAGAAAGAGCCCTAAATTCTTAGATGGAGAAGGAAGAGGCCTGATATATAAAAGCAAATATCAACTTAACAGATAAAACGGATCAGAATCTGTCGAAGGTTTAGTTTTTTTATGCTCAAGTGTTTATGATTCGATTAGTTGTGCCTGAAAAAGATTTGAGAGAAGGAAAAATCAGAAGGAGAAGAGACAAAAAGTGTGGTTGCAACCTCCAATGGCTTATCTTCTTTATATAAAAAACGGCCGCTCTTTTTTTTTCCTTTCTTTTTAAATAATAATTGTGGATATTTATTTCTTGTGTTGGAATTTTCTTCATTGGCCGGAATTTAGCTAATTAAGCTAATCTTGGTGTTTTTGGGTGCTTTCATGTTAATTTAAACTACTATAACATATCTAAGAGTCTAAATTTATCTCCTTTCTTAAATATAAATCAGGCTTATCCCTTTCTAGCATATCCATTTTTAGTTGATTTATGATATTATTTACATGTGTTTATCAAAATCATCAATTATCCCATCTTAAGACATTTAGTACATCACTATTCATTAAAGCATCAATTTATTTTACAAAAATAATTTCAGCAGGCGGATCTAATTATTATAGTTTAGATTCACAAATTTTGTGTTTTATATACTCAAAATTAACGTAGTAAAGAAGTTTGTTCTATTCCTCAAGAAATCCAAAAAATAATGATGATTCCTATATTACATATTTCACATGGAAAAAATTCGAGTAATTTGTAAATTTTGGTACTATGTAGTTAAAGTAGGCCCGAAAAACAAGTGTATTAAATAAGGACAACCCCACTAAACTTTTGGATTATAATTTAAAACACTTCGTCTTGCAAGTGTGAGGCAAATTTTTGTATCAGTTTCCGTAACGACATATTTGCGTGTGCATCACTACACTTTTAACAAATATATTATACAATTTATACTTTAAAGAATAATGCTACAAGTTGAGATTTTTTTCTATTAAAGGGATATAGAAAGGTAACAAGTGCAATCAAAAATTGAATAATAGAGCTATAGTTTAGCACGTATAGTAGTAACTTTTTCATTTGCTGTTACTGCGAAATTTACATGATATTGGCATATTGATAAAATTAGTAAGGATTTCAACATAAAACGCTCGGTTACACAAGTTTGTAAATATTTGGCGGGTCAACAAAATTAAGAAGTAAGATAATCAAATAATTAAGGCATATAATATTCAAAAATAAAATAAAATAATTAAGGCATATACACGCCAATAATTCAACGTAATTAATAATTGGACTTTGTCCCTATCGAAGTGGCTAAGAGGTTTCTCTGCCGTTTCGTGGTCTAGGCATTAAAAGGTTTATTAGTTGGTTAATAACGAGAGACATTAGGTTAATAATTAAACAAGTAAATTTAAAATTAGAAACGTAGTAAAATTAAAAACAACAAAAGTCTCTATCCTTACGCGGCACATTTATGTTGACTTTGGGAGGGACATGGTCACGTGCGTACGCCTCTTGAGCTCGATCAAGTGCGTGCTTGAATCGCGGTTAGTGGACCCGTGTGCGTTTGATGTATGATCGTTGTATTTGCCTTTTTCCTACTTAAGTGGTGCAGTCGTAACTTATGTTGCAAGTAATTCGATCGTTTTACAATTTTGTTCAATATAGAACTGCTATTGCATAGTCCGTGGCTTAGACTGGTTTAAGCCTCCCGGAAGATTCATAACAACCTCATGTGTCAAATATGATTAATTTTGATTGATTGCGATATATATATATATATATATGTATATATAGTCCCATGCATGGAACAGACATATGGGCAAAACAAATAAACACATGCCTTTCTTTAGCTTACTTAAACTTAAAACTAAACGAATTAATAACATCCTAAAAATTATTTAAGAAAAATTAAATCAAGTGGTTATAACTTATAACTTTGTGATTATAATCCTATTAACCGATACTATTTCTTGGTGTACTTTTTAAAATGGGCTACTATCATATGTTCGATGTACTTAAAGATGTATTCTCTTCGTTGTGAGTGCTTAAAGATGTATTCTCTTGGTTTAAATTAAATTGTCGTCATAGTATTACAATTATTTTGTTTTCCAAAAAATCATATTTTTTAAATATAAATTTTAGTATAAATACAGAATGTAACCTCAATTATTTAATATTTTTGTATGAACTATATGAAATTTAATATTTATTGATTTGTGAAAAAATGTCAAACCGATATTGGTTGTGAAATGGAGGGACTATGTGACTAGTTCTATATGTGGTTCAAATGAATTGATCAACAATATATATATATATATATTATTAGTACGTACCTTCTATTTGGTTGATAATTCTAGCTAGTAATCTAATCAGATTCTAGAAAAATAAGAAAAGAAACAATCTTGAGGATAGAGTAGGTAGTATAAGCTAAATGCACCATAAAGGTTCAGTGAATTCTGCTGGACAATACTACTAATAATATTATTAGTTAGACTTACTTATCAAATATGAAAACTTCCTGCAAATTGTGCGGTACGTAGATAGGGATTGTTTTAATGCCTCAACCATGAGTATTTAAAATTTAGCCACCGTTTTAGAATATTTCCTCTACAAACCCCAAAAGAGTATTTTCTTTCACCAGCAACACACATGCTTATTAATTAATGTCCTTTTTTTTGGTAAACACATGATTGCTGTCTTTAATTGATTAGTCTACAATTTACATAATGCATAGCTCTTGTGTCCTAATTTTTAAACAAAAATATATATTTTGTTATATTTTACAAAGAGAAATAATGATTCAGATGACAATCTTTACCGGTTTAACGATTTCTTTTATTTTGATTGTTGCGAGTAAATATGTTTTAAGAAAAGACTTTTTCACAAATAGGCTATCATAATATTTTTTGTTACCTTAACGGAAAATTCTCATTATTTTGCATATTAAATATCCAAAATGGCAATTAAAGAGAGCGATCTACTTAATTGGTGATATCACAAAAGAGTAAATAATATTCAAAAAAACTTTAAAGCGAAGCGAAAATTCCAATATGCCAATCCAAACTCTGCGCAGAAATATTTGTTTCTCAATAAATTAATAATATTGGAAACTATGTATTTTACAAAAAAATATATATTAATTTATCATATTTATTAATTTATATAGTTGATATTTGAACTAAAATATCAATTTAGGATGGAAAATATTAATTTAGAAAGATATTAATGTAGTAGTGTTAATTTATAGAGGTTTCAGAAAAGTAGGTTTAAAGTTTATTATCTAGAGAAGTAGCTTTGAATTTTATTATGCTTTTCTTTTCTAGATAACATTTACAGTGAAATCTCTATAAATTAATACATATACATTAATATCTCTCTAAATAATAATTTTTTCGGTCCCAAATTGATATTTTGATTCAAATATCAGTTTTATAAATTAATAAACACGATCAATTAATATTATTTTATAAAATAAATAGGTCTCAATATTATTAATTTATAGAAGTTAACTGTATTTTTGTTTACATAAAAGTAAGAGGTTTTAGACATCATGTTATTTCATGATCAAGTCAATAATTATTTAGTATGAGTAATTGAAGGCTGAAAATGGTAACAACTTAAATTCCTTGATTTTTAGGTTATATTCTCAAAAGATTTTATGTCTTAGTCTGCCTGTCTAGGTCTGTCTAGTGTCAAGTTAAGTACTCACATGTTTAGATTAATTTTATTCATGTGGGAATAGTTGGAATCCAATTTTTCATACTAATGACTATGGTTATGAGCACTACAACATAGTGTACTCAAATGCAAAAATTGATATTAGTCTGAAAAATAAAATAAGTTTGAGTAAAAATCAGTTAAACCAAGTTATATGTTTACTGATCTTTGTGATGATTTATGTCCTTGAGCTAAATATAGATTTAGTCATAATGGGTAAATCGTAACTGCAGATCTAATCCTAATAGAAAAGATAGTAAACACATGTCAAAACATAATGACATAGATCATAACTATTCATTCTCATATAACTATAAAGTATCACTTTTCTTTTTATTTTATAACAAGTATTCAAATAATTGTATTGATCACACAAAAATATCAATATTTTTACTATATTTTTTGTATATTCTCTTATTAATTTTACCTTTGAGCATATAATACAATTTTTTTTGTTAAATTATGTTCTTGTACTATGTAAAATAGAATAGTTGTATCTTAGAATTCAGAACTTCATGTACCAGTCACAATAGGAAACGTTTTCAGTAGTAAGAAAAATGTTGTGTTTACAAATATCATTTTAAATTCTTGTATTGATACCATTACCTTTACAAAAAATATATATATATATAATAGTAAGTTTATATTGGTTTCAATTGGTAGCAGCAATTACAGAAATTACAAAAAAAAAACAATAGAAAGACTGAAAACTAGAAGCAGATGGTAACTTACAAAAAAAACGACAAATCATTGGTAAGGTATTACATAGAATAAAACAAAAAATTGACAAAGTAGACCCACTCATAAGTGAACAAGAAGATTCCCAATGAAAAATACCGATTCCAATCACTTGAACATTTGCATTTTGCATTGTTGTCGCAGTTTTAAAAAATTTGAATCCTCATCATTGTTGTCTCAAACTATTCCCACCTGAGACTGGCCTTCAGATTTTAGAAACAGCAGTGCTTACTTAGATCTCAAAAATATCAATGCTTACTTCTCCGAAAATGCATAAAAATGGAATCATTGTAACGGATTATATACCACATCCGGCGACAAGATATGAAAAAGTTATATTAATCATTAATCAATAATCACTTCATCTAACCTTTATTTTAGTTCAATAATCGATATCATCTACCTTTAAAAAAAATAAAAATTAATTATCATCTACCTTCCATGGATCATACGCGACTTTTACTACAAAAGCACCAATGTGTTCATATGAATAGGTAGCAAGAATATAACTAAATTATTATTTTGTTCTGCTTAAATTATGGGTTTGAGAATAATTTCCGGGAAATTAGGAAATGGACACACCACGAGGGTATCATGGGACTATAGATCGACAATAAATGGCACTGTAATATTTTCACATTTTTTGTTTTCTATTATTCATTTTTTGCCATCTCGTATTTAATTATATATATATATATATTATTTCTTTTATAATTAACAAATAATATATTTTTCTTTCTTCTGATGAGTTTCTCTTTTATGTTTAGTATTGCTCGTCTTTACATTATTAATTTCTTGATCTAACTTATCATTTACCAGGAACGAATATATGAAAAATAATTCCAAATCTGACGTAAAAGCATTAAATAAACTTTTAATTAATACTCACAAGATCAGTTTGGCTTATGTCACTATAATAATTTTATCGTTGAGATTAAGTTAGTATGATTAACATTAACTCAACAAAATCCAAGATAAATTCAATAAATCCTAGAAATTGAAGGGGGAAAATACTCCAGAAATATCAGATAAAGTCAACATATAAATATGTTATTTACTTTGTCATTCCCAAATTTTATGAGTGGCCTTATCAAAATTAAGACAGACATTTCATCTCACACTTAAAAGGGGTACCCCAAACTAAAATAAAAATTTGAAATTTGATAATTACCAAAACAAAGTTTTTTTTTAGGCCGACTCGTTATTAAATCCAAAACATAATTTAAATTTCCAAATTGAATTTTTATATAAATATTTGAAAACTTATTATCACTACATTTTCCGTGTTTTAATTTTTATATTTCTAATTTTTTTAATGAGAAACAGATCTCATATAAAATTTTCATGTTACATATAATAACATATGCACGAGGTAAAAAAAAATTAAATTCCGTTGAAAGAACGAAAAGTATAAAACTATCAGTGATCAACTCTTTTTTATTAACGACTAAAATTCATGTTACTACTTACTATCTATAGCCGATCAATTAATTTCATTTTTATTTTCGTAAACTCTAACGAATCAATTGCTTTTTTATTCAAACATTTCATCGGCTACTGTGTGCTGATTTTTTTTGTTTTTTAAGGCATAAACTGTGTACTGATTTATTACCAATGTATATATATATATCATGTTTGAAAAGTTATTGTGTTTTTTAGTAAGTTATCTATTTGAAACATCAATGCATATATATGTGAAATAAGCATAGTTTTTTAAAAAGCATTTTGCTATATAGAAATATGGGTTCGGGCTGATTATTTTTATATTATGTGTTACTGTCTTGAGCGGGTAATAACTTTCGTTTCTTCTAGAAATATTATTGTAGTCTGTAGAAAACTACCGAATTAGAATAAGACCTAACCCATAAAATTTTTCTTCCAGTATATATTCACATTAAAAATTAAATACTTTCTATCTAAAATTATAAACTATACGAGCATCGAGGATATAAAAAAGCGACTTCTAGAATTAAATTTGAATTTTAGCTGTTTCACAAACATAGATTTTAGTTGAGAAGTAGACTGAGAAGAAAGGATAATTTAGTGATTTCGCAAACCTAACCGCTCTCTCTTTCACACATAATTTAATGATTTTATATTATGTATTACTCTGAAAAACGAACTCTGCAAATCACGCCAACTGTTAAACAGTTCAATATTTTAACAAATAAAAACAGCATGTTATGGAAAAAGCGTAGAAGTTTAGTTGCATGGGTTTAAATTAATTTTAAAATAACCATTCTTTCGGTCGGTCGAACTCTTGCATCAAATTTTACTGGATTTAATTTCATAAACACTAAAAAACTTATGCATCAGTTGTAGATTTGAGAGCATACTTTGAATTTCGGATTTAAAATTATTAGCTATTGAAAAGCTTAGCTAAGATATTGGTGAGAAATTAATGTTACTAAAACTCAGTCTATAAATATTAGAAAATTTTACAAGAAAAAGAAAAGAAGATGTCGGCATCAAAGGAAGACTTGAGCAAGTCGTGAGGGTTGAAATGGTCAGACACCACATGATCTCTTTCCATCTCTTATATTAATACATTATATTGACAAGTTGTGATTTAATATATATATACACGTATATCATGTCTTTCTATTAGAAGTGTGTAATGGGTTAAAATTGTTAAAAATGATTTATTTTTCTTCAATAGTGTATTAAAAATCCAAATTTTAGAATAATTAGTCAAGTTCCATAAGTATATTTAGGGTCATACAATTTTAAACGTGTATACTACTAACTATGACTGAAACCAGGGCCAATCAAACAATTATAGTGGTCCAAAACAAAATTGTAATTGCGACCCTGTTTTTAATTACATAAAAATCATAATTAGTATCAGCTCCAATACATTATTGCTAATCTATAGAATATAAACCCAACAAAGAAACTAGAAAGATATACAAATTGATTATAATTTTGAGGATACTATCAACAAAGGAAACCTATAAAACGTTAATGATATTAACAACATTGTCTCCAGCGATGGTTTAATTCCCGTGTCCCAACAACTAGGTTTTGAAAAACTATACGGATCATCCGCTGTTAGAACAGTGTTAAGATTATGATTTCAATTAAAAATCAATCGGTAATAAGTGTACCGACTAATATTTTTATATAATATTATTTAATATCTTTTTAATATACAATTTGAGACATTTATTGCTGATAAACAGTATGGTTGATTTATAGTTGTTAGTAAAGTTTATTTACAAATTTATAAAGAATTTGCTTGTTAACTTTACATACCTAACTGTAGAAAAAAACTCGAATCTAGTGTCTTCAAAAATACTAAGGTGAGATGGGTGTTAACACGAAACCACGAGCCTCTCCGCTTGTCCGAAAATATTAATTACCCAGAAGCGTTTTTTCAGTCTAATTATGTTTATGTTTATGTACATGTACATGTTTATGTTTATGTACATGTTTATGTTTATGTACATGTTTATGTTTATGTACATGTACATGTTATGTACATGTACATGTTTATGTTTATGTACATGTTTATGTTTATATACATGTATGGCAATCTTCCAACATTTATAATAATTATCACCATAATAAAAAAACATTTATAATGATTATCACCAATGTTGTAAAACTCGTTAAGCACTAGTCGGGCATTGAGGGTGGGTCTAACGCCTAGAGGATTAATCGAGGAGTAAACGTGGATTAATCGGGGATTAGTTTTAAGTTATTTTAATATTTTAAAAATATATTTATCTATTATATTAAACTTTTAAATATTTGTTTTTAAAATTATAATAAATACATTAAAATATAGTATTAATAATTTATTTTATAATTTTTATTTATATTTTTAACATAATTTATTATAAACATCACAAACTCTCAATATAAATGTTTGTATAACAAAAACAAAATTTTTTTTTACTTGAAAATTTAAAAATAATTAGATTATAGATGATTAGACAGAAAATAATCGGATTAGACGGGGATTAATCAGATTAGGTGGGAAGTAATCGGTTAACTGACTTTTTAAGGGATTAATCATTAATCGAAGCGGCAAATATGGATGTAACAATAAATCAGGATATAATTAAAGCTAGAATTGAATTTTTAGAATATGGATTATCACCATAATAAAAATATTTTTATTTCTAGAGATAGCTCCTAAAGTGAGATCCATTTAGTGGGACCATGTGACCTGACTGGTTCTGCGTAGACAAATGTGGGGGCAAAGTTGTTTGATCAGCCAAACCGCACATTTATCTATAAATTATAATTGGCATTGAAGGATTACAATAATAAATAAACAAAGGTTCGAGTCAAGTTCACACGAATATGGACCCACTAACAATAACATTCATTATCGTCAGATATTATCAATGTTTTAAAATGGATTATACTCTAGTTGAGCTGAGATTGGGTTTAGCACTTAGGAATTAATTGAGTATTAATTTTAAGTTATTTTAATATTTTTAAAATATATTTATCTATTATATTAAACTTTTAAATAATAATATTTTTAAAATTATAGTAAATATATGAAAATATAATATTAATAATTTATTTTATGATTTTTATTTATAATTTTAACCTAATTTATTATAAAACATCACAAATTTTCAATATAAATATTTGAATATACTTGAAATTTTAAAAATAATTAGATTATACATGATTATGCGGAAGATAATCGGATTAGACGGGGATTAATCGGATTAGCCATAGAATAATCGGTTGACTGACTTTTTTGAGGGATTAGTCATTAATCAAGGCAGTGAGTATGAGGTTAGTGATTAAACGAGGTGTAATCTGAGCTAGATGAGAAATTTTAGAAAAAGAGATATTATTAATGATTCTCATATAGTTTGAATATACGAACATAAAAGGATATATTCAATAACATTTGATATAGGCCAAAACTTTTAAACGTTGATTACAAACATATACCATTTTATTACAAACGTCGGAAAGAACCAACTCAGGTAATTAATTACATATATACTTCAATATATATATATATATATAACAATAGAATTTCTGCTGGTTATTTTATGTCTGATTTTTTTGTCTTTGGGTATAATCTATATGACTTTTTAGATGCGTTATGTTTTTGGGTATCTTCTGGAAATCACTAAATTTGAATAAAGCTACGAATACGAGCATCCTAGCTAAGAAGCAGATACCAGAGAATCAAAGTTTAACTTGTCATTTTTATGTCTGTGATGTGATTTCGTCTGTATTATATGATGATTTCATTGTATTGTCATCTTATTAAGAAAGTGATGAGATGTCAAAATAATCTATTTAATAACAACTTATTATTGTTATTATTCCGAATGTCTGGCTAGTAATATTCACCAATGTGACTTAATTAATAATACTAGTAAAATAATTTTAATTTCTTAAATGATTTGTAGCAAAAATACAAACCTGTGTACGCTATAAATGGTTTATATGTATTGGATCCAAGTAGGATATTGAAGACTTTGGAGGGAACATCTTTTTCAAAGACTTACTTCTATATTAAATGTATAAAGTCATAGTTTAAATTTCCACAATATGATAATTTAAATTAACACTGAATGTTTTTTTTTTCCTTTTCTTTTATATTGGTTGTTTTGTGGATAAAATCCAAAACTTACAATCACTGTCTTTAGACGTGGCTCACTTGCGGCCTGATCCATTTATAACACTGTAGTTATTATTTTTCTTTTTATTCTTTGTCACTTGATCAATTTAAATCATTTCGCACTAGTGTCAACTGTCAACTAAATAATGAGCTATTTCTAGATTTCTAAATCAAACCATAACAAAGTTGATTCATAATGGCAATTCCTAATTTTCTGAAACCATCATCAAACGTTATATAATAAACAAAAGCTATTTTTAAAATGAATTTAGCCTTATATAATAATATGTACTATGAAATTGTGAACGTAAACGGTGACAAATGAAATGACGGTGATGCCGGTCATTTGGGTCGGTGGTGAGTTCCGTTACGGAGACGTTGACGGTGCGTTGTTGACGTCAACGTGAAGCATTCCCTCCCATTCAACGTAAAAGAGAATTTAGTTTGCTAAACACAGTGGGCTTAAAAGCGTATAAGATAGAAGCCCATTTATTTAAATGCAAATACATTTGTAATTGAGTTGCACTTGGGCTTGGACTATTATTTCTTTTCCCGCCATATAAGACACCCACCAAATACAGCTTCGAGCTTTGATGCTTTTAACTTGTAACTTGTAACTTGTAACTAACGTTGCTGTTGGGTTTGCTTGATCATCGATGGCTTAAGATCGAAAACTAATCTCTGACTTAGCCAAAAAGTCTGTGTGGATTTATGTTTTCCAAAGAAAAATGATTTATGTGAAGATTAAATCATGAAATAATATTGAAGAGAACAGAAAAAGAAAACTAAACTAAGCTATTTACACGGTGTAAATAGTTGGAGGAAGAAGAAGAAGATGATGACCCAAAAAAAATTTCTTCACAACGTAAAAAATTTGAAGATAAAAAAGTTTTTCGGAAGATAAATTGTTGTATTTAGCAGTTTACTGTTAGACTTATATTTATCAATGGAAATGTAGATATAAAGAGTCATGTAGAAGGAGAGAAATGTATTGTAGTAGAATATTTTAATAATTTAAATTTCTATACTTTATAATTATATATTTTCTTATATACAAAACTAAAGTTATAATATAAACCAAATACATAAAAATATTTTGAATAAAAAGTAGATTGTGTTCATAATGTTAGTTTGATTGATATTATTTATTTAATTGACAATCACATGTAGTTTTGAGATAATTTCGAAAATTAAAATCGTCTCAACTGTCCACACGACGCGTTATCTCAAAATATAACGAAAATACATATAATAAAATGTTGCTGTCTTGTTAGGAAAAATAAAAATAAAATAAAAAAATGAATAGAATACAGGGAGAAACGAATAATTAAACCCATGAATCCAACGCGCTCTCACATGAATCCCAATTCCTCTGATTTGATCATTTTATTGAAGAAGAGAAGAACCATTATCTTCATTTGATGGCTTTTGGGTGAGAGAGAAAGAGAGAGAGAGAGAAAGAGAGAGAGACGTATCTGTGTGAAAAAGTTGAGAACTTTTTGGGTTATAGAGAGAGAAAGGTCAGAGCTTTACAGAAATGGAGGCAAAGCAGATGAGGTTTCTTACTCACCAAGCTTTCTTCTCCTCTGTTCGATCAGGAGATCTCAGTCAACTTCATCAATTAGTTGATAACTTAACCAGAGATGAATTAATCGATGAGTCTTCACCTTCTTCTGCTGTAGCTGACCTTATGTCTCTGCAAAACGACGCCAGAGAAACCGCAGTTTATATCGCTGCCGCGGAGAATCTAGAAGAGATTTTCAGTTACTTGATTAGGTTTTGTAGTTTGGAAACAGTTAAGATCAGATCCAAATCCGACATGAACACATTTCATGTCGCTGCTAAGCGTGGACACTTAAGTATGTCTCTCTTATTTAAATCCTAATTACCTGAGTTTTGCATTTGATAAAAATGGATTTGAAAATTAGAAAAAGCAAAATTGATGTAATTTTCAGTGAATTTTTTTTGTTTTTCTCTATAAATATGATTTTGACTCTGCAATTGATAAAAATCAATTTAAAAACTGGAAAACCAGATTTTAGTTTTGAATCTATATTTGAAGACCACAATTTTTGCACTGATATTTATTTGGAGGAGTTGTTCATATAATCTTTGACCATTTCGCTTTGATTATGATTTCCTAAATGTGTGTTCGTAATATTCAGGAGTTGTGAAGGAGCTCTTGAGACTATGGCCTGAGCTCTGTAGAATCTGTGATGCTTCCAATACGAGTCCACTTTACGCAGCTGCAGTTCAAGATCACTTAGAAATAGTAAACGCAATGCTTGATGTTGACCCGAGCTGTGCAATGATTGTGAGAAAGAACGGGAAAACATCGCTGCATACAGCGGGAAGATACGGTCTGCTTCGGATAGTGAGAGCTCTCATTGCCAAAGACTCAGCCATTGTTGGTATTAAAGATAAGAAAGGTCAGACAGCTCTTCATATGGCTGTTAAAGGACAAAATGTAGAAGTAGTTGAAGAGATTTTGCAGGCTGATTACACCATTTTGAATGAGAGAGATCGAAAAGGGAACACTGCTTTGCATATATCTACTCGAAAATCACGGCCTCAGGTACTATTATATACCACGATTTAGCTTTATTTGAAAATGACTGTTTGATTGTTCATGGATTTACATTTGTTTTGGTTAGATAACGAGCTTATTGCTGACGTTTACGGCGATTGAAGTGAATGCGGTTAACAACCAGAAAGAAACTGCTATGGATTTGGCGGATAAGCTTCAATATAGTGAATCTGCTTTGGAGATCAATGAGGCTTTAGTAGAAGCAGGGGCTAAGCATGGGAGGTTCATTGGTCGGGAAGATGAGGCGAGAGCATTGAAACGAGCTGTGAGTGATATCAAACATGAGGTGCAATCACAGCTTTTGCAGAACGAGAAAACCAACCGACGTGTCTCTGGGATTGCTAAAGAACTGAGGAAACTACATAGAGAAGCTGTGCAGAACACTACTAATTCGATAACTGTTGTGGCGGTTCTGTTTGCTTCCATAGCGTTCTTGGCGATATTCAACTTGCCGGGTCAGTATCTGACAGAGGGGCCGCATGTGGGGGAAGCCAAGATTGCAGGGAGAACTGGGTTTCGCGTGTTCTGTCTTTTAAACGCGACGTCGTTGTTTATATCACTAGCAGTTGTGGTGGTACAGATAACATTAGTGGCGTGGGACACAAGGGCGCAGAAGAAAGTTGTGTCAGTGGTGAATAAGCTAATGTGGGCAGCTTGTGCTTGCACATTTGGAGCGTTTTTGGCGATTGCGTTTGCGGTTGTAGGAAAGGGGAATTCGTGGATGGCGATTACCATTACTTTACTTGGAGCACCCATCTTGGTAGGGACATTAGCTAGTATGTGTTATTTCGTGTTTCGACAGCGGTTTTGCAGCGGTAACGATTCGCAGAGAAGGATTAGAAGAGGGAGTGGGAGTAAATCTTTTTCGTGGTCTTACTCTCATCACGTTTCAGATTTTGAAGATGAGTCAGATTTTGAGAAGATTATTGCTCTTTAATTAAACCATTGCTTCTTCTTGTATAGTGGAATACATATTGTTTCTTCTCTTTTCCTTTGCGTTTGTGTTGTAATCTTAGAAAATTATAGAAATAATAAATCATAGAGCAAAGCACAAAAGTGGCCAACAGTATTATCTTACTTTTGTTAAGCTATCAACTGATTTATGGGTGTTTATTATTAGGGATGGCTCAAAATATTTATGTGCATAGTTCAAAAATTCAATCTATTCATATCATATGTAATTGTATATCGTAATTTTAGCTTAAAAGCAAACATGGTATAATTGTGAAAAGCAGAGAGAGATGATATATGAGGAAGAAAACGATGACTTAATTGGGTTGAAAAATCGAAAAGGAGAATCATTCAACAAATAATATCCAATAAGTCATCTCTACAAACTCATGTGGTTTTCCAGTTATAAAAAAAACAACACAAAACCACATGATCACTTCTTTTTCTTACATCCACAAAGGTAAACAATTTAAAACTCCCTTCAGAACAGAAAAGAGAACAACAATGAAAAAAAATTCAAGAAACGAAACGAAACCAAACCAAAAATAATTGGTAGACTGAAGAATCTCTCGTAAATGAAAAACCCAACAGAGAGATAGACAGAAAGGGGATGGACACGACCTTAAGCTTTTCCACAAGTTCGGAAGAAACTTGAAGACTTGCTAAAATGAGAGATATACAATTTTACAGGAGACAAAAGGGATCGGTGGTGTCCAAAACGAAGAAGAAGATCATGATGATGATGATTGTCGGGGATAGATATTTTTATATTTTATTTATTTATTTATCATTACCAGGTTAAAGCTGTAACTGGCCAGGGCCTTTTCTTGAAGATCTTGATGGAGGTCGATTGTTGTCTGCAACTGATGATGATGTCGATGAAGGTTGTGGTCTTTGTTGTTGTTGTTGTTGCTGTTGTTGTTGTTCTTCTTCTTCAGATCTCCTTACCTCCTATAACATATCAAATTAAGGCACCATCAGGTTAGCGAAACTGCGATTTATATTCCACCATTCGTCAAATTAATGACGAAAGTTAAAGAACGTGTTGCGTTGTTAGTTTGTACCTTTGATGTAGAAGAAGAGGAACTGTTATATGAGTAGTTCACTTTAGTCCTTGCGTGGCCACGGTGTTGATTCTGTATGTTCTCAAATTGCTGTAGCCGGGCAGCAAAATTGATTCCTTGGTGAGAATTGTTCTTATTATCTTCTTTTATGTCACCATCCTCGTTATGATGCATGTACTGTGAGAAAGGAACTCCAGAAGATGTTCTGTTTATTTGGTCTCCCCCGCCGAATGAGTACATTGGCACAGTTTTCAGTCTTGTCCTAAGTATTTTAAAAGCTGCACATTGCTGCATAAAGACCCAGAAAAGAAAACCAGGAAATTTCAGAAATCATCAATTTGGTGATAAACCGGACATGTGGTTTTCTTGATTTTTTTAGGAACCTGAGGAAGTAACATTAGAAGACCATTAAGTGTTTTCAGCAACCATGTGTATCTTCCTGGTTCCAGAAGCTGCAAAAGAGAAAAGGTTTCAATATCAATGAAAAGTAGAAGCAAGAAACGGAAGAGACAGCAATTTGTTTTGAAGATAAATCAAACTAACCTGCAATCTAAGGTAAGTAAAGGTTGGAGTCTCGAGAAGACGGATCAATTTATCAAGCTGTATGAGAAATTTGACATTGATGTCCTCTTCTACCAATGATTGAATCACAACACTTGCGTGCTGATAAGCCTGTCAATAAATCCATTTTCTGATATTCAATATCCGATGGTAAACAATCATAATCCTATTTGAAGAAATGTACAGGAAAAATAACAATATTTTGTTTTTGTATATACTTGAGCTAATAAGCAGAGGCTTATTATTGCCATGGGTGAATGGCACCATGAAGCGTACAAGGCAACCAAAAGTTCTTTCCCTTCGCGATTGACGAGTGAACCTTTTAAAAGATCTCTTAGTTTTGAGAACTCAGGGGATGTAAGCAAAATCAAATTTAATGCCTGAAACATACAAGAAAAAAAGAGTACAGTTATTAACTCAACAAAGTGAGAAAAAACATAAACGAAAAAGCCTGCCAGATCACAAATGGCCGAATGATCCAAGTGTATATTAAAACATTCCTTAATCAGAGAGATCTGGGAAGTACCTGAACCATGGTTGAAGCAAAGTCAAGATTATCTTCTCCCTCAAGTATAGTTGAGAACTCTCGGTAGACTCTTTCGGCATCCAACAGGACACACAGTCTCCGGACAATAAGGGCACCTCGTCTGAAACCAATATGTTTTGAACCAACTAAATAATATGTATGTTATTTCCAGAAACTTTAAGCAGATTATAATTTGGGACTAACCTTTCCAAAAGAGAACTATCGGCTCGAAAATTGTGGACAAGAAAGACGATGAGCTGGCGAAAGTGCTGTGGATCTTTTGCTACACCAGCATGGACTTCCAGAACTAAGAGCACCACCTATAGTATATTTCCAAGTTTAGTCAGTTCAATATTCTATGTTTATTATTAGGCAAAACCAAATCTAAATAACATAAAATTTACCATACAATCAAACTCTCAGGGAAATAAAGCTTACGTCATCAGAAGAATCAGATAGTGCTTTTAGAAGGGTGTCAAATATGTCATTCAGGAAGCACAGGACCTGTTACAACATTAACAATTTAGCTATGCAGCAGTGGGGTAATGTTAAAAGTAATGATGCCAAACAAAACTGGTCTCTTCACCTCAGTACGATGCTTGTTTAAAAGTGTTGATATCCAATTCAATGCTTCGATTCGAGTAGCCTCAAAATTGCTCGATAGCCGCCTGGTTGATGCAAAAAACTCACAAATCACAAACACAGGAGAACATAGATAGCACTCAGAAGGATCAAAGACGTAGGCAAAAACTAACCTCCTTGCTACAGAGAGAATTGCGCCAACATCGAAACCATCTGAGGGTTCAACATGGATTGAACGAAGTTCTTCATTGGTTTCACGAGCAACCTTATGCACATAAACACCAATAAAATGAACATTTACATACGAAACCTATAATTTTCATCATTGAGGAGGAACCAAACTTACCACCCTGATTTTTTCTTCTTTGTCAGATATGCAAGGCAAGATAGCTCCAAGGATATCAGCATAATAACGAACGAGCTGGTCACCCCCCAGTTTTACAAACTCGTTTATCTACAAAATTACAAGAAAACACCTATTCTGAGCAAATGAATATCCTGAAAAAGTCAAAGTAGTACCCATATATGTAACGAGAAGAGGCCGAACACAATCACGATTTTTTCTGCTTACCCATGTGACGGCTGTTAATCGAGTGAATTCATCAGGAGAAGCAGCCCTCTGCACCAGTATTTCAGCCATGCGACCATAATCTACAGACTTTAACAGTAGCACTGCTTCAGTCAGTAATTTACCAATGGAACATAAAAACTGCTTTTGAAAAGTACACGAACTAACAAGAAAATATAGATCTACAGAAAATTAGTTTGTAAAGGAGATTTCTAGCAGGATTATATGTTAGTCCAAAAATAAGGCCACAACCGAAGTCTTACTGGTGAATTTTTTATCTCTTGAAGAAACTCTGAAAGAGCTGAATCAGCTTGCTGTCGTATTTCATGACTAGAGTCGCTCAACATATTGAATAACCCTGGAAATTTGTTGACAAGTTGATTCAGCTGAGCACACAAATAACTAACTTCAATAGGGTCATATATCTAGCAGAGGTGTTCAAATCGCAATTACCATCGAGAAAGTCTGGTAGAAACCCAAGCATATCAATATCTGGAACACTGTCAAGAACAGTAATCCATCCAACCAGAAATTGCCGAACATAAGGGTTTAGAACGTTCATGCGCTCTTTTAAAAGAGGTATGAATTCCTCAATACTGCAAAAACCCAAATCCCAAAAAAATGGAGAGTTGAGTCTTTAAGGTTAATAGTGACAAATTTATTTTTGATAAACAAACAGACAAAGCTATCTAAGCACACCTGAACTGATCACTTTCGGTCACAATATCCTGCTTAACAAGGTATAACTCTAATCAGCAAATAATTCACATCGAAAGACTAATTATGTGTAAGGAAAAAACCGTCCATACCTTAACAAGGCGATCTAAAAGATGAGCAGCACTTTGGACATTGGAATCAGAATCTGCTGAGAGTTTGCATAAAGCATCAAAAATCTGATTGAAGAAAATAATGAACTCGCCTCTCACAACCTGTAATAAACCAGACATAAAAAAAAGAATGGGGCATTAATGCCAAAAACACAGAATAAAACCAAAATCAGATGGATACTAAAACATCTTTACCTTTGCAATGTTATAGAGAGCTTCACAAGCATAGTATCGAACTCGGCTATCTTGATCAGAAAAGGAGTTAATCACAGGTGGCACTATATGCTTCACATGTCAAGAATGAAAAAGAACAATTAGAAAATTAGATGAATATATACATTGACTAGATTAACTACGAGTTATAGTGCAAAGTTTTGAATAATTCGCAGTACATATATATATATATATATATACCTCAAGATACTGAGCAGCTTCTGAAGACAAACCAACTGTTACAGCAGCTAAGCCAATAAGACCACCCTATTCAAAACAAAAACAAAAAGTTCCAAAAAATCAAAAACTCCAAGTACAGTAAATGAAAATGCAATAAAAAAATAGATTAAAGAGTTAAACCTTTCGATGATTAGCCTGAGGAGATTTGGCAAATTCCTTAATCAACATCTCAATGACTTTAGAGATCTTGTCATGGTCACCAGCAGATGTTAAATTCTTCACAATATTCTCAAGCTACAAAAGTTTATCAAAAAAAAAAAAAAAATCACCAACATCATCTCAGAAAAATGAAAGAGATAATAAACACAGAAAAAATCCAAAAACCCTAAGACGCAAAAGTGAGAAAAAAACAAACTCCGATGTCAAACCTCAAGCGCTGCATTTTTGCGCTTCTCATAGAGTTTATCGGAGAGATTGCGATGAAGAGCGGCCGGAATCGCGGAAAGAGCGTCCGACATGTCAGATGAAAATCCAGAAATGAAACCAAAATCAACCTTCTCCGACGACCTAAATCGTCAACTAGGAAAATTATCTCTTGGCGATCGGAGAATTGTTTCTAAAACGTCAAAATCAGATCTGGTCAGGTCAGAGACGAAGAACTGATCTGTGGCTACCAGTTACTCGGTTTCCCAAATTCGATTTCTGGGAAAAAAAAAAATCTGGTTATTTTTCTTCAATCCTTTAATGGATCTTTTTTAAATAATAATAATAATAATCAACACACATATAAATAAAGTGTCTGTAACAAATAAATTTGCAAACAAAATGAAGAATGCGTGAACACGGTAGTAAATGACAAACTTACCCTTTATATTCAAATATATGACTCATATATATTTTTTTAATGTGAGTAGTTATTAACTTCAAAATTTTAAACAATAAATTAAAAATTTTAAGCTTAAAGTCCACGTGATTTTCAGCGGTTTAAACTTTAAACTGTTTTAAACAATATTTAATCATATACGTAACCGTTTTAAAATTTGAAATAAAGTTTGTTCAAATAGTGAAAATCTTGTGATCGTATAGCAAATGACGAACTCATCTTCTAACGGCTAAACATGATTAATACCAATTTTTAAGTGAATGATAATTTTCTGTTCAATCACTTAACCTTTTTAGTTAATTAAAGAATTTAACTCACATGACTTTCCAAGAGTTTAAACTCTTTCCAAACAAAATTTGAACCATAATAGTTTATGAAAGTTTGTATGGAAAAATAAAACCACACATATTTATTTATAAAATATTAGTGGTGTGAAAATAGATAATAAGCCATATCCAACCAATCAATTTAACCATTAACTAATCAAAATAAATGGGTAATGAATATACAATACACAACATATTTAAGTAATTGGGGTATATGAGCCATTTATCTCTAAACCCAATGGATAATGAATTGATCATTTTGATACTCCTCCTATACACAATGCCTAATTCATTTACAAATGTATTGGGAAGAAAATATTAACTAACAATTATTAGAACTCTCCTTTTCAATTAGAGTGTTTGACTTTAATGAAATATGAGTTTTGACTGGGATTTACACTTCCCCTTTCGTGATTCTCATCCTCTTTATTGGTTTTTAATTTTGATTCCCCGTTATTTCCAATGTTACTGTTACTGTATATATATATATATATATTTTCACCTTTTACATTAAGCCAATCAAAATCTTTTGTTCATCTGTCTTGTTCAATAAAATAGATCTCCTTCACCATTTCTCTGGTGGTTTCAATCGCAGGCAGGAGATGCTTTGAAAAATAAAAATCAAAAGATGGGAGATAACTCTAACCGACCAGAAGCCGAACGTCTTCTGGGAATCGCCAAAAAGCTTCTGGAATCTCGAGATCTTAACGGTTCAAAAGAATTCGCAATCTTAGCTCAAGAGACAGATCCACTTCTCGAAGGCACCGATCAAATCCTCGCCGTCGTCGATGTTCTCCTCTCTTCCTCCGCAGAAAATCACATCAAAAACCACCAAAACTGGTACAAAATCCTTCAGATCGAAGATCCAAATGAATCTTCAACAGACAGCGATCTAATCAAGAGACAATACCGTCGTCTTGCTCTTCTTCTTCACCCTGATAAAACAAATCTCCCATTCGCAGATCAAGCTTTCAGATTCGTACTAGACGCATGGGAAGTTTTATCAACAGCTTCAAAAAAATCTCAATTCGATCGTGAATTGAATTTGATATACAAAAAAGTAGATCTCAATAGTTTAAACAAGAAGAAGAAAACTAATGAGAAGATGGCTACGTTTTGGACGGCGTGTCCTTATTGTTATAGTCTACATGAGTATGCTAAGGTTTATCAAGACTATTGTATTAGATGTTCAAATTGTCAAAGAGCATTTCATGCTGCGACTATTCCTCAGTTGCCTCCTATGGTTCCTGGTAAAGAAGAGTATTATTGTTGTTGGGGTTTTTTTCCTATGGGCTTTGTTGGTCGTAAAGGAGATGATGATGCTACCAAGTTTCCTAATTGGATGCCTCCTGTTTTCTCCACTTCTAATGGTGTTCCGATTAGTTTCGATGGATGGTCAGCTGGTACTAATAATGGTGGAGTTCATTCTGATGTAGTGCCTAAGAAGAGAGGAAGAGGAAGACCCAAGAAGAATCAGGTTTAGTCCGGTTCTGCTGAAAATATGGATTAAAACATTTGAAGGCAAGTTTTTTTTTTTTTTTTATTAAGACAAGGAAGATTAGGATTAGTGTTTGTTGTCTTAGAGTAATCTTGTTTCTGTAATTTGTTAATTTAAGTTGTCTTAACTTTATGTTTTTTTTTTTTTTTTTTTGCCATTTTTCTCTGTATTTTGTTGTAGACCTTTTACCGGTTGTGTTATCTTCATTTGGATCTCTTTTTAGACAGTTTCTTGTATTATAATTTGTTCTGAAACATGTTCTTGTTTGGGTAATGTAGCCATGTAGGTTTAATTGTGTAACTAGGAAACGAATCCATGTGCGAAATCTGGCAAGAAAATTAAGAAATCCTTTGAAAAAATTATGTACTATCTTTTGGTAGTGGTAACTTTAGCTTTTTAAAATACATTCTAAAAAGTGTTGATCAAAACGAGGAATATGCTCGAAGCAAATTTGTTTAGGCTTTATTTCAGGTGTCAGAGACTCGAGACTCTTTCAAATCTGAATGGGCAATGAAATAGACATCGATAAGAGAAGAACGCATACGATCACGTGCAATGGAAACTCTTAGATAACGCTGGTAGAATCAGATTTAATAGGGGCAGTGGGTAGCATGTATACGGACATGTGATCTAATAGTGTCATACTCCATAGTCCGTACTAATCAATCAAACTTCTTTCTTACCAAGCTTTCATGCCAAAACACGAGATTTGAGTCAGGATATTCACTTTTATTTCCATTTATTTTATGTAATATAAATGTCATTTTCTTGAATTTACTGTAAGATAAAAGTGGTTTTAGAAACTATGTACCACTTTCTTTTCTTTTTGTCTATAACACGTTTTGGCTAATCAAAATTTCTCCATCAAAACCTAACACCTAAAACTGGTAAGTACATTGATCCATTTTAACCAACATTTAAATTTAGTCCATTTTACTAACTATATTAGTGCATTTTGTACATCTACTTTACGATTAAGTTATATATAGAGAAGTTAGGTGCTAAGTTTTGATAGACCAAAACATAACATGGACAAAATTTTATGTTCCTTCACTTCACTTGGTCGGATGGGTTCACACAATCTTTCTAAGCAAAACTGAGGAAACTTCATTACAAACAAAGAGCGTCAAAGACACAACTACAATTTTATATTAAAAAAAAAGTAATGATAAAAGGTCTTTTATGAGTCTATTAAGTGAAAACGGAGGACTTTTTGTAAGACTTCTACTTCCTGACGATATTGAGATCAATGTGTACATACGCAAGAGTAGCCACAAAGACGAAGAAGAAAGCCGATACAAGCATGAATGGTTCCGCAAGCATGTATATTGGTTTGAACGTATAGTACACCTGCCAAAACCATCGCATATATATAATGTTATTATTAAGCAATTTTGTACCGTTTTGCCACAAGGAGTTTTGAGCCTATTGTTAACCTAGGTTGTTAGGGTTCTTCTATTAAAATAGGCAACAAGAAGAATGAATTTGGCTCATCATGATGATATATCTAAGTCTAGAAAAGCTAGCTGTACGTGTTAGGGTACTTTTTTTACCTGGAAGGGTACATTGTGCGTGGGAACTACATTATCCTTTTGCAACACCACCACGGTTCTTCCCACGATGTCAAGGTATGAGTATTTGACCTAATGTAAGACCATTATAGGTATAGATTGGGTAATGACTATAGTTTGAAAATGTAATTCATGTATCTGTGTGGCTGATGAGGTACCTGTAAGTCTTGATTGACTGTAAAAGGCAAAACAGCAGAAGGGTCCTTTGATCCTTCAGGAAGCACGACCTGAAAAGATAGCTTTCTGTGATCAGTGTGTACTTTGCTAACGACAGAAACAAATGAATATTAGTAGAAAATGATAAACCCACTTTAAGAGTCAACTTATTAACAATAGTTTCGACGAGCGGGCACCCAAAGGTAAAGTTCAAGTAACGTCTGCCATCGGACGCCTCGAAGAGATAGTCCTCCAATGGAACTCGATATCCAATGATAAAAGTTGCTTTCCACCCTCCAAATAATGGGTAGCGTGGTTCAAATTCAAGTTCTGACTGCAAAGACCAACATTGTTATAAAAATTCAGAGACTTGGAGAGATTAACAAATTATATCACTTTTATGAGGTATGCGCCCCTAAGGCCCTAAGCAACACACCATTGTACAGAACTAGAGACTTGGAAGAGGGCAACCCAACCATACCTTTCTAAAGCCTGTACGCAAATGTGAAGTTGAGATATTTCCAATGTCATCCCTGTAGTAGACAGAGTTCACTCTAGGAGGCAGTAGTGCAAGGAGCCCATTAAAAGAGGATGCACCACTAACAGCTCTTTTAGATTGATAATCAACCCTGCCAAAATTGAGATTTCGGGATACCATTTCAACCGACTGGCATACATATGAAAAAAATATTTTTATTGAACTTGTTTCACCAGTAATGGTATATAGCTACTTGAAAACAATGTTTACTTCACTAACCGAGAAAAAATTGACTGTAGCAGTGGAAAATGGCACCTTAACAATTAGCTCAAAACGAAATTCTGAAACATCTAATTCCTAGAGGTAAAATTTACAGAGGCCACCTCATAAGTAAAACAATCATTAATCCCATTACGTACCTCGAGAAAACACCCTTATGCCGTGCTCCTCCATGAGTCAACCTATAATTTTCTGTTACCTGAAGGCTACCCCAGTGTGAAATCTCAATTTCACGCACAAGCTCCTCAACAACAGCAAATGGACTGTTGTTCTCGAAGTGAATGATAACAGGTGTGTAAGAATGTGGAGCATGATTCTCATAAGGTCCATATTTGATCTCCTTCCCAGCCCGGTTAGCAGGTTCGATGCTAGTGAATGACTCTACTCTAGTACTAGGAGTCTTAACAAAAGTTGTCTGTTGCTTAATATGATATGGTGACAATATCACTGCACTATCATGATAGTACACCAACTGAGATTCTGACTGGGTTATCTCCACTGGGAAAGGTTCCAAGGAATGAGTCAATATGTAAAGCACCTCAAGTGTAATAGTTTCACCAGGACCCAAGGGGCTAAGAAACGATACACGGAAGTATCCAGTGTCATTTGGTGCATCAGGTTGTTCAGTTGGTTTAACATCTAGAGGCAAATAGGTTTTCTTCTTCTTCTTTCCAGCAACTGCCAGGGCTTGGACCATTGCCAAATTCTTGATCTGGGTAGGTGGGAAAGCAAGAAGCATTTCTGCAGCAGGATCTTTCCCAATATTTTCGAGCTAAAGAAGAATTACAGACAATAAAAGTTGTCACACTTTTCAAATAGAAAAACTTAAGGATGACCAAAGAGAAAACAGACAATATTAAGTGAACTTTCACTGCGAATCAAAGCCACTAAGTTCAAACCTTTTCAACAAGTACGACTACAATTAAATAAACTTAAGTGAAGGAAAGAAGCTGGAATTCCCAGTTCTAAGTTCGAACCTTCCAGTGTATTATCTATTATAAATAATTTGATTAGAGATACCTTGATAGTCAAGAAGGCCTTCACGATATGTGAGCTTAAATCAATCTGTAGACAAAAAAAGCATTTTAGAATCAAAATTATAGTTTCAGGCAAAATCTTGGATCATTAAACTTTGAGATTACTGAAAGCAAATCAATAAGCAGTGAAACTGACACCAAAAGAGTCTGCACTATCTATAAATCTACAGATTACAGAATATGAAGCCTTGTCAATGATAACAGTGAAGTAGCCAAACCACACAATAATTCTACAAATCAATGATTCTACATAGATCGGAGAAACGAAACCTTCACTAACTTGAATTTTCCATAAAACAAGGAAACGGATCTATTTAAAAGAAAAAAAAAATCTATGAATTTGTTAGATAAGAGATAGATCGGAGAATAATCTACCCTTCGCTCGGCATTTACGATCTGGAGATCCTGAGCAGAGGAAAATGCGGGAAAATATAAGAATACAGCAACGAAGACGGCGAAGATCCCGACACGAGCAGCCATTTTCGTCACTGGAATAAGAACAAAACTCATCAACAAAAAGAGCTCAGAGATTGCGAAATTGATAGGATTTGGAAGATCAGAAGAGAGTAACTGACCGGTGAAGGCAGAGAAAGCGATACCGACGGTGGCCGGTGAAGTCACGGGACGGAGGAAGAATGATCCGGTCAACTACAAAGTCTCAGTCTCTCCTCACTTCTCTCGTGATTTAGGGATGAAGGAAAATTTCTTCCTCACAACCAAAACGACGAGATATATTGGGCTGTTATTGGGCTTGCCACTACAAAAAGCCCAACATAAGAGTAAATATTCAACGGCTAGATTTAAGACACGTTTCTGGTCTGTGATGGTTTCGAAAGCTATATCAATACAATTTGCCGCCGTTCTAATGTCAACCTAACTTGTTTCTTCTTCATCAAAATTTGAAATTCGTGTTGTGATTCGAATGAAAACGATAACTTTTTCTCTATAGAAGAGTTATTGAAAGTCAAAAAGGTTGTTAATTTATGTTATTGTTTTCTTTTAAGTAACATATCTGCTATGGCGATCGATTGTCTCGTACTCGGTAACTGTTTTTTTCTTCCTCTTCTTCATAAACTGCTTCTTCAAGTTACAGGATTTTGATATGTAAGGGTATTCTAATTTTTGTGTGTTATTTTTTTTCAGGTGCTGGACAAGAGATTGGAAAGAGTTGCGTAGTGGTGACGATTAATGGTAAAAAGATAATGTTCGATTGTGGGATGCATATGGGCTGTGATGATCACAATCGATACCCAGATTTTTCTCTCGTTTCAAAATCCGGTGATTTCGATAACGCCATCTCTTGTATCATCATCACTCACTTGTATTAATCTTCAATCCCTAAATATGTCCCTTTTTTTATTTTTCTTAATTTCTGTTGGATCGTATGGCTTGGCTTCTAATTGTGTTTTCTTTTTGTTTCGAGTTCTATAGTCATATGGATCATGTTGGAGCGCTTCCTTACTTCACGGAGGTCTGTGGTTATAATGGTCCAGTTTACATGTCGGTGAGTTTATTGTCCTCAAGGTGTTCGATGAAATGTTTGAGCGACATGTTTTATTCAAGGGAAAGGTTGTTTACTCTGATTTGTTTCTTTTTGTAGTATCCCACAAAGGCGTTGTCTCCATTAATGCTTGAGGACTACCGGAGAGTGATGGTTGATAGAAGAGGCGAGGAGGAGCTATTCACCACTACCCATATTGCTAACTGCATGAAGAAAGGTACTTCAATATTGGATTCAATTTATCTATTTATTGTGTTATCTGATTGATGAATGTGTGACTCTAGCTTCATTAAAATTCAGATGTATTGTCTATAACTTGGCTTCATTTTGTTTTTTTATGCATTTTTTTGTAGTAATCGCAATAGATTTGAAGCAAACAATTCAAGTTGATCAAGATCTTCAAATCCGTGCCTATTACGCAGGACATGTAAGAAATTAATTGAGGTTTTTTGAGAGCTACTTTGGAATTATTCTAAGTTTGTTATATTCAGATTCTCTGTATTTCATAAAGCCTCTGTTCTATAATGATCATAAGGTCCTTGGAGCAGTGATGGTTTATGCAAAAGTGGGAGATGCTGCGATTGTCTACACTGGAGATTACAATATGACGACAGATAGACATCTGGGAGCAGCTAAAATTGACAGGCTCCAGTTGGATCTTCTCATATCAGAGTATGGAAAACAAATACAAACTTATGGCTGGTATTTTTTTAAGAGTCTTCCCTTACAAACATATACTTGATGTATGTTTGAATTTTCATTTTAGGTCCACCTATGCAACTACCATTCGTGGCTCCAAATATCCTCGGGAGAGAGAGTTTCTTCAAGCTGTATGTCTACTTGATGCTTATCATGCTATCACCATATGCTTTCTAAATTTTTGTTCTTACTCGTTTTTTAATTAAAATAGTGGCATCACTTTTGTCTCATTCCCTATAATTGTTACAGGTTCATAAATGTGTTGCTGGCGGAGGGAAAGCATTGATTCCTTCATTTGCTCTAGGAAGAGCTCAGGTTTGTCTTCTTACAGAAAACGCTCCCTGTGATAGCTTTACCCCTTACTTAAAAAATTCAGTTACTTAAACTTGTTGTTCAGGAACTTTGCATGCTGCTCGACGATTACTGGGAGCGCATGAATATAAAGGTTCCGATTTACTTCTCATCAGGTCTGTCAATCACCATTAATCCTCATTTCAAATTAATTCTGCAGATTAATAATCTCAACAAAGTCCTGACTTTATTGTATAGATAGTGATCTCTATCTTCTGAAAATTGTTGTCCCTAAAGATCAGCTTGTGTTTTTCAAGGTTTGACCATCCAAGCAAATATGTATTACAAAATGCTCATCAGCTGGACAAGCCAGAACGTTAAGGAAAAGCACTCTATACATAACCCATTTGATTTTAAGAATGGTATGCTGACTAACATTTGGAATTAACTTTAGAACTTCGAAAGATTAATTTTTTTTAAAGAATAACTGAAACTTTGCAATGCTTAAAAATTATCAAAACATTGTAAACTAGCGGCTCTATTCTTATCAACTACCTTCTTAGTTCTGCAACGCTGCTTGCTTTCTAACTAATTCCTTCACACTTTGCAGTTAAAGATTTCGATCGGTCTCTTATACATGCTCCTGGGCCATGTGTTCTCTTTGCCACACCCGGTATGCTTTGTGCTGGCTTCTCACTTGAAGTATTCAAGCACTGGGCTCCTTCTCCCCTGAATCTCGTTGCCTTGCCCGGGTAATATACCTATTGTGTCTCCCTTTCTTAGCAACTCATGTTTTCTTCTTAGCATCTCCGGTCATCCTCCTTGTGAATCCATTTTGTACAGATACTCTGTGGCTGGAACCGTTGGGCACAAACTGATGTCTGGTAAAGCCACAACGGTTGATCTCTATAATGGAACCAAGGTCGATGTCCGTTGCAAGGTTTGTATACTCTTAGGTGAAAATAGCAATTTTATTCAAACGTTGAACCTAAGTTTTTAAAAAGTCTTGATTCTGTTGTTATCAGATACATCAAGTAGCTTTCAGTCCTCACACAGATGCAAAAGGAATAATGGATCTCACTAAGTTTCTTTCCCCAAAGAACGTTGTACTCGTGCACGGCGAAAAACCAAGCATGATGTCTCTAAAAGATAAGATAACCTCAGAGCTTAACATCCCCTGTTTCATCCCTGCCAATGGTGAAACAGTTTCAGTCGCTTCGACCACTTATATAAAAGCAAACGCTTCTGATTTGTTCCTTAAAAGCTGCTCCGACCCAAATTTCAAATTCTCAAACTCTACTCAAGTCCATGTTACAGACGAGAGAATCGAAGACGGGGTTTTGGTAATAGAGAAGAGTAAAAAGGCAAAGATTGTTCACGAAGATGAAGTCTTTGAGGTGTTGCATGAGAAAAACCATGAGGTCTCTTTGGCTTATTGTTGTCCTATTAAAATTAAAGGAGAAACAGATGATGTTGATCTGATCAAACAGTTGTCGAAAAAGATCTTGGAGACAATGTCTGGTGCTCAGATCCATGAATCTGAAAACTGTTTGCAGGTTGGATCTTTCAAGGGCTCTTTGTGTCCGAAAGAGAAGTGTTTGCATAGAAGAGGGATAAAAAGTGAAGCTGTGTTCTTGTGTTGCGATTGGTCTGTTGCAGATTTAGAGCTTGGTTGGGAAATCATCAATTTAATTAAACATAAACTATGAATCGTAAATTATGCTAACTCTCTTGATCTGGGAATTGCTTTAGTTTTGTAGTTTGTACTCAACGTTTTTTGTTAAATTAATATTAAAAAACTATTCACTTAATTAATAAAATCCAAAAACTAAAATGACCTAAATTTACCGCTTATTTCTAGTTAATAAGAAAAAATCAGAAGGTGAAAGATGTTGAAAATGATGTCTTGTGGATTATCTAGTGATAATTATGACTTATGACTATGTCTTAAAAGTTAATTATTCTCGTTTAGTTAAACTCTAATTGTTTTGATTAAAAACAGTTCTTTTTTAGTTTTTTTTAAAACTGTCCGCCATGGCTTAAAGGGGAGAGAGAGAAAGAGAGGAGTCTCAATTCTCTTCGTTTGTTCCGTTGCAGAAGAAACCGATGTCGTCATCATCTTCTTCAGATTCCACGGCGGCGCGTGATCAACATGCTCCATTACTCCGCCCATTTCTAAACACCTCTTCTTCATCATCATCATCTTCAGCTAGACCTACAGCCCTCGTCGTTCTCTTAGGACGGATCACTGGCCACCGTGCTCCGTCGATGTTAGTAAGAGAGACAGCAGCGCGTGCTCTGGACGAAAGACGCATCGATTGGGGCTACTCAAAACCTGTAGTTGTTGCTGATATAATATGGAACGCAGCGCTGGTGCTTGCGTCGGCGGTTATGCTTGTCGGTACAATTGAAGAAAGACCAAATGAACCGATTCGGGTTTGGATCTGTGGGTATGGGTTACAGTGTTTGATCCATGTGGTTTTGGTTTGGTCTGAGTATTGGAGAAGAAGCACAAGGCGTAGAGCTAGGGATTTGGAGTCTGGTGAAACTGTTGATCTTGAAGATTACAGTCGCTATGATTATGAAGAAGACAGTCACAATTTAACAACTTATAGGTTTCAATCTTAATTTCAATTCATGTTTTTTTTTTTGTCTTTTATATTCATTGAATTTGAATTTTTCTTGTTATTAGTTTTGTGAAAAGATGTGAATCGATAAACACAGTCATATCATTTATATGGTGGATCATTGGATTCTACTGGGTTGTTCAAGGTGGAGATAAGCTTTTAGGAGAAGCTCCTAATCTTTACTGGTAAACATATTTTTTTTTTTTTTTGCTCTATTCAAATTCAAGAATTTGGTTTTGTGTGTATTTTTCTCATATCTTTGCGGAGTTTTTGCAGGTTATCTGTGATTTTTCTTGCCATCGATGTCTTCTTTGCGATTTTCTGTGTTGTTTTGGCTTGCCTTGTTGGTATTGCTCTTTGCTGTTGTCTTCCCTGCATAATTGCTCTTCTTTACGCTGTTGCAGGAAGTGTAAGAACGTGGATCTTTGTTTATCTTGGAAAGATTACAACTTTTTAAAGAGAAATAATCGTCTTTTCTTGTGAGTTATGTTTATATAGGAAGGTGTTTCAGAGGCTGAGCTAGGTGTTCTTCCCATGTACAAGTTTCATGCTTTCCATAGCAATGAGAAGAACATTACTGGACCTGGTAAAATGGTTCCTACTCCTACCAATGCCTTATGCTTAGCAACTGAAAGAACTTTGCTTGCTGAGGATGCGGTAAAGACAACAATGTGTTACTTACAAACTCTGCTTTTATGAAGTTTCAAAGATGTGAACTTGATTTTATTTGTTTACAGGACTGTTGCATATGTCTGAGCTCATACGAGGATGGTGCAGAGCTTCATGCTCTTCCTTGTAACCACCATTTTCATTCGACCTGTATTATTAAATGGCTTAAGATGAGAGCAACATGTCCTCTCTGCAAATACAACATCCTTAAAGGAGCCACTGATCATTCATGAAGATCAAACCCAACCAAGCCGAGATAGTATGGTTCTGCACATATGGAAACATGTTCCATTTCTTCAATTAAAAAGCGTCTGTATATATTTATGTAACTATCTGTATCTTTTTTTTTATTAAAAGCTTCCATTTTTAAATGTAAAAAATCACACTTTGTACAAATGTCATGTCCGTATCTATTCCAATATTTGGGAATACAACAAAGATTGATGTACAAATCCTCCTATGTTCAAGTACAACTAACTTCATTGTCACTTTCTTTGCCGCAATCTTCATTGCTTACCACTGTTGGAAGCCCTCTACTCTGCATATCGAGAAGCAAATCTGAAGCAGCGGCCACGTTTCCCTCATTTTCATAAGCTCTAATCAATAGATCAAAAACAGCTGAATCAGGACTTATTCCACTTCTCAACATTTCAAAGAAAACTTGTCTTGCCTCAACCATCAAACCTTTCCTAGATAACCCATAAATCAATGTTGTGTAGGTTAACAAATCAAGCGCAAGACCCTCTTGAACCATTTTGGTTTTTAACCCAAATGCATCCACCAAATTCCCTTGTTTACACAAACCAGCTATCCAAAAAGTGTACATGAACTTATCTGGAACTATTCCAGCCTCTAAAATTTAGCTGAACAATCTCTCAACTTCTATAAAGTCTCCTTGTTTGCACAAAGCATCAATAAGCACAGTATACATAACATCATTACCTTTGTCTTTACAGAAATAAGCTATAGCTTCATGTAGGTGTCCACTCTTCGCAAGCCCATCGATCAAACTCGAAAGATTTACAACATCTGGCTCAAATCCTCTACCTATGAATCGTGATGCATGTTAACCGCAGCCTTCATATGCCAGGATTTAAAATATGCATTCATCATTGTTGTTAAAATCATTTTATCAGGAACTAAACCACTTTTCTCCATATCTTCTATAATCTCTCCTGCCTCCTTTAGTTTACCAATACTGCAAAGGCCTGATGTAATTACGCCGTAAACTGCTGTATCAAGTTCCATACCTTGATTGAGCATTTTGGCCAGAAACTTCATGGCATTATCAGAATCTCCTTTCTGGAAATACCCATCAATAATGGCCGTGTATACATGAGAGTTTGGCATTACTCTATCCTCATTCATCCGCGAATACAATTTTTCAGCTCTCTGCATTTCCCCTTTCTTCTATCAAAGCAGTATAAGTAATAACATTCAAAGACATCCGAACGCGTCTCATTTCTTCATATAGCGAAACAGCAACCTCCAAGTTACCAGATTTACAATACCCATCAATCAAACAAGTGAAAGTAACCACATTTGGAGATAAACCATTTCTTTTCATACAGATAAAACTCTTCAACGCCAATTCTAACTCCCCAGATTTGCAGAACTTATCAATCCAAGTACTATAAGTAACAACATTCGGTGAACAACACTTCAACATAACACCCATATAAACAAAAACCTCATTCAACATCTTCATCTTTTGTAAACCCATTAAACAAAGAATTAAAACTAACTATGTCAGGCTTGCATATTAACCCATGAGAAGCTCTTAACCTTTCTAATACTAAACTAGCATTTCTAATATCGCCATTTCTACTATATTTCTATAAATCACCCCCTTTCCAACCATACAATTTGTAGATTAATAATTGGAAAAAATTGAACAAAATAATTGAGTTGAATGATCCTTCCCTAAATATTATAGTAGATGAATGAATTGACCAAAAAAATCAAATCAATAACTTGTTCATTTTTTTCAAAATTTCTGTTGAATGAATTTAGTTATTTATGTTTTCTGACTATTATTTGTTGCTTATGTTTTAGCTCATACGAAGATAGATGGAGTACAACTCCATGCTCTTCATCGTAAGTTCGTAACCACCATTTTTATTGGACCTGTATTAATATTGATAAATGGTTTAAGATGAGAGCAACATGTCATCTCTGCAACATCCTTAAGGAATCACTGATCAATCTTGAAGACAAAACCTTACCTAGCAGAGAAGAGCCGGTATTGAGAAATTCGAGGCCCAAAAAAAAAAAAATTAATATTTAGTTTTATAACATCGAAAAATATTTTAACTAGTACAAAATTTATTTCAATAAAAAAAATACAATAATATCGTTAAAAAGTAAATAAACATTTAAAATATTTAATTTACTATAATATTGAATTCATACAATATTTATTAAAAAAATATTAATTTTTTTTGTCAGCAATATTTACTTTATTTTCATATAAATTATACTCTATATATATGCATATATTCGGGACACCATTCAAATGTTTCAAAATCATTTGTCTAAGACAGGCTTTGTAGCAGATAGACTCGGATTCTGCACATATTCTGCAAATGTTTCAAGATCACCACTCACCATTCACTACTATAGATACTTGGTATTAGTTATTTTACTTTAGTAACTATGTGCTAAACAAAATTTAAATTAAATAAAAATTTATGATTGACCTGTAAAACCTGTATTAAATTCGTTAGGTAACATATATACGTTGATTGCTTACTAGTAAAGTGTAAGCTATTATTAGATTGTTCTTAATATTAAATTGTTCAAAGTTCAAACCATGACATGTTACAAAAAAAAAACCGTGTCCATTACAAAAAAAATGTGAATATATTTTTGTTACAAATATAACGTATGAAGTAAGACTCAGTGATTTAGAGAGCACACCGACACATGGATGCTACACATTTGAGTTTTCGGAAAATAATAATACATAATATATAAAAAATACCACATATATTTGGAGGTTACGAGGACGTGATTCGTAGTGTTTTTCATTCACATATGTGAGGACACATTGGATGGTTAATAATGAAAATCTAAACAATGGTCCGATTGATATTTACTTGTCATAGACTCATAGCTAAAATGGTGAACACTTATAAATAAAGTCACATGATCCTTAAAACTACAACCATGGGAGAAAATAAATGATACAAGAATTGTGATTTTAATGATGATTGTGACTAGCTTACTTGTTGACAACCTTTGTTAAATGACATCTAATTTTGCATACATATTTTTTTATCACTTGTAATAAGTGATTTTTTTTTGTTTATAATTAATTTGTAGACAAATTTCCAAAAATTAAAACCACTAAACATATTTTAATTTAAAGTAACTTTTAATCAGGTTGCAGGAGAGATTTCTATTATGTATTTGAAAGAAATTGTGACATTTGTCTAAAAATAACATTTGGTGTAATCTTGGTTACAAATTTACAATAAGATTGTTTTTTCCACGCATAATAATAATAAACCATTTATTTAAGAAAAAGGTAAAATGTTAAGAATCTAAAATAGTATCAATGTAAGCATAATTGTTGCAGTTGGAAGAATGTGACAGGAATTTTTTTTTACTAATTTCTATTTTATTTTATTTTGTTGGCCGCAGGAAAAAATGGTAAATAGTACGTAAAAAGGGTAAATAGCAATTTAGCATCCATAAATCAAAATAAATTTGAGTTAAATAATTGTATACTACATATTTATATTTGTTGTCACTTTTTATGAATTAACAGCTAAAACCACTCTGACACCATGACTCATAAACCTCTTTAAAATCCTTGTCTCCAAAAAAAAAAAAAAAAAAAAAAAAAAACTTGTAATTCATCTCTAAGCTATTGAAGCCGAATTCAAACCCTAGCTCCTTAAGAATCATCAGGACTCTCCTTGATTCTTCTTGACTACTGCATTTTGGCTTTTCGCTATCTGCTTCCTCAAATCTTCGAGATTTAGCCTATGTTGATTTTTTTTTTTGGGTGGTGAAATTTGGGACTCTGATAGTTTTGGGAATTTGATGTGTTGATGAGAATAGATCGGTGAGAATGGAGGAAGGAGGAGTATATTCGTTTGGAACGACGGCGAAAACTTCTTCGCCGTCATTGACTGTGTCATCGTCTTTTCATGAAGGAGGAAGTAAGGGTTTATCAAGACGGAGGTCAATGAAGGCGAGTTTTGATGCGGATAATGATTTCATTACTTTACTCCATGGCTCAGATCCGGTTAAAATTGAGCTTAATAGGCTTGAGAATGATGTTCGAGGTACACCTATCTCATTCTCCATCTGAAGCTTGATTTGAAGTTTTGCTTTTGACATTTGATTTTGCAATTTTGGGATTATAAACATTTGACTTTTGGTGCAGATAAAGATCGGGAATTATCTGAAGCTCAAGCTGAGATTAAAGCTTTGAGGTTGTCTGAACGACAAAGAGAGAAGGCTGTTGAAGAGGTTAGTTAGTCAGAGTCTTCATTAGTTTTTGGTTTTGTAATATCTGTTATTTCCCAATCTTTTCACCATGTCCTGTAAGGTTTTTTGGATAATATTTGATCAACTGATTTTTTCACATGAATTGGACAGACATTGTGAGTGTATCTTAACATATTGCTAGATGATTATTTTTTTAAACTGTTATCATTCAGATTCAGCTAGTTAATTTTGGGTTGGTCCTTTAAATCTTGCTATTGTTCAGTTTTCTATTACCGTTCCTTTATAAATTTGGCCTCTGACCAATCGTTCTATGAAGCATATACGTTATCTTAGATCCTTGCTCATTGGATTACATGTTATGGTTTGGCCCCCGCTATTGTTTATAGCTATGTTTCGAAAGGCTTTGTGAGAAAAAAAAATGTGATTGTGCCACCAACATGCGTATCACATTTATATGTTTTTTTATTTATTTATTGTGCGACATTATTCATCATTTTTTTCTTTCCATCTATATATATATGCTAATGCTTTACTCTTTCATTTGATTGCTTAAGCTTACCGAAGAATTGGGAAAGATGTCAGAGAAGCTCAAACTAACTGAAAACCTTCTCGAGAGTAAAGTATGCTTGCATCTCTGTTTCTTCAATTACTTTTTTTTTTATATCTTTATTTATTAAATCTTGCATTTGATGAGATTTCACATGTTGTCACAGAACCTTGAAATCAAGAAAATCAACGAAGAAAAAAGGGCTTCTATGGCAGCTCAGTTTGCTGCCGAAGCTACTCTTCGAAGGGTTCATGCTGCTCAAAAGGATGACGATATGCCTCCTATTGAAGCCATTCTTGCCCCTCTAGAGGCTGAACTCAAGCTAGCAAAACATGAAGTATTTTACTTCTTTTCAACTAAATATATCTCTTATATCTTGGCTTATTGAGTCTTGTTACGTTTTTCAAAACTAGACATCGGGGTTTGTGTTTTTCATTTGCAGATTGCTAAACTTCAGGATGACAATAGAGCATTGGACCGTCTGACTAAATCTAAGGAAGCAGCTTTACTTGACGTTGAAAGAACTGTTCAGATTGCTCTTGCAAAAGCTTCAATGGTTGATGATCTCCAGAATAAAAACCAAGAGTTAATGAAACAGATAGAAATTTTTCAGGTATTGCTTTCATCTTTTGCTGGATGGAACTTCAAATTTCTGGATCTCCTTCCTTCGTTATTGTGAGCATGCATTGTTTGTTTAAACTAGGAAGAGAACAGAATTTTAGACAAGTTGCACAGACAGAAGGTTGCAGAAGTTGAGAAGTTTACCCAGACTGTGCGAGAACTAGAAGAAGCTGTTCTTGCTGGTGGTGCAGCTGCAAATGCAGTGAGGGACTACCAGAGGAAATTCCAAGAAATGAATGTAATAATTAATTTACACGTATAATGCCTCAGTAGCTTATTATTGCCCTTGTTTCTTAAAAATTCAACCCCTGTGCTAATCATTACTGTGGCCATTAATCTTTTCATTAGGAAGAGAGGAGAGTTCTTGATAGGGAACTGGCCCGTGCCAAAGTAAGTGCAAGCAGGGTTGCAACTGTAGTTGCAAATGAATGGAAAGATGGTAGCGACAAAGTGATGCCTGTGAAGCAATGGCTCGAAGAACGAAGATTTCTGCAGGTTACTATTGATTTCTTATTTCTGTTTGGGCTTCTCTTGCTGCTTTGAGAAACCATTATCACTAGAGTGTAAGTGCATTCTTTGACTATTATTTTGTTTCGTTTTGGACAGGGAGAGATGCAACAACTACGTGACAAACTTGCCATAGCTGATCGAGCTGCAAAATCTGAAGCTCAGCTCAAGGTAAGAATCTTAGTTAGGATTCATATAGTTCTAGTCTTCTTTATGTCTTTATGTATCAAGGCTTTTACATAGAATTCCTGCATTTTCCTTTATCAGGAGAAATTTCAACTGAGGCTTAGAGTCTTAGAAGAGAGTTTAAGAGGGCCTTCAACTGGTGGAAACCGATCGACACCTGAGGGAAGAAGTATTAGCAATGGGCCTTCTCGAAGACAATCACTTGGCGGAGCTGACATTATTCCAAAACTGACATCAAATGGATTTTTCTCCAAGAGAACACCAAGTTCTCAGTTTAGATCTTTGAATGCTAGTGCGAGTACAATATTGAAGCATGCTAAAGGAACATCCAGATCATTTGACGGAGGCAGCAGATCATTAGATAGGACTAAACTACTAACAAACGAGCCCGGGTCGAAATTTCCATTGAACAAATCTTCTGTAGGAAACAGTGAAGGCGTGTCACCTAATTCACCAAAACAAGGAGATTCAAATAATGATAGTGTACCAGGAGTGTTACATGATTTGCTTCAGAAAGAGGTAATAACTTTAAGGAAATCTGCTCATGATAAAGATCAGAGCCTAAGAGATAAAGACGAAGCTATTGAGGTCAGTAATTAGTTTTACACCTTTCCAGGAAAAGTTTGCTTCTATTTTATTTATAGTCTCAGATTGAGATACTCGCATTCTTGTGTTTGCTTGTAGATGTTGGCCAAGAAGGTTGAAACACTAACAAGGGCGATGGAAGTAGAAGCAAAGAAGATGCGAAGAGAAGTAGCTGCAATGGAGAAAGAGGTTTCAGCTATGCGTGTGGATAGTAAAGGATCAGATAGTAGAACGAGACGTCCCTCTACTAACAACTCTAAAGGAGCTTCAACAACTGCACAATTGCTTTCTAGAAGGTAAAATACTGATCCAATGTAATGATTATAAGTTGATTAGCTTAGTTATTTTCTTAACTTTATACTTTATTGGTGCTTTAGCAGAGGCTCGGGACGAATGGGGATGACGAGGAGCACGCAGTGATCAAAGAAGTCGGTTCCACGAGCAAACCATGAATCTCAATCAGTGGTTAATAGATTGAAGGATAAAAAGCATACAAATTTTGGGAGGTTTGTGTGCTTCTCTAACTTTGACTTTTATTATCTTGGCTAACTTTTCTGGTAATGTTTATTGTTTATAGAAAAGAGATAGGCTTGTGTGTTTAATTACCCTTTTAAGCTTAGTATGTGATTTGTTTTAACTTTCACTCTCTCTCTCTCTCTCTATCTGACCTTTACACAATTCTGATATTCGAAGGTTATAAGCTTTTTCTCATTTTGAGGTTTAGGGATATAAGAAACTTGAAACCTTAGAATCTTAAATAGTACAGAAACAGAGATGAGTTATTAGTGGTTTAGTTATTGATTGTGCAAATTGAAAATTTTCAATAGCTCTAGAACTCTTAATCAAAGGTAACAAAATCACAAATTGTGGTATACATAAATAAATCTATAACTGTGTGATGATGGTCTCCTTGAAAGCTTGAAAAGAGAGCCCCTTTTGAATATAATGAATCTGTGAAGGATCAAAAGGACCTTTCACTCTATCTATCGTTTTAATAACTGCTCTCTCCGGCAACACACTCCTCGCCGGATCAACCGCCGTTTCTCCGGTCAAACACGAAGAAACTCCTTTAAAGATAACAACTTCAACTTCTTCATCATCAACAATAGCCGTCACAATAAGCGCTTCTTCTCTACACGTCTGACTATAAACCTCCAACATCGCCATCTCCTCATTGTACCCATAAGCTTCATCTTCATCTTCACCTCCTCCATCATCTCTCACCCTTCTCCGAGCACAGCACCGGAACTTCTTAAAATCTCTGACCGCCGCTACTGTCACCACAAGAGGGACGTTGAAAAGAGTGTTTACGTAACTACATGAGTTCATGAGCGTGGGTATATTCGTCTTTTCAGCTCTCTGTCGGGAAACGAATGATCCGACTATGCCACCGCATGGATTCGCCGGCGTGATAAGCATTATGGAAGAATAGTGGCGTAAGGACTGTGACCAATGATTTTTGTTGTATTGTTTGGATAAGATAATAAATATGTATTTACTAATACCACACAAGGAAAATACTATATGGTTTATTTTTACAAATAAGGGTAGTAAAAGCTGGATAAATTACGAAAAGTGCCACTACACAGCTATTACAAGTCTCTTTCGAACCTCTGGCCTTGCTTACTCAACATTGTACGACTTCAATCATTTCTTCTCCACATTTATCTTCTTCCCCAGAATCCCATTTCTCACCTCTCTTCTCTTGTCTTTTCCAGGGGTTATTCAACGAAAATGACGACGATCAACGATCAGTTTCCTAATGGTTTAAGAGTTCTTGTCGTAGATGATGACACTTCCTGCTTGTTCATCCTCGAGAAAATGCTTCTCCGTCTCATGTACCAAGGTCTAATTCTACCAAAGTTTCCTCCTTTACATTGATTTTCTAAGAAAATTTACATTTTTTTTTGTTCTTTTGTGCAGTTACCATTTGCTCACAAGCTGATGTTGCTTTAACAATTCTAAGAGAAAAGAAAGATTGTTTTGATTTGGTTCTAAGTGATGTTCATATGCCTGGAATGAATGGTTACAATCTTCTTCAACAAGTTGGTCTTGAAATGGATCTTCCTGTCATTAGTAAGAACTCATCACTCTGTTCTTGATTATTCTCTCAAAAAGATTGAAACTTTTCTTACATTTTTCTCTTTTTCAATCTCTGTTTAGTGATGTCCGTTGATGGAAGAACAACTACAGTTATGACTGGAATCAACCATGGAGCTTGTGATTATCTAATTAAACCTATTCGTCCTGAAGAACTTAAGAACATATGGCAACATGTTGTTAGAAGGAAATGTACTTTGAGCAAACAGCTTCGAAATTCACAAGCTTTAGAGGACAATAATAACAAGAACAGCGGTAGCTTTGAAACTGTTTTTTCGGTTAGTGAATGTTCAGAAGGAAGTTTGATGATTCAACGTAGGAAGAAGAAGAAGAAGAAGAAGAGAAGTGTTGATGGAGAAGAAGATAAACATGAAGATGATCTTCGTGATCCTGGAAATTCTAAGAAATCACGCGTTGTTTGGTCTATTGAATTGCATCAACAATTCGTTAATGCTGTTAACCAACTTGGAATTGAGAGTATGATCAGAAACACTATATCTTGTATAATCTCAAATTGATTGAAAGATTTGTGCTTATAAGAATCTATCTCTTATTGTTTCAGAAGCTGTACCAAAGCGGATTCTCGAGTTGATGAATGTTCCTGGCTTAAGCAGAGAAAATGTGGCTAGTCATTTACAGGTTTGTTTGTTAGATTCATTCATTGAAGCTTTACTCATTAGGCTCTCTGTAAGTGTTTTTACTGAATCAATATATAATTTCAGAAATTCCGGTTGTATTTGAGGAGATTAAGTGGTATAGCTTCGCAGAGTTGTGACATGGAATGTACCAAAAGATATGAAAACATTCGACCTCTGGTTTCCTCAGGACAGTTACATCCACAGACATTAGCTGCATTGTATGGTCAACCAATAGACAATCATTTCTCTGCTAGTTTTGGAGTTTGGATACCTAATAATGACAATCTTGGTGGATCTCAAAATCAAATTTTTACTACCTGTCCTGTTTCAGTCACTACTTCAATGGCGGTTCATGGTTTATCTTCTTCCTCTGAAAATTTCAGACAGAAATGTGATGTTAACAACAACACAGACCATAGAATGAGACAAGGGTATGAATCAAATGTTAATGAAGAATCTTGGATCTTGGAAAGATCTTCAAGAAAGCGATATTGAATATCATGGATGGGCTTTAAGAAGACGAGGGAGGAGGCTTGTATGGTTCTGCTACGGTTTCCTTCAAATCTCTCAAAATGGTTTCAACTTAGTAAAAAACTTGTGTTTCAACGACGTTAGCTTAGGACAAGTCATGTGTTATATTATTCTAGTTGCTATTAATGGGAAGGTAATTATGTTTTAATATCTAGATTTGAGTCATTTGACTATTTTATTAATAAATAAAGCTGTTTAAAATACGATGACAAATCTGAGCCGCCGATATTGTTACACTTCATTGCGATGTTGGGAAGAGGAAAATTTCAAATTCACGTTTCGACGGTAAAGTAGAAACTGAGCTTATCTATACTCATAAAAATCAAACAATATATTACAAGAAAGTGAAACATAATATTGTAGAAACTGAACATATATGTAATTTGTTTTTAACAAATGAAAAAAAAAACATATGTGTAATTTGTAGGTTAAAATCTTACTACTATTTTTTTGGCAAAGGTTAAAAACCTGTTTAATTTTACTTCAGTGTCTCCTAATTTGAATAACTTATAGTTGAAATAAAAACTGGTGAGTGAAGCTTCATAAAATCAAACGAAGTAATCTTTATTTTTAGAGATAATTAATAATTAATATAGAATGAGTCAATTAGTTAATTAATTTATAAAAATGGATCAATTTGCGTGGTATACAATGCTTAGAAACTGTATAAAAGTATTTTTCCAACCTCAAATAAGAACGTTAACACTAAAATTCATATGATTAGACAGAAAATAATCGGATTAGACAGCTAAAAATCGGTTGGGTGTAATCCAAGATACATGGGAATTTTTAGAACATGCTATATATATATATAGCTGCAAACAACTCCCAAACATCTCCACCTAGAGTTGTCTAGCGTGTAGCTTTGTTTAATCGAATTAATATTTTGCAAACGCCAACGCCTTTCTCAAAACACAGACTTTTGTTACAATATTTTTATTCAGGCTGCCATAAGTTTTAGCTTGGTAACAAACCACATGACATGCAAGGACGCAATAAACTGCAAAGAAGTCTCAAATGTTTTTTTTTTTAAAAAACATTAAATGCAACATCAGTTTTGTTACTGTAAATATTGTACAGCTTTAGCGAAACAGAAAGCAGCGGCTGAGGCAATCGCTCCAATAAAAGCGGTTTGAAATGCACTTTTAAATGGTTTGTTGTCTGTGAAACGCCCTTTTGCATAGCCAAATATGAAGAGAGCGAGCAGAGTAATAACCACAGACGCCATCACCGCATCAACGGCTTGTGGTATGAACATGTAGGGAAATAGCGGTATTAAACCGCCAAGAACATAAGCGATTGCAATCGTGAACGCACTTTGAAACGCTCTTTTTGGATCTGGCTTCTCTAATCCCAGCTCAAACCTGTATGATACAATCAATTTAACGTATAGTTAGAGTCTCACTTATATATGACAATGTTTATGTTTACGCTTATATTAGAATGTGAACTTATACGATACCTGAATAACGTATTAATGTTTAATTTGATATACTTATTCAAACTGCGAACCGAACCGGAATCAAAACATGGTTTATCTTCTTAAATAACGAATAAGTTGACTGAAAACCAAATCCACCTAAATCATATCAAACCGAATATTGTAGATACAGTTTCATATAACTTAATTTAATATTTATTTTTTTGTCAAGAAAAAAATTTCCTTAACTTTTTTTTTTAATATATATGTTCACGTTTGTTTGTTTGGAACAAAGATTGAAATTGGAAGTCGGACCATATAGAATCTTGTAACACCTGGAAAGTATAAGCCCAGCTTTTTGCATAAACCTAAAAGTATCCCTCGATTTAATTTCTCCTTAATTATACTTTATAAAATAGTTGAAAAATCCAATAATAATTGAATTAGTGGAACAAACCTCATCATAAATTGAAGCCATGCTTGAGGATTCTTACGAAGAGCATTAACCACAGGTGCATATTCATGTGGCTCTATCCCATACTGTGCCAGAATCTCTGCCACCTCAGCTGCCTCTGTTAAAACCCAAAATCGTAAACTGCGTTACACCAGATCATTCTTACGCACAGCTTATAAATTGGTCTTACCAGTCTCAGGAACGGCCACGATCTCTTCTTGTTCCCGTTTCATCTCCCTCGCGTAATGATCCTCTTCGCTCTTGGCCGCTAGATACCTAAATTTGTTATCCAATTTTTAAACTTCATATATAGTAAAAAATCATATAATAATTTACTGAAAGATGGAAAAACAATTTTACTTAACAAAGACCAAATATTACAATTACTCACATATATCTGGATCATACAATATACATGCATGTATATATTAATCAATGCATAAATAATTTACGGGTAAATTAAAACGAATTAACATCTGTATACCAAAATTAACCATGCATATGCTTATTATAAAACAAGTATGCAAGTAAGATTATTTTTTCAAATTATTATACCTCAAATAGGAATCATCATATTTATCAAAAAATAAAATAAAAAAATAAGTAGGAATCATCATTGCATGTAGGCATATATAGTTTTCCCAATTATATGATTATTAAACTCAACTTTTCTAGTCATTGTTTCAAAATTTTCAATTCAACGAATAATTATATAAAAAATAAAGTACCCGCCGAGTCCCATAGAGATTGCACCGGCAGCGACTTCGGCAACTCCAGCTGTGAGGACGAAAGAAGAAGAAGCATTTGCACCGGAGAGTCCGGCGGCAAGTGCAAATGGAACTGTTAAACCATCAGACACACCGATGATGATGTCACGGATGATTTCTCCGGCGGTGAAGTGTTTCTCGGTGTGATGATCAAGAAGTGATTGTTTCTCCGGTTCGATACTGATTCTTGTATTCTTATCTTCTTCTGACGACATTGTTGAGTGACTCTCTTTCTCCTTTATTTTTTATCTTTTTTCGAAGTTGTGAATGGTGGAGACATGGAGTATGTGTGTATATATAGCAAACAACGAGGGGAACTTGAAATGTATATTTTTCCCAATTTACTTATTTTCATTTTCATATAAGGAATATCATATTATTTTAATTTTTGATTTGTTACCATTTATAAGAAAGCTATTAAGGATAAAAATACAATAATTAGCGTCCATGAGTTTGCAATAGGTGGCAAATCCTTTGTATATTAATCTCAAAACACATTTTCAAAGGTAATAAAATTGTTTTATAAGTGAAAGTTATCTCTTCTAAATGCATTTTCAAAATATCAGATGTAAAAGCCATTTTCTAATATTATAAAAAGAGAAAAGATATTTCTTAAGAACATCCACGTATTATCTCATACGCAATCATTTTACTCGTTTATAATATTAATATTATTATTTTCTGCATAAACAATATTATATTTTGACTGTACTAATCTAGTGTTTTGTTTTCGCTTCTAATCTAACCATTAACAGACTTTTTGTAAGCATCGAACCATGCATCTCATATGAGTTAATTTGAACCGATTATATCCTATGCGGCATCTACACTGCAGGTTCTATAAGACAAGAGGAAATAGTTTTGAGTTTTGAACTTTTGATCAGACCTCTCAGATTTATAAAATGCGCGTGTTTGACACATGCTTGTCCACAACATGAACCTACGAATTCATTTTCTACGTGGACATACGAAACTTTCTGTAAATATTAAAGAAAGTTATATGAGAAAGCAACAAAACTTAGATTAAAGTATGAGAATCAGCAAAAGAATAATGCATGAGAAAAAGCTCATATACATGAAGCCATATGCTACGCTCCAATTCACACCCTTTCATGTATTTAATTTGTCCTTTAACCATCTATCAAATCATTATAAATATTCAAAACCATATATCAGATTATTATAAACATTCAAAGTCCCATATATATGACATATGATACATAAGAAAATACATCCGTAGGAAGTTTTTACTTATGTTTCTTATATTTTTTTTATTTTAATTAGTTATGGTTTGTTCATATTTAATTACATTTCTTTATTAAAAAGGCATATATATATAGGACACATAATTAAGAAGAATATCAGCAAATTCACACTGTTCATACGGTTACAAAATAGTTAAAGTTTTATCATTATATTTTAAAGGATCCATTCTTATTAAAATTTTAGTTTGTCTAATTAATTAAAATATACATGAAATTATAAGAAAGTTAGAGACTAATCTTCTCTTTTATAATTTTATTAATATTTTTGAGCAACTTCCTAATTTATCAATAATTTGATTCATGTTTTCATATATGAAATAAGAAAAGTCAAAATCTTAAAAACTAAAGTTCAATTAATTGAATCATGAAACTAGAGTTGTGGTTTGATTCATGTCGGTTCATGCCGGTTAAGAATTTTGGCTGAGGAATCTCTGCATTTTGGCTTCTGAGCATTTACAAAACCGATGGGCCACATATAATCTATCAGTTGAAAGTTTCTTGAACATGTATGCTTCTCAAAACACTTCTTCTTGCTGGAACAGTACTGATGCTGGTGTCAGTGGAGTATTATTTGTCGACGAGACTGAAGTTATCTCATACTACGAGTATCAATTATCAAGAGTTATCCATTATACGACATACGTGGAATCCAGTAACTCAATGTAAATACCAACCAAATTTAATATGATCTGCAAGTAAAGTATATGTGGGAAAACCATATATAGATATGCCTCAACGCGTTATATTGCCCATTATGCAATGTTTTCATCACATTTGGTTTGTAAACCTTTTGTATTAAAACTTATTTTCCACTGACAATAGAACGAACGACTTAAAAATAGCTAGAAAACGAATGGAAAAAAAAAAAACAAATTAAACCGAAACAAAACCACACATAAACCGTAAATCCCACGAACCAAAATCAGAAAACGATAAACGCCGTCACAAGGGCAAAATCGTCAATTCTGACTAATGTCACGTGATCCCAATGATAAAACTTCTCCTGTCTTTTTCTTTGACGCAGTCTTCTTCAGTCATGGCGATAACCGTATACAAAGCTTCCACGGATCGCCAAATAACCCCTAAATTCCTCTTTATTAACGATTTTGCCATCCCCTCTTCTTCTTCCTTCATCAACCTCTCCGATACTTTCCGAGACAACATCAGATCTCTCCTCCGTGACTACGCCGTGGTTGAAGATTACACAATCGATGACAACACCGTCTCTTGCCTTTTCCTTGCCAGCGAAGCAACCGGCGTCGTTTTCCCTCTCTTAGTCATCCAAGAACTAATCTCTGATTCTTCTCCTTATCCTCTCTGCGATTTTTGTAGATGCGTTGGTAAAATTCAAATCCACATGAAAATCTCTATGCTTTCGATTTTTCTAGGTTTTGATTTTTGATTTTTGATTTTATTTTTGTTTGGGTGAAATTAATATTAGGTTGGGGACATCATTATGTAACGAAGAGAAAATATCATATGATAGTACCAAAGAGTGATGAATGGAAAAAGCCATTGACTCAAGAAAGCTTGAAGCTTACTTCACATTTGATGCATTGTGTGATTCATTGTAATGGCTTTGGTCATTTGCTTTGTATTAACAAAGATGATCATCGCTCTAATTTCATCTCTGGTGATCAAATCATGGATTTTTGGGATTCTCTTTGCTCTACTCTTCACACTAGGTTAACTACTTCTCTTTTTTTTTTCTCTCTCTCTCTACATCACTAATTATGTATGTAATTAGACCTGTTTGTTTTACTAATTTAGTTATATATATTACTGTGCTTGAATAGTTTGTTTTTTTTGCTAATTATAGGAAAGATTATGTCTAATGAATTTGAGATAAATATTAAACCTTTATATGTTGGTTTTAAAAATACAGATTATAGTGTTGATTATCTGGAAAAAATAATAAGAGTTTTAAAATCGATGATTATATAATGTGTTTTGGGCTGCAGGAAGATTTCTGTAGATGATGTATCGAGGAAAGGAACGATGGATCTCAGGTTGCTTCATGGTGTAGCATATGGTCGACCATGGTTTGGTAAATGGGATTATATGTTTTCTAATGGAAGCTTTGGTGTTAGAAAAGATCAGTATTGGCGAGCTATTCTCATTCTTGGCTCTATAGAGATCGACAAGATCATTGAAGATTTTTCTGGAACAAGAAATGAGAAGGTCATGAAGATGATCATCAGTTTCTACAGAGAATCTAGTGAAAAACCATTGGCTACTCTCTCTGATTTGCTTTGGATCATGCTTGCTTTCGCATCAAAAACTCCTCTTCAAAGAAAGACTGCAATGGCTTTGGTAGCCAAGTCTTCAGATAATCCAGTTCTTGGGGATGATGAGGTTTGTTCATCCCCTGTTCAAGATTCAGATGATTGTAACGGATATATTTCTGGCTGTAGAGACAGTACTGTACTTGATGATTGTGATCATGATACTACATTGATGGACATGAAACATATTGAGTATGACTCATTTGATGCTTTGGTTATGGGAGAAACTTCTAGATGGTCTGGGAGGAGATTGTATGAGGCAGCTCAAGCGGTTCTTAAAGTCTTTGAAGAACGAAAGAGTACCATTACTCGCCAAGAGCTTCGTGAAGCTGTTAGAAGTAGCATTGGTGATACAGGATTGATTGATTTCTTGCTTAAGCACATTGACAAAGTTCTAATAGGTAATCAGATAGTGCAGAGGTATACACACCCGAAAACACGGATGTTACAATTCTCCTTACGGACAATCAAGTCCCGTCCTCTGGATCAAGAACTGGAAAAGGAAAGGAAACCGAAACCGAAACCGCAGGAAACAGTTGAATGGACATCTACTACTCCTGGATTGATTCCGTACGATGACATTCTCTACATTTATCAGAAACTCTTGTTAACTTATCCTGATTCAGGCATTTACAGTGAAGCCTCTGAGGTTATATTGAACAGCAAAAGCTTTGTGAAAGAATGGTCTTATCAGGAACAGAACCCTTTAACAGTTAGCTGCCAAGTTCTTCTTAATCATGAAGAACTACTCACAGACTTCACTCGATTATTACCGCCTGGTGAACTCGTTGTGGTTCCACTAAACGCAACCATCAGAGAATTGAAAGCTGCAGCAGAGGAAGCTCTGAGAGATACTTACTGTATAATGGAGACATTTGAAGTGTTGGAAATAAGAAACAGACATTTTGAGAAGCTAGACGACAACTTGAGTCTAAAATCATTAGGGAAGACAGAGTTTCTTGTGGAAGGGTTTGGGTTGGACGCAGGCACAGAGTTAAGATATGAAGGCGGTTTTGATGACTGGACCGTTAACTGCAAATGTGGAGCTAGAGACGATGATGGTGAGAGAATGGTGGCTTGTGATGCTTGCAAGGTTTGGCACCACACAGTCTGCAATTCCATTGAAGAAGATGAAGCTGTGCCCTCTGTGTTTCTCTGTAACAGGTGTTATGGAGATAGCTTGAGATCCAAGAAACGCACTGTCAACATTCGCTAGCCCTATCTTGCGCAACAAGTTAGATTGTGTTGCGGGAGATTCCATTTTAACCTATCATATATTTGCAAGTCAAATTGAAGATTCCAATTTGAAAAGATATTTCTTTAACATCTCTTGGAAACATTTTTTGCATATAGGTTTTTGTAATTAAATAAACTAGAAATTAGAAGTGTTTTTAGTGATAAAACTATATATTAAAAGTGTTTTTAGTGATAAAACTAGTAAAGACACTGTACTATACAATTTTATTAGAAATTAGACTTTAATGACTATCTAGTTTGCTTAATTGAAAATGTTACAAATGAAAGAACATATCTCAATAAATGAGTAAATGTAAAAAAAATTGTACTATGTTACATATCACTAGAAGTTACTACTATATTTTAAAAACATGTTACACAGGAGGATCATCAAATATTATCTCTCACAAAATTTGGAAATAAAATGAAATTCTTCAAATGACTCTGCAACGGATAATTTTATCTGCACCACACAAATAGTTCAATCGGTTCGGTCCAAAAAGAATGGGGAGAAATGCATCGGTTCGTTGTTCATCATCTTTAAATTGTTCCTTATATGAAAATCTCATTTTAAGGCAACTTAAACTAAAGATTAATTTGTAATATAATTTTGAGCTCATAAAACTAAAGATTTGAGTGTATATATATTAGTTAGAGATCCAAAACAATTGCCATGAGAGGCAAACACAAAAAAAAAGAAAAAAACAATTGCCCTGAGACTTTAATATTGTTAAGTCGAGGCTGATGATAGACTATTTTTCATGTACCACAGTTACAGTGGACAACATTCCTTTTAAGCCATATTTTAAAACTTGATAGGTGCTAGTCAGGCGGTTGGAGTGGGTTTAGCGACTAAACGATTAATCGAAAAATAAACGGAAATTAATCAAAGATTAGTTTTAGATTATTTTAATAATTTAAAAATATATTTATCTATTATATTAAACTTTTAAATAATATTGTTTTCAAAATTATAATAAATACATAAAAACGTAGTATTAAGAAAAAAGTTTATGATTTTTATTTAAAATTTTAAAATAATTTATTCTAAAACATCACAAACTCTCAATATAAATATCTGAATAATAATAAAAAAAAAATTATACTTGCAATCTAAAAATAATCGGATTATGCATGACTAGGCAGAAAATAATCGGATTATGCATGACTAGGCAGAAAATAATCGGATTAAGCGGAAATTAATCGGATTAGATGGAGAATAATCGGTTGACTGAATTTTTCGAGGAATTAGTCATTAATCGAGATGGTGAAAATGAATTTAACGACTAAACAGAATATAATCGGAGCTAGACGGAAAATTTTAGAACAATGCTTTTAAATAAAGATTGGTTCTACACTTCTACTTGTTTGATTGTATCGTATTACACCATAATGAACGAACCTCCTGTAAATTTGTGACACTGATCTATAATAATTTGTATTTTTTGAGACTCAAAAACTTATATCTCCAAGTAATGTCTACCTTTAACACAAAAAGAGAGTATTGTTTAACCTTTTGGTCAATCCATTATGACAAGGAGATTTGCACAATATAGAATGAAATATATTAGTCTGACATTATTTTAAATATTTTATTTAACTTTATGTCTCGGATGAAATTTGTTTTGTATTAGAGAGAGAGAGACATGTTATAGAATATACATGTGGAACATGCATAAGATTGAGCTTAAAAAGCACCTAGCATTATTCTCTACTGCTCCCATCTATCGTCTCCTTCATATCCAATTGGCTCACAACATTCCTCTTTTATTCTTTACTTTTTGTCTGCCATAACCATAATCATACCCAATTACTAGTTTTTTTTTTTACTTTTAAATCAATTTTAATATTCTAATTTTCTAAAGTGGATTTTGCTGCCAAAACATTATGACCATCATTCTTCTTTTTCTATAATTTATTTCTATATTTTTTGAATAAGGCAATTGTCGATAATTATCAATAACAGTGATCCAGCCATAAGACGAGGATGCTATAAGAGTTTTATTTATTTATTTTGTTGAGTTGGTTTAAAATATTATTATTGTCTTGTTTTTGTATAATTTTATTTTTGGTTCGAGACAAAGATCGCGACAAAGGTCTCTGGCCCAATAAACGCGCCATGTTAACTAGTGAGCCCCAGGTGATCAATATTTTTTTTTTCTTAATTGTTTTCTAAATGGTTTATTATTTCTAAATTCTAACTAACATACTTAAGAAACTTTATAATCAAACTCTAATAAAATTCAAAGCATTTCATAAAATTCAAAAAAAAATGAACATTCAAAAACACTTTACATAAATTAAATAAATATATATCCAATTTTTACTAGAGTTTTAGTTTTGTGATAAATAAATTGTATTGACAGGAATATTTTGACTATAAGTGTAAAATTAATACTTGTTGGATCTAATTTTTTTCATGGTATTTACAAACAACATCATTCGTGAAAACAAAAAAAAAATTATGTTGCCTTCATTTCGAGTTGTGATAAAAAAAAATGTTGATTTAAATCTATAGTATGTATCATAATCGTGATATATATATATATATATTATGGTTCCGTGATTTGTTATTTCTGTTTGTCAATCTGTTCTATATCTTTGGTTATGAATTCTCGACATTAAAATAATCAAATATATTATCATAATAAAGAGGAGAAATGATAATGATGGGTAGATGGGTAAATAACTAAATACTATTTTAATTGAAAAAGAAAGTAGTCTGATATATATATATATATAACAAGTTTTATCATGATCAGTGTACGTATATATTTTCGTAAGCTTCTGCTTAAGATTGATTTACATCTAGCCTTTCTGATATACACCAATGATTATGTAAAGACATTATATATATACAAAAATTGATAGACACAATAACTTGCTTTCATTTTCTAAGGAAAATGACACATTTACTAAAACCCCAAAAAGTCACGATGGTATCTACGGGCCACCGGCCATAGCTCCAATTTGTAACTAAATTGTAAAGTCGTTAATTTATCAAAGAAATAAACTATAGCATTAAACGGTATACTCAAACAACTTAATTGGACTACTAAATCGTTTAATTTTTGTCCTTTGTTCGTTAACGTTTCAAACTAGGATTGATTTATGGAGAGTTTAGGAAACTATATACACAGTTTGAAAGGTGAAACTTAGAACTAGGAATTTTGATTAATTTTGACTTGGGTGGTAAATTATGAGGTTAATTATAAAAAAAATCATGGATTATTCATTCTGTTTGACGTTTTCAAATAATATAGCCCCATTTTTGGAGATAATTATATTGTTATTATTTTATTTTTTACTTGATTCTGCTCTGGATATTAAACAAAATTAAGAATCATGTAATATGTACTCAGTTTTTTTGTAAATTATAGACAATATAAAAACTTTGTACAAAGTTGACGAGGTTATTGTTGATTTTGGACAAGTATAGACGGTCGAAAAATGAATGTATACGAAAAGATAAATATGTTAGGTTCTGTTTAGTGAGTTTTTGATGGTTAATCAAAATGTGAGGATACTTTTAATCCTAGTGATGAATCTACACGATATTTTAAGTATTTGGTAGACTGTGTTCTGTTAGTTTTTGTATGTGTATCGCAAAAATTTCTGATATTTAACGTATGAAAACTTTCTTCTCGTTGATTAGAAATGACAATTTCGTAGAAAAATTATGATTCAGTCTACGACCAATATATATTTTTACCATTTGGCATCAGATTCAGAACCTGTATCTATAATTTATCCTAAAAAGCGTTAAGAATATATAATGCATAATATAGTACAATAATCATTCTTAATTAAATTTGTGGGTTCCAGTAAATCAACACAATCTCATGAACACCAAAACTTTTTGGGCCCATATTTCTCTTTTCTCCATGATGAATAATAAATAAATCACTCTTACGCATTTTACACATCACTATTGTTTTATTATTTTGTCACAACATCACTGTATTTCTTTATAGATTATTAACTTTTGAACATAATATTAATACCCAATATAAAATCTTTCGCGAAAATACAAAACACATAATAATTCAATAAAAGGGAGATCTTCGAGAAATTCCTTTCCTTTTGACTCTTCTCATGAGTTGTCTCAATGAAAGATTACTCAATAAAACTTCAGAGTCTTCTGAAACATCGGTGATTGACGATGTGCACGATTTTTTCTCCTCTAAGCTTCCCTCTTGATTAGAATGTTCTTTCTCCAAAACATTTTGTTCCAATCTTGGTGAAAAACATTTTTTTTGCTTTTTTGAAGCAGCTGAAATCTACACACACAAAAAATCAAGGTGAAATATAAACAAAGGTTCTTCAATTATTAGAGCATGCTCTAACTCAAAACTAAATTCATATATTTGACTTCAAACTCTATACGGTGAATTTACCGTTTTAAAGCGTGTTTGACATGTATACAAGTAATACAACTAACACAATAAATCATTTTATATATACAAGATTATTTTGTATTTTAATATAATTTCAAAACAAAATTTTTGAATTTTTGAAAAATAGTAAAATGAGACACATATACATAATTTCTATACTTTTTTGAGACGGTGTACTGTGAATTTGACGTTTTAAATCATGTTTAACGTGTGTACAACTAAGGTGGGGTTAACATAATAAATCATTTCTATTTTTTTAGTAAATGATAATTGTTAATGTAGGTTACATGTCAAAATTATATATATATATATATATTGTATTTTAAGATAATTTGAAACAAAATTTATGAATTTTTATAAAATAATAAAATGAGACACTTCAACATAAATTCTGATACTATTTTGAAACGTTATACTGTAAATTTGACATTTAAAGCATGTTTGACGTGTATACAACTCACATAATAAATCATTTCTAATATTTAGTAAATGATACTTGTTAATGTAGTTTACGTGTCAAAGTTATATATATATGTATATATGTGTGTGTGTTCTTGCCTAGTATTATATTTAATTGAAATAAGATTCTTTTGTATTTTTAAGATAATTACAAAACAAAATTTATGATTTTTTAGAAACAAATATTAAAATGAGACGCTCAGTGAAACTCTAGCATCTTCTAACCGAAAATAAATGACTATATTTGGGTGTGAACATTATAATGTACTGTTGAAAATGTGTACAATTTCAAATTACTCTATGTTATGTAAAAAGATATATGCCTCTTTTATCTCCTAAAGACTAACTTCAATTAGCATTTCAAGATTATTCTGTAAAAAAAATCTTTGATAAATATCAATTTATATATAATTGCAACTGAAATACCATATTTTACCTTGCAGGAGATAGAGCAAAATCGATTAGGATGATCTTGAATATATCTTTTACAAGTCACACATGAAGCTGCATTCTTGGATTTTGTTGAAGGTCTTGCATCTTTTGCTTGTGGCCTTGAATTCAAATGTATTGCCTTTTCTCCATTTATTTTATATTTCTTTTTACCAATACACCATAAACCCCCCCAAAAAAAGAAATATAAATATTGAAATCAAATAAAATGTGACGAATTATTTAATTTATAAGTCGTTTAAGATATTAAAAATTAAACAAAATAAATAAAAAACCTGAATCTCGGAACAGTCAAAGTATTGTTGAATATCAAGAAGACGAAGAACATCTTGATAAACGTATTTGTAGATCTGAAGACGACGATGGTGAAGATGAGGTTCTGTGTTACAACAATGTCTGCAGATTTCAACGTTACACTCTATGCAGAAGACATTATTCTCGTTCTTCCGAAGATACTTATGATCTTTACATATCCCAAAGAACTCTGACTTCAATAGTGTCTCAATCCAATCTTCATCACTTCTTCTCTTCTCAATATGAAACAAATATTATTAATAATTTAATTAGATTGGCAACAACTTAAATGAGATTATATATGGATTATACGAATAAATTTAAAACTTGAAATAGAGAGATCAGTTTACAGCAATGAAACCTTGAAATTACTTTTTGACAATATGGAATCTGCTGAAATTTGAATCCCTATTGAAATTATAAATATGAATTCAAGGGATTCCTTTGCCAAAAAACAACTTAGTTATTTTGTTAAGGACAAATTCTGCAGAAATTCTCTTGTTTTTAATTTATTTTTATGTGATGAAAAAAAACTTGAATCCAAGAGATTTTTAGCAAGAAGAAAAAACACACTTCAGAAATTTTGAAATATATTGGGATTTATGATGAATTGATATGAACAAACTAAAAACAGAGGATAAATATTGAATTAATCATAAATTTTTTAAAAAGGGCTGGTACCAGATTCATTTGGCTATGAAAAACTGAGTTCCTTTAATCGATCAGAAGAGCAGATTTTTCAATTTCTCCGATCAAAATCATCTAGATTTGAAAATAAATTTAGGGTTTTTGGAGAGGAAGAAGAAGGCGAAAAGCAAAAAGGAAGAAGAGAGAAGTGATTGTAGTGTGAATAAATAGTAGAAGGCAAATGAAATATCAAAAATGATTTTAGGAATGTAGCAATTAATTGTATATTGTGTTTTATGTGGAACAATAAAATAAATAAAAAAAGGAAAATGAGTAACAAATTTTGAAATTTAGTAAAATAAGGGGAAAATCAAAAGTCCAAATAGTCAACAATAACTGTTGCTCTTTATACCTAAAAATAAAATGGATAGCTAGCGGGGGAATGTGAAAGATGTGTAGTGTAACTAATATGAACTTTTAAATTTAACCTTCAAATTTTATTATCTTTTTCTAAATGAGTCTATTTGTTTTAATATAAATGATATCCACTAATGAGGTCATTAATTTGCAAATTATAATAATTTAATTGAGTGGACATTATTTGACTTTGAGGGTCAAAAAGGTAGTCGTTATAATTTAGATGGTGCGATAAAGGTAAACAAAGCTTCCTATATTTACTCCGAAATTTCCAAGAAAACTAGCTATTAAATTTGGAATATATCATTTTGCACATACACATAAATATACATACATAGGAATATTAGATATCGAAAATGAACCGCCCTCGGTGCACATAATGTCTTATTAAAAACAATATTATTCTAATTAGCAACAAAATCATTATTGTTATCGCTGTCCAATTTACTCATTTAGTTAGAGATGACCAAAAACAAAATTATTAGAAAGATACTGAATACGAACGTAGCTAAATTCAGATCCAGCACATAGTACCATCACAGTTAATGAGATACGACCATTTGTGCCCATAGAGAATTGAAATTAAATGAATTGGCAGAATTTCTAACTGATTTGGATAATATGTAAAGATTATTTAGTTTAGTCATTAGTGAGATTACCACATACAGAGTACAACTTCTATATTTATGAATCAAGACTATGACATTTAATCAATTATTAAAATATTAATTTATAAAGGTGATAGTTGAAAAGAAAATTCGAGATTTTACTGTAATATCAAAATAAATTAAAATATGTAAAAGGTTAATTATTTGCTAAGAAGTTATTAAGGGAACCAAATCTTGACCGCTTTAAAATGGTTAAAATATAAATTGAAAATAATAATATGACATCATTTCTTTTTCACTTTCAAAACGGATAAAATAACCGGCCTAAACTTGTCTAAGGAATTTGTTTTTGGTGTGTCACTGTTTTCTTTTGTTGTGGAAAGTGAGACTTTGTGAAATTTTAATTTGATATGTGAAAACCGTAGTACATAAGCAAAATAATATGTATGTTTTTTTTTGTCAAAGCATATTTGTGTATCTACTATCTACAAATGTTTTATAATTGATGATGTATATATATATATATATTAAAATGTTTAAGACTTTTTAGAGGAACCTAAAAAATGTTAAAACTGGATTAAAAGACCCCAAATGATGAGACTCTGGGAAATCTATTCATTGGGCATGTATCGAGAGAGCATTCCTTAAATTTGACCCATTAATATTCATTCTGGTGCTTAACGGATCTTCTCTTTCATTTGGGCTTATGATGTCAAACTACTTAGGCTAGTTGATCTTGGTTTCTTGATACCCCTAACTTAAATAAAACATCTACTATAAAATTATTTGAATCTTTGAAAAACATTTTCAAAAAAACTGGTAGAATCATGTTGCAAAGTCAACAAGTGGGAATGATTATTTTAAGAAGAGTTAAATATGTATACAAATGTGGAAATATAAAGAAAGAGCGATTCAAATCTAATATCTCTCAAAGATCATTATCTTTGCATAAACACTGCAAAATAGATAGATAATACACTAACCAAAAGCTTGCAGTAAAAAAAAACGAAGTCATAAGTAAATGCTTCAAAGAACCAAAAAAGAAAAAAAGGATAGAATTATGACACAATGCTTCTTCTTCTACTAAAAAACTTTTGAACAGTTCCAACGTAGTCTTGATTTCTTCAACGACCATCCACAGAAGTGAATGAATCAGCAAATCCAGAAGGACGAGTTGGGATACTTGTCTGCGTATTGTCTTTGCTTCCATAAACCGAAGATGATGATCCTGAGTCATCCCCAGTCTGGCTAAGTCCCTCGAAAGCTTGCCATTCTTTAACCTTCTGTGGAAGTGGCATATCATAGTCTATTCCGTAGAGATCATCGGGGTCGGTCTCTGTGGGTTTCCATTGGACAGTGAGTGAAGAAAGGACGTTGACGATGTGAGCCATGTCTGGTCTTTGGTAAGGTTCACGGGCACAGCAATGACCAGCAAGCTCCCAAACTTTTTCAATACTTGCTAAGATATCTTTGTCGAGGTTAATGTTTGGGTCGATTGCGTTTTTGAAGGCATTTTCATCTTTGCTGGCTGCAACACGACGGAACCATGTGACTAGGTGGACGCTATCTTCAGGTTGAGTCTCGTCTAGGGCTTTACGACCAGTGATTAGTTCCATAAGTATGACTCCAAGGCTGAAGATGTCTACTTTCGTCGTTACTCTTCCCGTCACTGCCAAAAAAAATTAGACCATATAGCAATTGCAAAACGATTAAAGGATGAAACTTTAACATTTGGATAAGTGCAAATCAATTGAAAGGAAGAAACTTTTAAGTTCAATTTGCTTGCAAACCTGCGTATTCCGGGGCAAGGTATCCGAAAGTCCCAGCGACTCGAGTCTCAATGGAGTATTTGCCATCAGGGGCTAAACGGACTAACCCAAAGTCAGAGACTTTAGCGCGCATATCGTCACCAAGAAGGATGTTTGATGGCTTTAGATCCCTGTGGATGAAGCTCTGATGTGCAAGCGTGTGTAGATACTCGACACCTCGACCTACATCCAATGCAATTGCCAATCGTCTTGTCCAGTCAAGCGGTTTTAGCCCTTCTTCTTTCCAATGAAACAAATGCTGACTCAGTGTCCCCTGTGGCATGTACTCATAGACAAGAAGCCTCTCGTTCCCGTCAAGGCAGTATCCGAGAAGCGCAACAAGATGACGATGGCGCATTTTAGTCAGAACAGTGATCTCAGATTTAAACTCAGCTAGTCCCTTATCAGTCACAACAGAAGACTCCATTCTCTTCACAGCTATTTTCGTTCCATCATGGAGTTCACCTTTGTAAACTGTCCCAAACCCGCCTCTCCCGAGAATATTCTCTTCACTGAAGTTATTTGTCACATTCCTCAAGACTTGTATCGATATAACCAAGTTCCCAGCTTCCACAACATGAATATCGCTCGTCGCACTTCCGCTATGACTGTAACAGCTTTCGCTTCCTCTGCCATTGTTAAGACTTGAAGCTGCAACAGTAAGCTTAATGTCATCGTTATCACCCGAATGATGTGGATGAATCACAATGTTGCTGGTTGGACTCTGAACTCTAGCTGGTCGCTTTCTTTTCTGTGCGTAGAGACACACACCAAGCCCAACCAGACACAACGCACCAACAACTCCACCAACCACAGGAACAATAATCTTAACATTGCTTGATTTCTTAGAACTATCACTGCCACCACCTCCTCCAGACGTGTCACTTCCCCCTGGAGCTCCACGAGAACCACTTGGTTTGCTAGGTCCATCCTTTCCAATGTTAGTGTTCCCATCAATCACCAAATGCACATCTCCCCGAAACTTTGGCACATCTCCAAAAATATCGTTGTTAGACACATCAAGTGTCCTAAGCTTAGGCAATGTAGTAAGTTGAGTGGGTATAGGCCCTGAGAGATCATTATCAGAAAGATTGATAGTCTCCAATGAAGTAAGGTTGGCTAAACTCGGCGATATTGAACCCAAAAGCTCCTGCTTCCTCAAGTTCACCACCGTAATATCACTTCCCGAACAGGTAATTCCAACCCAATTAACACAAGGATCGTTCCCTTTCCAACTTTCAGCAAGCTTCATTGGATATCCAAATGATTCAGCTACAGAGACTAAAATATCAACACGACGATCACAAGCACCACCAGCTACATCAGTACAAAAACTATTCGTATCATTGAATATATCAACACCAACGGACTTGCCAAATAACGGAGTCGGTCCTTGAAGCAAGTTATTAGTTAAGTTCACAGTAGTAAGCGAACTCAAACCAATCAAAGACTGAGGAACAACACCAGTGAGCTGATTCTCTCTTACATTAAACATACGAAGAGATTTCAAACCAGAAAGATCAGGAATTGGACCTGTGAAAGCGTTTCCTTGCAGATCAATCTCAGTAAGTGAAGTCATATTCCCCAATATCGAGATCGAACCATTTAGTTTCGAGTTACCATTCAAGTAGAGAGATTGAAGTGAAGAACCAGCAAAGCTACCTGGTAACTCTCCATGTAAACTATTCTGAGACAATTTCAGATTCGTCAAGCTTGGAAGTGACTGAGAACCAAAAAAATCTGGAATTTTTCCGGTAATGCTGCAATTGGAGAGAGTGAGATTCTGAAGAGAAGTAGCATCTTTGATAGTATCTGGAATTTCCCAAGGAACAAATGGATTGTTCTGAAGAAACACTTCTTGAAGAGAACTCATACCAGAGAATAGATCTTTAGGAACTGAAGTGAAGAGATTGTTGTGTAGATTCAGCTTCTGTAAACGAGTAAGACCTTTAAGATCAGGAATAGGACCAGAGATTTGATTGTAGAAGAGCTCAAGAACTGTTAATTCAGAAAGATTCTGAAGATCTGAAGGAAGAGTTCCAAGAATCCCTTTTTGTTTAAGCTGAATCCGAGTTACTCGATTACTTCCATCACACTGAACACTTTCCCATTTACAAGGATTAGGGTTAGACCAATCGATGTCTGATGTGAGATTTAGACTTGATTTGAGAGCTTGCATAGTGGAAGCATCGAGACTAGTTTGAGAAATTGAGAGATTAATGAAACCCAGTAAAGTGATGAAGAAGCAGAGAATACACAAATGAGACCTTATCATTTTGTCGGTAAGAAAAAAAAAAGAAACTTGAGGTTAAAGCTTCCTTCTTTAAGAATGAGAATTGTGTTTTAGGGTTTTAGGGAGGCATTGAAGAAGAAGAAGAAGAAGAAGAAGAAGAAGAAGAAGAAGAAGAAGAAGAAGAGGAAAAGATTGAATTTTTACAGGAGATAAAAGGAAAGACAAATTAAGAGATGGAATCGGCGGAGATCGAGGTGAGATAGAGAGAAGAGAAGATAATACAGATTACCAAAAAAAAAAAAGTTAAAGGATTGATCACAAAGCATAAAACTTTTATATTATTCGAGAAAACAAAAATATTTATTCTTCTAAAGAAAATTGGATGAACCAAATTTAAAAGCAGAATTTAAAGTTTTGATCTTATACTGTGTCTGTGAGAGAAGTACGTATTTGTATTTATTATTATTACTACTTTCTCTGTTTTATGTCTGATATTATTTTTTTGTCTTTTTATTTATTTACTTTTTAATGGTTATAAGTACAGCTGGCATGCAGAATAATTAAGTGGTAAAAATAGCTGAGGAAGTTACAAATTCTATATATTTTTAAGATATTGTTTTATTTAATACTGTATATTCATATTTTTGTAAGAAGATTTGAAACGATTGATTGTAACAAAATTGATATCTCTTTCCCCTCTTAAATTTTTTAAAAAATATCTACTGAGAAGTTAAGAAATCATATGGTCTTGATTTCTTCTTTTTATTTATTCTTTCACATAAATCTCTATGATTGAGTTTTTCGTCATTTTCCGGCTAACTCCTAATAATATCGATTGTCTTTCCTATTTAAAATTTTTTGTATAGATCTTGGATTTTTCTTCACATTATTTGCATTTGCTTCCATAAATATATATTATTATTCCCTTCTACAAGCATTGTGTGACAAACTCTCCAATGCGTGACCTATATTAATTGGGGTCAAATTAGTGGAAAGAAAAATCATCGTAACGTGTTAAAAAATAGTTTAATATACAGCGTTCATTTATTTAAAATATTGTGACTTCGTGAGTAATCGTCGTAATATTTCTTTTTATCTTTTACAAACAATTGGAATTAAAAATAAATAAAAAGAACTAATGAGTCATTTGCATGGTCTTATCTACTTTCTCATGACTAATTGACCAGCAAGATAAATGCGATTTGCAGTCCCGACAAAAAAAGTTAAACTGTAAAGAGACGCCGTGAAATCCGGAGCATTTTTAGCCAGACATTATCTTAATTTGTACAACGGTCGTTATTTGCGCCGTTTATTTTGTTCGTCTTTTAACGTCGTTTACCTTTTTTTTTATGTATATATAGTTAGGTGGTGGAGTTATGACTTACTATTACTTACCAGTTTCACAGTAATCTAGACTATTCTCTTCTTATGGTATTGAATGTTTGTTGTATATTCACTGACATACCTATTTAAAAAAATAAACTGATTAATGTTCTAAAAAGCGTTCTAAAAAGCATTTTATATTATACGGATAGTTATAGATTTAGCAAAATAATCGATAATTAAATAATCTAAACACTAATTAAGTAATTATATGATTTATGAATTATGTGAGATATGAAAATTTAATAAATTATTTAATATCTATGTTTTTATAAAAATAAAAAATAAAAAATGTTATTTAAAAAAAATTAAAATTACAAAACATTGATATTCTTCACGTTCTTTTAATTTAAAATTTTTAAATTATTCAATTTTATAATTTTATTATGTTATATTATATTATGTTAATATATATGTGTTTAAATATATATATTTATTATAAAATTATTTAAACCGCCTAAAATCGCTTAGGCCCCGACTAGGCGTTCTAAGCGCTAGGCGGAGGGTCACTGGCCGACTAGCGCCTAGCGCTTTCTTGAACATTGAGTATGACACTTTCTAAAAATTCCCACATTATATTCCGTATGCAATTTCATCATCTCAATTAATGACTAATTTTTTATTACTCTACATCTAATCCAATTAATCTTGCATAATCTTATTATTTCTGCATAATCATTTATAATCTAATTATTTTAAATTTTCAAGTATAAAAAAATGTTTTTGTTATTTATACATTTATATTATTGAAAGTTTGTGATGTTTGTAATAAATTATGTTAAAATTATAAATAAAAATCATAAAATAAATTATTAATTCAACTCAATTAATTAATTAGGTTGGTTTAATGCATTATCCATTTATCTCTTAGTAATGGTTGGATACATTTTTGCATCCATATATACAATAAAAACTTTATAAACTACTAAGGTTTGGATTATAATATTTTATTAATTTATAGAGTTGATAATTTATTAAAAAAAAATGATAATTGGGTCAAAATCTTAATTTACGACGAAAAATATTGATGTTCCGGTGTAATTCGTCCCATCCTTATCGCACAAATGATTTGAAATTTAGTCTTTTTCTCAAAAAAAAAAAAAAAAAAAAACTCCAAGTACGAATTTTCTTCACCAGCTAATCTAATGTGGATAGGTCGATATTCAATCATCCCCACATGTCCCAAGCACTTTATGTCCTCTTGAATACAATCTTAATAACTATTCATCAATCCAAAAGCTCAGATTCAATGTACACTGAAGTTAACCGAAATTGATGTTTTAACCGTTAACAAGACCAATTCACGTGGGATTAATCATTACTGAACCATCGAAACGTTGTCCTTTAACAACATACTAGTCAAAAGCAAACCTACTTAGCCAAAAAAAAAAAAAAAAAAAACCCTCAAAATCTATTTTTATGTACACCAACTTCATTTGAACTCATCTCTATCTCAATCAATCAGCAGACTTCACGGCACATATTGGTGGCTGCAGAGAGACCAAAAGAAAAAAAAAAACTGGCGGGAGAAGTGAGCTATGAAGAATCTGATGAGATTGGATTTGGATTAGGTTTGAATGATTTGGCTACTGATTTATAGAGATTCTCTTCTTCAAATGGTTTTGAGACATAACCATCCATTCCAGTTTTCAGACATTCTTCATATGTGGCGTGAATCACATCCGCGGTCATCGCTAGAATCGGTAGATGCCATTCGAGTTTCGTCTTCTCTTTAGCTTCCTTCTCCATCATCCTTATCTGACGAGTCGCTTCAAATCTATTAAACAAAAATGATCAAAACAAAGTCTGTAACGGTTTTAACCGCCAAAATTTCCATACTGAGTAAACCAAAATACCAAACTAATCAAATCAAAACAAAACCGGCATAATCCAAATATGTAGTAGTAGTGATTATTGGTTTACCCGTCCATTTGTGGCATTTGTATATCCATGAAGCAAGCATCAAAACTGTGTGGAATCTTAAGCAAATCCAAAGCAACTTGACCACTCTCTGCACAAACCACTTCTGCTCCAAATTTCTTCAGAGCTCCTGCAGCTACTCTCCGGTTTACTATATTATCATCCACCACAAGAATCTTCTTCCCGGTTAGTAAGCTTTTGAGCGTTGCAGGCGATGATCCCTCTGGATGTTGTTGTCTCGTCTTTCTCAGTTCAAGAACTTGTTGTAAACATGCGCCAATCATACTTGCTCTTAACGGTTTCATTATTACTGTATCTGCAAATCCTGCGGATTTAGCTCTGTCGAATTCTGCATTTGTGATGTTTGTTGCGAATAGAGCGAGTTTTGGAGACTTGTGATGACTGTTTCCGTTAATTCTTGAATTCAATTGGCGTATCTCTGAGTCGATATCTTCGGTTTGAATCCATGAATCTTTCTCTACTAAGATCATATCCAGTTGTGATTTTGTTGTTCTGCAAAAGGCAAACAAAAATATAAGGTTAGTCTAGCAACTGCTTAGTTATTTCCATGGCATAGATCCAAAGTAACTAACACAAAAGAAAGAAAAGATTGAAGCTTTCAAATATTTTACCCGGATGAAAGAGAAGAACCATTTCTTCCAAACGCAGCAGCTGTAGAAACCGCGGTTTTGAGACTTGTCATCACATCAACATTGATTCCAAGTCTTTTCATATGGTATCTAGTCACAGCGGCTCTAACGGGCTTGGCATCAACAACTATAGCTCTCTTTCCTCTAAAAGTAGAAGGCAGATTCTCCACATTACGTTTCTTCATATGATTAATCACACTGCATTTATCGCATTTCTCAAAAACAGCGGTGAACCAGAACGTGCTTCCTATGTGAGGCCGGCTTATGAAACTTATCTGACCGTGCATAAGTTCAACAAGACATTTGCTTATACTCAAACCAATCCCTGTACCTCCATAGTTTCTTGAAGTTGAGCTGTCCGCTTGCATAAACGGCAGAAAAACACGGCCTTGCGCAACTATAGGGATTCCAATACCTGTGTCTTCAATTGAAACCATAAGCCTTACATTACTGGAAATGTCGAACCCAGATAACAACTCCTCCTCGGAGACCAAATGCTTGAATGAATCCCAACTATTTCGACCATCAGCTGCTTCGTACCCGCTCAATGTGTTGTAACTCGACGGTTTGGAGACAACAATCATTTCTTCAGACACTCCTCCGTTCAATCCGGTTTTTGATTCAGCTTCATCTTTTGATTGTTCCTCGAGATGGACTTTAACAAAGATATGCCCTTTCTCTGTGAACTGACAAAAAGAACAACATCATGGTCAAACAAAAATCCAAGTCCCACAAGGGAACACAAAAAGCGGGAAGTAGGAACTAACTTTAACCGAATTTCCAACAAGGTTTATGATTATCTGTCTGAATCTCCCTGAATCTCCTTTGACTATTTCCGGTACTTTGTCTGAAACGAAAACCGCAAGCTGCCAAATTCGAAATCAAGAAATCAGCAGCAACAACTCTAAAAAGACTTATATTTATTCCTCTGATCAAAAACTTACCTCAATGCCTTTATTTCTCGACTCCTCAGAGAATAGAGAAAGGACATCATCTAATATTGAACGGATATCGAAAGGTACTGATTCCAACTCTAGCTTGCCAGCTTCAATCTTGGCACGATCGAGAACCTCATTTATCAATGCAATCAATGCTTTACCACATACTTGTGCAGTTTGAGCGTAATCTCTCTGCGTCGAGCTAAGTTCTGTATCAAGAAGCATAGCAAGCATTCCTGCAGAAACAGAAAAAGAACCCAAAACAGTGAGTGGGATTCAAAAACCAAATATCCAAGGCAAAATTACTGAAAGTTTTGTGAAGATAATATACCGAGAATGCCATTCATTGGTGTCCTGATCTCGTGAGACACAGTGGCAAGAAACTGCGATTTAGCGACATCAGCAGCTTCTGCTCGGACTTTAAGCTCTTGCATTTCATGGAAATCATCTTCAACTTTTACTATGTGCATTGCTGCACCATACAGTATATAACCGACCAAGAAACCAATCGCAAAGAACAATGGAACGGTTGTGAGCACATTCAGCGGTATTGGTGCCTTTTGGTGGTACCTAGATTCAAATGTATTCAAACAAGAAGTCAAATTTAGATATCAGAAAGCGTTTTCGCTTTAAGATCATATGTGTTGTACCTGCATATCATCTTATGTTTCCTGAAGGGGTCTCCAAAATCGAGCTTGCTCTCATGAGAGAGAGATGTGTCGCCTTCTTCCTCTTGGTTGCCGTACATGACTAGTGGATCTGATGCATTGGTGATATCATACACGTGCACAAGTATTGCTTGGTTACCAGCAAGCTGACCAAGTAAATTCTCGACAAGAGACTCCACATCAAACGCACCACCAAGGTACCTGCATTTCAAATTCAAGCATCAATCCTTACAAGACCAATCTTGAAATCTCAAAAAGGTTATTTTGCTTTACATGAACACACGTATAAACCAATCTTGAAATCTCGAAAATCTCTTTCCTTTTACATGATCACACGCAAAAACCAAAATTTCAATCTCAAAAAGCTATTTCTTTACACCATTGCACGAGTAAAACCCATCTTGAAATCTCAAAAGTTTGCTTCTTTACAATAATGAGGACTTAAAAACTTTACCCTGCAGTGGCTGCAATACGCTCTTGGACAGTCGGGTTTTCAGGAAGAGAAGATTTATAGACTGGGAATGTCAACACCACTCCGAGATGGTGAGTTTCCAACAACCTAAAAGGGCTAGTTAAGACAGCTTTTCCGGTTTCTGTAGCTCGCAAAATATTCTCACGATCCTCCTACAAATGGAGCAAAATTTCAGAAGCTCTGAGTAGGTGGATACAGAACAAAAATATCAAAGATAATGTTTATATTACCTCGCCTGACATCATATCGAGTGACTCAAGGTAAGAGACACTATCTTGAGAGAATATGACAGGAGCATACTCGTCCCTAACCGGTGAAGGCTCTCCTCTGTCCATTGTCTTTATTACCCACTTGTGCTGACGCTCAAATATCTCCCTCTCAGAATTCACAACTTTTTCAGCATAAGCCACTCCATTTAGCAAGGGTCTCTCAAATGCTGTTCTTGCTGTGTATTCAGCAAATGTCTCCTGCAAAATTTCACAATAAACCAGTGAGTCAAGATTTCAAATTTCCATATCTACAAGTAATTTAAATCAAAAGCAAAGATCCATAATTTCCTTTCATTTACTCAAATAACCAAACATAAAGGGAAAGTTTCAAAAACTTTTCGTTCTATAAAAAGTCAACTTTTCAGCTATGAATATAACAGCTCCAAATTTTCCCCAAAGCTCTGGGATTAAATGAACCACACACTGACCTGATCAATTGCAGATGGATTCTTGTGGTAATGAAAAGTGGAGACGAGAATAGCCAAAGCATGAACATGATTAACACTAACACTAAATTGATCCTGCAACATTCTCGCTCTTTGATCACACATACTAACCAAAACCTCTTCTCTTCTAACCTTGTTAGTATCATCCATCCACTGATAAATCCCACGGCTTATAAACCCAACAATGATGATCCACAGAATCAAAGCTTTTGGTAACAATGCTCGATGTTCTTGTATGAAAGTTGACCCCTTTTTATTACCCATCTGATCATTATTGTTATTCATCTTCACCGCTACTGAATGCTGAAGCTGGTGTTGCTGCTGCATCTTCGCAAAACCCATCAATCCAGACCGCCAAAAATCGACTTTTCTCGGTTTTTCAGTCGAATTTAGACCACCCAGTTGGTAAAAATCGTTACTTTTCAATCTTTCTGGTGATTGCTGCGTACCCAAATCAGAAACTACAGTTCTTGGTGGCTCTTCTTCTTCTGGGTTTACTAATTCTTGATGATTGTTGAGTGCCCAGTTCATATCTGAGCTAAAACAAAAACAATAAAAGAAACAAACAAAGGAGAAAAAGTGAAAGTTAGAGACTTTATGCATTCATATGTAACATAAAGCATGCGGTTAGTGTTATGATTAGAAATTACCATAAACATTGTTTTGCGTGGATTTCAATAGAGAATTAAAAAAGGCAAACCCCTATATTCGAAAAAGAACAAGTTTTTACAAATTCAAGAACACAGAGGAAGAAGAAATGAACGAAAAAAAAAACAATTTTATCTCAACGCATGGTTCTCAAAAGAAGAAACTTTGCTCAGTTTCCAAAGGTTTTTTCTACAGAGAAGAAATTAAAATGATTTTTAAAATGGTTTAAGTTGTTTACTAATTATTGTCAGATAAATTTAATAAACTAATCATAAGCTTCTTTGCAGGCGTGAATGTTATTGTTGTTTCTTCTCGGAACAAGAACATAGCTTTGTTCACTGTCTCAAATCCAACAAAAATTAAAATTTGTTTTTTCAAGAGAAACTTTGAAAACATAACATCAGAAAATCAACGAATCACCAATTAAAAAAAAAAACCCGAAACTTTCGAGAATCGCACATGCAGAAAGTTTTTTGAAATTAATTAAAAAAATATTCTAGTACTCCTATATTATTTGATTACCTATAATGAGTTGTGATAGGATTGAACATTGCATTAATAAACCCTTAAATCTCTTCTAATAACTCAACAGATTCAAATTTATTCCATTTTAAGCTCTTCTCTTCTTCTTGTTTTCTTTCTTCTTTCTTCTTATGCTTTCTTTTGTAAACTGTAATGAGATTTATTGCTTTTAAAAGTAAAAAATTGAATCGATTTTTTTAGATTTTCCATAGATACGTTTTGGTCTCTCCCTCCCTCTCTCTCCCTCTCTCTCTCCATCTATATCAGAGTTTTCTTCTGAACTTCTTTTTCATTTTTTACTCTTTTTTATCTTTCTGTAGCTCCTCGGTTTTTTTCTCTCTCTCTAACTTGAGTCCAAGTTTGAAGAAGAAAACTTTTGGACTTTTTCTTAATGCCTCATGATATGATCCAACATAAAAAAAAAAGTTATTTTAACCCAAAAAATATCATCATTATCGGAAATGGAAATAACTATTGGGACGAATGTTTTAAAACTTGCTAGCCGCTAGTCGGGCGGCGGGTCTGGATTTAGCGTCTAGAAGATTAATCAGAGAGTAAACAGTGATTAATTGGGGATTAATTTTAAAGGTTTTTATAATATTTTTAACTTATTTTAATTTATAAATCCTCACTAAATTTATAACTTTAATATAATATAACATTTAAAGTTTCGTAAACTTGTCACTACACAAATCTTTCAAGTATTTAGATTATTCCTAAATTTTTACTTCATAAAAATAACATTCATCATAGATATATTTAAAATATACAATTAAAGTTCTAAATACACATGAAAATAATTTTGTTCATAGTATTAAAGTAATTAAACTAGTAATTTCAACCAAAAAATAATTTTGGTTTGAATTTTTTTTTTTTTTGAAATTTTCAAAAAAAAAAAAAAATCGGAAAAAATCGGCGATTAATCGGATTTTGGCATTCGCCTAACGTCTAGGCGGGCGATTAATCGGCTAGGCGACCGATTTTTAGAACAAGGATTGCGACACTCAAGAATTGTCTTATTAATTAAACTATCTTAATAGTTAATACAGAAATTTTAGTGTTAAATGATAACTAAAGATTATCCAACTTCATTGTCTCTACCAAATTAATTTGCAAAGAAATTTTAATTTTTTATAAAAAAATGATTGGGGGAAATAAATTACTAATTTAGTAAAAATTCTTGGGTTCACTCCTAGGGGTGAATATATCTCATTCACCTCTCCCTTTAATTAACCAATCAGAATTTACCATCTAATATAATCAAATAAAATAAAAGAATTAACATTATTAAAATAAAATAAAATAATTAATATTATTTAAATAAAATAATTAAATTACAGGTGAGACTATTAATCATCTTTTATCTCTATTTCTTTAATTTTTAATATTATATTTCATAAAATAAATAAACAAAATTTAACAAAATTAAATATAATTGTATTAATATATCACATCTTGTTTTATTTATTTCTTTTGGATTCGTTGAGTTGTATCATTTAGGGAATATTTTTATATTTCAACAAACCATATTGTTATTCTCTTTGGGTTCTATAAGTTATATCCTTAGGATATATTTTTAATATTTTGATAATTCGTTTTATTATTTCTGTTGGGTTCGATGAGTTGTATCATAGGGTATATATTTTATATTTTGGCTACACTTTTTAATTCTTTTTCTTGGGTTCGGTTAGTTGTGTTTTTAGGGTATATTTTATGATTAATTTTGTATATTTTATTTTATTAATTTTGAGTTTTTATTTTATTTTTGTCATAATTAATTAATTTTATTTTACTTTAGTAATTATTTTCGATTATTTATTGATTTTTTTTATTATTATATTTAAAATATTAATTAATTTATTTAATAATATTAAATAGCACATTCCTATTGGTTAAATTAAAGTGAGTGAATATCTCCTATTACCCCTAGTGGTGTTCCTAATTTAGTTATATTCTTGTCTCATGAAATTACGATTTTTAAATATGGATAGTAAGCAACAGTCGATGTCTTTACGAATTAAGAAAAAAAAGAAAGTTATGTTTAAAAAAATAGTATATATATATATATTGGGTGTGTGAGAGACTTTGTACGTGAGTCGCTATCGCATATCTTGGCGATAATGACATCGCGACAAACCTCAGATCTGGCCCCATAAGCTTTACCTGAAAAACCACAATTTTTGCCACGTATTTACGACACTACCCCACTCTTTTCTTTTACATAATGGGCCTCATAATCGTTAAACAATGCATGCGTTGGTGCTAGAAAAGATTGTAGAATTCAAATAAACACTAATGTTTTTTTTTTTTAAACATACCAATGAATTAACTAATGCTCCATAAACAACTGTATATGTATTAACAAGTATGTTTATATAGCCATTAATATTGTTGGCTTTATTCCATAGACAAACATATTGTTGTCGAACCTAACTAAAAGCAATGTGTGAATATATAATATTAGTCAATGCATTGAAATTTTTTGTTTGAAAATTGAGAGATGGGTCGATGAAAATATTTTGTTTGTATTAATAATTGTGATTGTACGTGTTTTCTTTAGGGAAATATCTTACAAAAAAAAGTGATGGGTTTGGCATTGACCATTGTTTCATCCACTTCCAGTATATATTCCACATACATTATATATAATTTCTGTACGATATGGAGTTAACCAATGTCATTCTAATTTGTTTCACTGTATCTTAACCGTGTTTTACATTAATTTTATGGAACTGTGTCTTCCATTAGTGTATATATATATATATTTTGCAAAAAGAAGAAGAAAAAACTTGTTTGAATAACTTGATGAAGATGAAGATTGTGACCTTATTTGTGGTGGTGGTGATGCTGCTACTCAAACTCTTAACGTAAATGATACCAATATTTGAATTTCGTAAGGTCGTTCAAGTTTTTTTTTGTTTTCATGGTTTGTCAGTCTATATGAATATTACTACTATATGTCGTAAATGGATCTCCCCTTAAATTTTTACGAGTATTGTTTATACCTTGTGGAATGTTTGTATATTTTGGTTGATTTCTTTCTCTTGATGAATAGTATAATAGAGTTGTCAAGAAGAAAAAGTTCTAGCAAAACTCATATTCTACTCTCTGGACTAACTACATTTGGATCGCTTCTTTAAAGGAATGGTTATTATAGCTGTTTATGCAAAAACTTGCTTCAAAAATTTATTACAAATAGGTCGAACTAAAAAAAAAAGGTTGGTGTCGGATTTTCCTCGATTTTGTTGATGTAATATTCTACTTATATATGATTTTATTGATCATGCAAAATGATTCACAAAAGATGTTAAAAAGTAGAATATAACGATTTAACAGAGAGGGGGAAAAAGGTAGGACGCAAAGAAAGTGGTGCTAAGAAAATGTGTATGTGTCGGCCATGTTTAGGATCATGTTGACTTCATATCATTAAATCATTTCGTTGTTACAAATTTCTTTCTATATTTAGATTCTTAAAGATTTTGGAACATATTATAGTAATCAGTTTTTTGTATTTACTCTCAAATTATGTTTTGTTAACATCACATGCTCGACAATCACTAAACAAAACCAATTAATTTATATACATAAATCCAAAATCAGTCCACTATATATATATTTTCTCCAAAGCATCGTAATATCATAAATTAAATTAGTTGTACTCTCGTATTTTATACAGTCTATTATTTGTATGACATGTGTTTATAACCTTTAACAATTCATACAAAATGGTTATTAGTTAACTTTCATGAGTCAAAAACGCAGACCAGCATAATCGTCTTTTTCAAAGGTTAAATAAACAATCACGATTTAATAATTACTATCTCGATCAATCATAATTCAAAAGTCCAATAGACTATTCTAAGATAAACTTAATTCATTACATATCATATCCTATGTTAAATTATAATTGTCCTTCATGAATCAACACTGATCAATGATTCTTTGACGATAAAAAAGTAATTGTAATTAAGTGAAAAAGACAAAGGTATCACATTCAAATGACACACAAAATGTAAAATATGTGTTTTCAAGATTGTCCATATACATAAACAACACAAACGAATGCTTGAGGTGTGTCGTAAATTTATGCTAAAAGTATTGTCGCAAATATAATTTCCAGCAGGAAAACATAATGAACATTTTCTACAAATGACTCCACACATATATATATATAGTGAAGCTGCTATAAAAATTTAATGATGGAAGATTCTCCCTTTTACACTCAATAATTTTAATTTTTTTTTAGGTCGCTAACTGCGTTATATCCTTTAACAAATGCCATGGTTTTTTTTTTTCACACCAAAAAAAAAATTGCCATGGTTTTTAAAAAAAAAATCCACAGACGTTTTTTGTTTTGTTTTGTTGGGTCAACACATGTATTCAACTAGGCTACATGAGATTTCATAATTGGGCGGGTGTTTCACGTAACGATCTATAAATGGGCCTTATTGGGCTGGGCTAGTTTAAAACTTTGTTTGTCTGTTAGCAAGTGAATATTAATCTAATTAATAAAGTCAACGGCTATAAGCATATGGATTTGCGGCAACTATTAAAATATTACAAAATGGCAAGTTGGACTCGAACACGTAATGTGTTGACTCAATTAGTTTTTTTTTTTTTTTTTTTTTTGCTAATTTAGTATTGAGTATTGTTTCTTTAGTATAATCTAATTCTTAAAAAGGTGATATTTTTTAATTTGAAAAACTGCATTTTTGATTCGAGATTAAAGAAGTTAGAGAAAAACATAGAGAAATAGTAAAAGGCATTACAAAATTATGTGATCATATAATCTATATATCTAAATAATTCGACTTATCTGTAGTATGCTATCATCTGTGTACCTAACTGAGTAACTTGCTGTGTAGAAGTGGATAAACCCTTGTATAGTTGTATGTATTCGAATATTTTGGTCTAATGAAAAGTTGTATTTAAGCGCGCACAAAAAAAAAAAAAAAAAAAAAATCAATCAATCTTAAAATTATTTGGTTTATCGAGTCGAGACAATACAAAAGGCGTCTAGTGACTCGTGCGAACATTTCGATATGATAATTCTATTGTCCTTTTGCAATTTAAATTAATAAAAATATGTACTCCACACGTTAGTTTTTTTTTTTAATCCCCATTTGACACGTTAGTCGTGTTTTAAAGAGTAAAATTTCAAGAATATATATATATATATATATATATACTAATAAATAAATAAAAAGACAGAACCACTCCTCAATCTTACAATAATTTACGTTTTTGCCATTGAAATTCCACCAAAATCCAAAACCTTTTCAACATCACCAAACAGTAAAGTCACTATCTTTTTTCTCTCTCTGGATCTTAACGCCAATGATCGGAGACAAAGATAATCCCGGTGACGGAGAAACCTCCCGAACCAAATCATCAAAACCCAGATTTGACTTTCTAAACGTCGTCCGATCCAATAATCGTCTCGATGCTTTATCTTCTAAATCCAGCAAAATCGGAAACGAGCTCACTCTCAGCTATCTCTGCGAGAACCGTGGATTTCCCGGCAAAATCAAAGAAAAGGGTAGAGAAATCGCGATGTCGGAGAATTTAAACAACGACGAGAAATGGATCGAAAGAGATTTCTTAAATTTCAGAGAAATTGATCCCAAGAGGAAGATTCAAGAAGAAGAGAAACATAACAAAAAGAGTAAAATTGAAACTTTAAGTCTCTCTTTAGCTCTCCCTGATGTTTCTTTATCTTTAACGGCTTCTAACGGAGTTAAACGGCCGTTACAACCGACGGCTAGTGAACGAACAACGACGACGTTTTCTAACGATTTCACGGCGGCGACGATGTCTTACTCTAACTCTCATCCGTTTTCTCATAACCCTAGCTGTTCCTTAACCACACGAAATTCAACTGATTTCGATTGCTCCGATCAGATTTGGTGCGCCGGCGAAGGTACCAACGGTTCAGTTCACAGCAGATTCAGACCTATAGGAGATGGAAACCCTAACTTCCTCGGCAAGCACCATTCCACCTTAACAGATCACTCCTTTTTCCCTTCTGATTTACCTGCACAACCGCGCGTGGACGTCACGCTCTCCGGTGATGTGAAGAGAGATTGTGTAAAGTCACCAAATTTAGATGAACCGGGGAGGTTCCTATACGACGTCGTATCGAGATCGATATCTTCAGTAGCGTTAATGATTCAAGAAATGGCTGAGGAAACGTTAGAGTCAGCTAAAGAGTATTTAAGGAACTTAATTGATTCTTCTTCTTCTTCTTCTTCAGAGAAGCTAATGAATCTTCAGAAGCAGCTTGAGAAAAGATCTAATGATCTTAGTAAAGAGACGCTTTCGAAATGTGTTAAGGATCAGTTAGATATCTTAGTAGCTATAAGAACAGGGCTTAAGTACTTCCTCAGTGGTAAAATCAGAATCCCAATGAACGAACTCGTTGAGATCTTTCTGTTTTTGAGATGTAGGAATGTGAATTGCAAAAGTCTTTTACCTGTTGATGATTGTGAATGCAAGATTTGTTCGAAGAACAAAGGGTTTTGTAGTTCTTGTATGTGTCCGGTTTGTTTGAAGTTTGATTCAGCTAGTAATACTTGTAGTTGGGTTGGTTGTGATGTTTGTTCACATTGGTGTCATGCTGCTTGTGGGCTTCAGACGAATTTGATTAAACCAGGGTTGAGTTTGAAAGGTCTTAGAGGTAAAACTGAGATACTCTTTCATTGTATTGGGTGTGGTCATAAGTCTGAGATGTTTGGATTTGTTAAGGATGTGTTTGTGTGTTGTGCTAAGAATTGGGGGTATGAGACTTTGGTTAAGGAGCTTGTTTGCATGGCGAAGATTTTCCGAGGTAGCGATGATGCTAAAGGGAAAGAATTGTATCGTAAAGCCGATGAAATGGTGAAGAAGTTAGAGACTAAACAGATTACTCCGCTTGATGCTTGTAACTTGATCATCCAGTTTTTCAACTGTAAGTTCTCGATTTCGATTCAGTTCTTAGTGTACTCTTGGTAACTCAGATTAGTAGGTTAATTTGGACACGTTAGGGAGAAAGTTTGGAATTTTTTTATTTGGAACAAATGCTTTATGTTTAATTCGAAATGACAAAGACTGTTAAACGAACATGAGATTCTCTCTACTTGTATAGTTAACAAAAATTGGGAAAAAAATTTAGATTTGGAAAACTAGAAAGAATGAGAATTATAAACTCCAGAGCATTTTATTCAGATTTATCTGCTAGTTCAGGTAAAGTATGAAACTTTTAATCCAAAACAAATCCTTTGTAGAGGTCTATTAGACCCAATGCTTAAAAGCTTATTTATTTTGTTCTCTCTTGTTACAAATTTAGCAGATGCAGAGTCAGTAACGGAATTCCCGGTATCATGCATGACGTCAAAAGAGCAAACCGTCATAGATACCAGTTACAGAAATGACGAAGCATCGGTGAATCCCTCGACATCATCAGCTTTTGTTGTTGCCAAGGAACAGCAGAAGCAGAAAAGCTCGGTCTTAACCGATGTTAATAGTTTCGACAGCTTGGAGAGTATGGTGAGAATCAAGGAAGCAGAATCAAGAATGTTTCAGAAGAAAGCGGACGAAGCGAGGAGAGAAGCAGAGAGTTTCAAGAGAGTGATACAGATGAAAACAGAGAAGATGGAGGAAGAGTATACAGATAAGCTTTCGCGGTTGTGTTTGCAGGAAACAGAAGAGCGATGGAAGAAGAAACTGGAAGAGTTGAAGGGACTTGAGAACTCACATTGTGATTATAAGAAGATGAAGGTGAGAATGGAAGCTGAGATTGCTGAATTGTTGAAGAGAATGGAAGTTACAAGACAACAATGTGTCTGAAAGAAATCAGCAAAAACAAATATAAAGACTTGTAACCAAAATGTTTATTGTCTTTGTTTCTCTTGTTTTATGGTGAAGAAAATTGTGATATAATAATGATGGATGTTGTGTAATTTACTAGATCGTGCTAAGTATTAGGTTTTGAATGAAATATATATCTGTGTATACTTTAAAGTTTGATGGTATTTTCATTTTTAGGTGTTTCTTAAAAATAAAAATGATTAAAGTTATAAGTTTTCAATTAAGAGAACGGTCTTACTTTTCAAAATAAAATTTTCTGTCTAAGCAATGAATTATTTATTTATATTTTGAAAATCAAGTCAAATTATAAAATAAATGACCTTTTTGGCGATGGTTTAGCCCAGGATGGTCAAAAGCAAGAAAAAAAAATATAAATAAAGAAAATATTTAATAAAAAATTAATAAAAATATTAATCCAACAGCTAATTATGATAAGACTGTCGAACGTTGCTTATACAACGGTAAGAATAAGAAAAATGGAGACGTTAAGAATATAACCGTTGCAAATGAGCTCTTTATATACTCCCTTGAATTCTATCAATTTGCTTAAACAATAAATATTCAAAATCCATCTCTCAAATATTTATTTTCTTTTTCTTCGTTGTAGTTACACATTATCATATTCGTGCTCTCATACATTTTCTTCAATCTGATGAAATTTTGTTTTTTTTTTCCTTCGATTTTCTTTCTACCGTGGAAAAATATATGTTTTTAGCCTTTATTTCCTCTGTCATCTTCTCCAGCTTCGGGTTAGTCAATCTTCTTCAGCCTCGGATTAGTCAGCTGAATCTTTATCCATATATTTATATATTTTCTCTCTCTTTTAAATTAGGATAAACTGATAGATTTTTGATCCTCTATAAAGAAAATAGCAAGGTCTTTGTTTTAGGACAAACTGTATGTTAATCATCTATAAATTTGTTTTTATAAGTGGTCTCTGTTTCGATTCTTCTTCTTCTTCTTTGAATCCTCTGTTTTCTAGTCGAGAATGTGTGTATACTTTTTACTCGGGTTGATCATATTTGAAAAACTTTCTTTTTGCTTGTTAGGATGCATGGTCCCAGCGGCATTACAGTCTTCACATATGTTGTTGCCCTATTTAAGAAGGTACTTTCGGTTAATCGCTAGTAAATATATCTATATAAAGAAAACTATTAATATGACATAATTTCATACATTTTTATTATAATGATACCATTTATTTGTAAAAGAGTAGTTATTCATAGATAGCTTAGAGAAAGACTTATTTAGATAGAGAGTTTAAAGGGAAAAAGAGAAATAAGAGTGTAGAGTGAGAGAGAGAGAGTTAAGAGAGAAAAAGTTTAGAATAAGAAGAAAGTAGAGAGAGAACTTAAAGAAAGAGAGGGATTAGATTGAGAGGGAGTGTTTAGAGTGAGACAGTAAAGAGAGAAAAAGTAAGAGAGAGTGAAAAAGTTATGTGAGAAAGAATTTTTAGAGAGAGAATTGAGTGAGAGAAAGAGATTTTAGAGAGAGAATATAGAAATAAAGATAGAGAGTTGATATAAAAAGTTATTGAGAGTGAGAAAAAGTAAATATATATAGAGAAAAAGAAAATATATAGAAATAGAAGAGAGAGAGAGAGTTATTGAAAGTGGGAGAGCGTCGCGAGAATATATAGAGAGAAAGATAAATTGTTTAGTGAACAAGTGAGTGAGAACAAGTTTAGAGTGAGAGAAAGAGAGTGAGAGTTTAGAGAGAGAAAGTTAAGTGAGAGTTAAGAGTGAGAGATAGTTGAGAGAGAGAGGGTTGAGTGAGAAAGAGATTTTAGAGTGAGAGAGTTAAGAGAAAAAAGTTATTGAAGTGAGAGAGAGAGAGGGAACAAGTTTAGAGAGAGGGAGTTATTAAAAGTGAGAGAGAGTTGAGTATGTGAGAGATTTGAGAGAGAGAGATGAGTGAGAGAGTAGAGAGAATAATATAGAGAGAGAAAGATAGAGAGTTAAGTTAAAGAGAGGGAACAAATTTAGAGTGAGAGAAAGACAGTGAGAGTTTAGAGAGAGAATGTTAAGTGAGTGAGAGAGTTAAGAGTGAGAGAGAAAGTTAAGAGAGACTACGAGTTGAGTGAGAGAGGGTTGAGTGAGAGAGAGATTTTGGAGTGAGAGAGTTGAGAGAAAAAAAGTTATTGAAGTGAGAGAGAGAGTGAACAAGTTTAGAGAGAGGGAGTTATTGAAAGTGAGAGAGAGTTGAGTATGTAAGAGATTTTAGAGAAAGAGATGAGTGAGAGAGTAAAGAGAATATATAGAGAGAGAAAGATAGAGAGTTAAGTTAAAGAGAGAGAACAACTTTAGAGTGAGAGAAAGACAATGAGAGTTTAGAGAGAGAAAGTTAAGTGAGTGAGAGAGTTAAGAGTGAGAGAGAAAGTTAAGAGAGACTACGAATTAAGGAAGAGAGAGTTTAGAGTGAGAAATAGTTTAGAGAGAGAGGGTTAAGTTAGAGATAGATTTTAGAGTGAGAGAGTTGAGAGAAAGAAAAGTTATTGAAGTGAGAGAGAGAGAGTAACAAGTTTAGAGAAAGAGAGTTATTGAAAGTGAGAGAGAGTTGAGTATGTGAGAGATTTTAGAGAGAGAGAGATGAGTGAGAGAGTAGAGAGAATATATAGAGAGAGAAAGATAAAGAGTTAAGTTAAAAAGAAGGAACAACTTTATAGTGTGAGAAAGATAATGAGAGTTTAGAGAGAGAAAGTTAAGTGAGTGAGAGAGTTAAAGAGTGAGAGAGAAAGTTTAGAGAGACTAAGAGTTGAGGGAGAGAGATTTTAGAGTGAGAAATGGTTGAGAGAGAGGGTTGAGTGAGAGAGAGAAATTTTAGAGTGAGAGAGTTGAGAGAAAAAAAGTTATTGAAGTGAGAGAGAGAGTGAACAAGTTTAGAGAGAGTTATTGAAAGTGAGAGAGTTAAGTATGTGAGAGATTTTAGAGAGAGAGATGAATGAGAGAGAAGAGAGAATATATAGAGAGAAAGATAGAGTTAAGTTAAAGAGAGGGAACAAGTTTAGAGTGAGAGAAAGAGAGTGAGAGTTTAGAGAGAGGAAAAGTTAAGTGAGTGAAAGAGTTAAGAGTGAGAGAGAAAGTTAAGAGAGACTAAGAGTTGAGGGAGAGAGAGTTTAGAGTGAGAAATAGTTTAGAGAGAGAGTTGAGTGAGAAAGAGATTTTAGAGTGAGAGAGTATGGAGAAAAAGTTATTGAAGTGAGAGAGAGAGTGAACAAGTTTAGAGAGAGAGCAAGTTATTGAAAGTGAGAGAGAGTTGAGTATGTGAGAGATTTTAAAGAGAAAGATGAGTGAGAGAGTAGAGAGAATATATAGAGAGAAAGATAGAGAGTTAAGTTAAAGAGAGGAAACAAGTTTAGAGTAAGAAAAAAAGAGTGATAATTTAGAGAGAGAAAGTTATGTGAGTGAGAGAGTTAAGAGCGAGAGAGAAAGTTTAGAGAGACTAAGAGTTGATGGAGATAGAGCGTTTAGAGAGAAAAATAGAGAGTTGAGAGATAGAGACTTATTGAGAATGAGAGAGAGTGAAAGTTTAGAGAGAGAAACATTTAGAGACATGAAGTTAAGTGAGTGAGAGTTAAGAGAAAAAAACATGTTGAGAGAGATACTTATATTTAGATGGGGAGAGAGAGAATTTACAGTGAGATAAAGAAAAAGAGTTTATATAAAGAGTTTAGAGAGAGAAGGAGAGCTAAGAGGGAGAGATAAAATTTAGAGAGAGAGTTAAGATAGAAAAAGTTAAGAAAGAGAGAGTTTAGGAGAGAATTTAGAGAGAGAAAGAGAGTTTAAAGAAAAAGTTATTGAAAGAGAGAAAGTTTAGAGAGATAAAATTGAGAGAAAGAGTTTATATAGAATTTTGAGTGAAAGAGATGTTATAGAAAAAATGTTAAAAATAGACTTGTTGAGATAGAAAGTTATTGAGAATAAAAAATATGAGGGAGAGTTTAGTCATTTATATTTATATATTTTTAATTTTGAATAATATTATATTTCTATATTTTATTAATTGATGTTTTGTTAATATATTTATAAATAAAATATTTTAAATCATTTATCTATTTTTATTTGATATTTCTAAATTATGTATCAATTTCTAATAAATAAGACTAAATAACTCTAAACTCTAAATAAGACTAAATATATGCAAATTATATATATAGTAAATTTTTTATAAATTAATAATATAAGAACCAAATTTTTTTATTAATTTATAGAGATATTAATTTATCCATAAAATATAAAAATAATATAAGGCAAATATTCGGGTGTGTTTTAATACATTTATACATTAAAAATAATTATTGTATATATAATTTAAACTTATTTTTATTTTAATTTGAGAAAATAATATAATATATTTTGATATTTTAAGAAAAATTAAAAACAAATCTAACAAAATTACATATTATCAACTAATAAATAAAAATATTATATTTCACTAATATATATTATATATATTTACATGATTATTAATTTATGTTATTATCGAGAATATATATTTAGATATGAATTTCAAAAAATATATTTTTTATTATGTTATCTAAATATATCAATTGTTATTTTGGTCAAATTTAATATCGTGAAAATTTATTAATTTAAATATATTATTAATTTAATATCTAAACGTTGAGGATTGATGTTTTGACTATTAGGACATACATGGACCCCTGGGTATCTTTGGTCCACACGAGCTACATTTCAAGCAATGGATAAGATACACGATGTTTATTTACAAATATGATTTTTTTATGAATAAGCTCCAATTATTGTATTTTGAAATAAATTTATGGCTTTGCTTTCTCCAATGTTTTTTTAAATCAAATCGTCACGAGTGTTAGGAGATACTCGGGATATTGCCACACGATGGTTCGAAACTTGGTTCGAAACTGATGATGTGGAAATTTGAATTTGGGACAAATTCACATCCACAAAACGGTAATATTACTAAAAAGAATCGATCGGTACATCATTAATCTCAATTGAATTTTAATATTATCATATATCTTACCTACTAAGAGTTATATATCGTTATCTCTACAATATATCTCTTATTGTATTAATTTATTTAATTATATTCGGGAGGTAATATATTTTAAATTGTATCATAAATAAATAGGTTTAAATTCTAATCGATATGATACTCTCTAAAAAAATCAAATGATTAAGTTACTATGTTTGTCTAAATATTAATTATAATCAATGTTTAAAAAAGCGTTAGGCGCTAGTCGGGCGGTGACTCTCCGCCTAGCGCCTAAAACGCCTAGTCGGAGTTTAGGCGATTTTAGGCGGTTTAAGTAATTTTATAATATATATATATATTTAAATACATATATATTAACATAATATAATATAACATGATAAAATTATAAAATTGAATAGTTTAAATTTTTAAATTATAAGAACGTGAAGAATATCAATGTTTTGTAATTTTAAGTTTTTTAAATAATTTTTTTTATTTTATTTTTATTTTTATAAAAACATAGATATTAAATAATTTATTAAATCTGCATATCCCACATAATTCATAACTCATATAATTAGCGTTTAATTTATTTAATTATCGCATATTTTGCTACATCTAACTATATGTATAATATAAACCAATATTTTAAAAATTTAAGCGGTCTAGACTTAATCGGACGGCTTAAGGGGGCCTAACGTCTAGACGCCATCTAAACCGCTTTTTAAAACACTACTTATAATTATATTTATAGATTATCAAATTTTAATAGTAATTAATAGTAATATTATCATTTTCATAAAAAGTAGTAAACTTATTTTCTCGTGCAAATTAGGGCATTTGCGAAAAAATTTCCTACTTAAAGACCACTTGCATCCCAAATCTAAAGCAAGTCTCTTTTAAACATTTAAATGAATAAAAATTAGAAAACAAAATATAAAGATATCTTTAAAATTAACAAAATATCTATATATAAACACTTATAATATCTTTAAAATTTTATATTAAACTATTTAGAAAAATGGCAATATCTCCAATGAAGATACTCTAAGATTTCACACTTATCTTAGCTGTCTATATCTCCACGATATATATATATATATATATATATATATATATTTTTTTTTTTTTTCATTTAAGTTACTTTCACGTATCATAGACTTCACGTAACGACGTTATCATGTTTATAAATGATCCTTTATTCTTTTATTCATTTTCTTGATCAAAAATAAATAAATATCGGCATATATATATATACACACAACAAATTTAGCCACACCACCAATTTTACAATAAAGGTCCATATAATTAATTACTTCGACCCACTACAATAGCCTTGGTAATTAGTAATTACTAATTACTAAGTAATCTGTCATAAGTTAGTTCACAATCTAAATAAATAAAATTGGTTCTGAACGTTCAAATTTTAAGTTTTGAAATAAAAAGCGTATGATTCGGCATGGGATTATTCTATTTCGATGATACGAACCCTACTTCTTAATTATAGCTCTTCATCCATTAGCATTCAGCCACTCACGTAAAGAAACAAAAAAGCTCGATTAATGTTGAATTTAATTATTATACTTATCTTCAAGTATATGCAACTTTTAAAAAAATCACCATGGAGCCAAAAACAAATGTTTAAATCTAGCATGTAGTATTGTACTAATTATTTAAAAGTATATTTAAGCTTTTTATTTCTAATTAAGTCAACTGGATTAGAAAATTTTGAAATTTAATAACTAATCACAAACTTAGTATTTTCAACAAACAGTATAAGCAGCTATATATCAATAGTTCTTTCCAAATTGTGCTATAAAGAGACGTAACGTGATAGGTTGTTTCCAAGTACTATGTAGTTTTTTTTATCATCGTTCCAATCGATTCTCACAGTGAATGATGCAAGGAAGGATCTTGCCGAATTGTAGTAAAGAACTCGTAAAATTCATCGTGTAATTCACGTTTCCTTCAGTATGTGATCCAAGCAAGCTTAAACAACATGGAGAGAAATTTGGTAACACTTTGATTTTTAAATAAATATATAGAGAGAGAGATGAAGTAGTTGGGACGAAGATTCCATTGTATGTTGTGATGTCGGGAATATATATGATGAGAAACGGACCTACGAAGAAAGAACCAAAATTCTTCTGAACAAAATAAATTAATAACAAATAATAATTAATCTTGTGTGTATATACAGAACCGTTTCTAACATTGTAAAAAGTATAATAATTAATCTTCTGAACTTTTTTTTCTGTTTATTTGATTTACATAATTTTTTGAAATCATTGTGATGACATTTTAAAAAATAATTAAAGTTACATAATCCATAAAGTAAAATTATATACCAACAAAACTAGAATATGAACTAAATTTATTTGATTATTGATGATAAACATTCAAGAAAAAATATAAACTAATCGTACAAATGAAGATTTTAGAGTTTGAAAAAGAACACGGGAAGAAAATTAGTTGTCCTAATTTTTTATTTTTATTTTCTAAATTAATTTAAACTATTTTTATTTTTATTTTTTAAATAATCAAAAATTTAAAAGGTCTAAAAATAAGTATAATATACTACTAGCATTTACAAAATTAAGTATCTTCAAATTTCTTTATAAATTTTGGGGGTATAGGTCAAAATTTCTAATTTTTGGCCCTACCAACACTTATATATATATATATGTGTGCTCTATCTGTTATTGGAGAATTTGTCCCACCACACAACATAACTTTTGGCCTTATGGCGCCATTGGTTCGGCAGAATCTAATGATTAAACATCCATCCACTTGCTTGCTATTTATGTACATATAACGCAGTTTAATTTTATGATGTATTACGTTTATATATACAAAAAAAACTAAATGTACTTTCCATATTTAGTTTTATTTACATGGGATATGAATATTTAATTTTTGTTGGGTATAAGGCATAAACCCAAATCGTAGATTTAAACCGTCAGTTCTGACGACACATTGATCCGTGGGGATTAGACCCATGCAAGCACCTCACGTGAATATTCCACATTGGGATCTTTCAATTTTAAGAGATGTCTCTGATTAAACCACCCACACGTTACACTAAATTGAGCCTAGCCGACTTGTTTTTCACCCCACTAATAATAATATTGATCTCGAATATATATATATATATAATTGTAAACGCTGCCCTGAATGTAAAAGTGTCTAGTTTTTAAGTAATATCATAGATTTAGTGGGTCTGGTAAGGAACCAACGGCTATTATCTGCTGATGTGGAAGACAAGTGTCTTTCCTTGTCAGCTGTTTATATTTATACTATTATTTTATATGGTCAGAGTATATTAACTATTTTTTAAAATTTGACTTATCTAGATATTAACTGTTTTATTACAAAATATATTCAAGTCTTAGTGTAAAAAAATAAAAATAGTACATGCCGTCAAATAATAATAATATATATATAACAAATTCAACTAAAAGAGTAAATGTAATTGTAAGGACTTATAATTACGTATAACTCCATAAACTCAATTATTAATGTTAGTCACAAGATTTTACTCATACTGCGATTATTTAACCTTTATTCGTTACGCTTATGGTATGATAAATGAATACGTTAATAAACTTACGAAATTAATACTGTAAAATAATTGTACCACATGATTCAATTCCCTCTTTGTTAAAACAAATTAATCTATGTATTGTTACAAGTTTAAAACATCCATAATTTCAAAACCTTCATTAAAAAAAACAAGTAGATTCATAATTTCTTATAATTTAAATTGCATCTAACACGGATATTAGGTGAAGTGTAGGACCCATATTTCTAACTCTGCTAATTAAAGTCGGCACTAAGAACTGTAATCGGTACGACACCGTTTTTTGTGCGTTCATTGGTACAAAGCAGCGGCGCCAAATGTTGCGTTTTCTTACCACGCCTTACTTGGCACGTGTTAATCTTTAAGACCCGCGTTTCCTGCACGCGATTCTCATTTGTTGGAGCCGCGTTTTTTTAAAATTTGTTTACCGTTGTAAAATGTCTTATTGTCCTCTTAGTGTCAGACTTATTTACGGAAATACCACTAACATTGACACGTCCGTTTCATTTAACAGAGGGGCATTTCGGCGAATATCATCATAGACGGTATTGGGGCGGCTCCCAAATCCTACTTTTTTTTTTCTCCGTTATGCGCTTTATGGGAAATTAAAACTAACATATTAAATTTAAAATGAAATTCCAATGATACTCCTTTTATTTTTGACCCCGAAAGTCTCAAAATAAATTGTTTTTTAAACCCTTAATGATTCACCTTTTCTTAAAATGTATCCTGTTTGTCTTCGAGGAGAGATCTCTGGTCCACAGCTTTTTATAGTCATCTCTAAATTTTTGTTATTTCTTTTCAGTTTGTATTATGATTTTTATTTTGCACTCTAACCCTTCTCAAAGAAAGCTCCACAAAGCAAATAAAATTCTTAAAAATCATATTTTCCATAAATGATTAGACCATGAGGCGATTTCTTCATTCATTACGGTATTTATCAGATTTTGCAAAAATATTATATATTTAACGTTTTTACTTACGGAATCTGTATGTAATCTCCAATATATGTTTTAAAAACATTGAAGTGTTGGTTGAATAGAGCTGATACAGAACCTGTGACTACTTGTCGGGACTCATGTATAAGAAGCAAAGCCTCTCATGCTTTTTTGCTTCACTTTGTTTTTCTCTCGTCGTCTTCTTTATATCCATCATATATAATAATACCTTTTTAGATGTTGTTAAAGACATTTGTATAAATATTTCTACGTTTATTGAAATTTAAAATATTAAGGAGTCACAGATTAGTATATTTTCGTTTGAAAACTAAAGAAACTGTATCTACACATCGAATCATGGCAATGATTTAGGATCATTACTATGAGCACCAACTTAATTTTTTTCTTCTCAATTTAGTATTTTTCGTCTTAAATATTAAAGAAACCGTGTCTACACTCTTACACAAAAGTGATAAAATAGGTAAATTATGACAAGGATATAGGGTTATTAATGTTATTGTGAAACTAAAATCTAATTTTTGGTGGACTAATTCTCGCCGAATGAAAATTATTGAACACACATTGAAACAAATATACTAAAACGAATCACAGTACGAAACATGATTTGTTTTTATTTTGTCCAGCAAAATATGGTTTATTTATGTCCATAATTATATCCCAAAGATATAAAATATCTATATCAATTTGAAAACAGTTTATTTATGTACATAAATAACCAGTTATATATCCGAAAGATATAAAATATCTAAATCAGTTAACTATTTTAAAATCATTTGAGAATTCGTTAAAAGATCTTTATTGCCACCGCGTAAAATTAAATATATAATTAAAGAAATATGGAAAGAAAAATCATTTTCAAAATTTGTTCTTTCTGTGAAATCGAAAATATAAACCAGCCAAAAGCCAGATGGAAAGCATTATCTCCTCTCTATCTCTAAACCTGCGTAGCTTTCCTACGCAAGCTATTATCTCTATACGCTTCTCTCTTTTCCCCAAAACCTCTTCTATTTACACATACACAGAATCATTTGGTTTTCTCAAGATATGATTTTAAAAATGGAGACTTTGACTCGTTTCTTGATTTTCATGTCTCTGTTTTCCGGTTTAGTTTCTGGATTTGGTCTGCAAAACCTTCCAATTCAATCTTTTGAAGAAGGTTACACTCAACTGTTCGGTGACAAGAACTTATTTGTTCATAAAGATGGCAAATCTATCCGGTTAACGCTCGATGAAAGGACCGGTACGGTTCTTAATGTTCCAAACCCTCTGTTTTCTCTTTTCCTGATCTTTTTTAAATTCTCTCCCGGTTTAGTGATGATTTGTTTCTTTATTTACAGGTTCTGGTTTTGTTTCAAATGATCTTTATTTGCATGGATTCTTCAGTGCTTCAATTAAATTACCTTCTGATTATTCAGCTGGAGTTGTTGTTGCCTTTTATGTAAGTTAATCTCAAGTTCTCTTTAGTTCACAGTTTTGAGATTTTCAATTAAGGATTGTTTTTCTCTGAAGTATAACTAATTTGGGACTAGTTATAAGTAAAACAAAAAGTCTGAAACATACTTATTTTTTTGTGTGGTTTGTTATGATTACAGATGTCAAATGGAGATATGTATGAGAAGAATCATGATGAGATAGATTTTGAGTTTCTTGGTAACATTAGAGGAAAAGAATGGAGGATTCAGACAAATATTTACGGTAATGGAAGTACTCATTTAGGAAGAGAAGAGAGATCTAACCTTTGGTTTGATCCAACTGAAGATTTTCATCAATACAGTATCCTTTGGTCTGAATCACACATCATGTAAGTATAATCATTATCTCTCAATCTCAATCTGTGTTTTGTTTTTAAATCAAAAACCATTAGAATCTTTGAAAGGAGGTTAGGCTATTGACTCCATTTGAATAAATCTTTTTTGTATTCAATAAATTTCATCTTATATTTAAGGTAACTCAAGTGGGGTTTAATGTTGGGTAGGATCTTTTTTTTTGTGTGAAAAATGCTCAAAATTCTTGGTGGATTTTAATATTATGCTTCTTGTGGAAAGTTTTTGATGTTTGGGACATCATTTGCTTTTGGTTATATTGTTCCTGTCAATTTCAAGTATGTGAGCCCCCAAAATGGGTTACAGCTTTCGATCTTTGGCATCAACAATGACCCCATAGAGAATTGTGTGTTTTCCTTTGGGGGTCCAATTCTCAACTTGAGAATCTTTACTTAGTTCATCAAAAGCTTAAATATTTATGCCTAAAATGTTATATTTTTAAGCTTTTTAGTTTGGTATGTGGATTTGTCGAAACCAGGAATTTACTTTTTCCCTTGTTATTACTTTTGTGGGTACTGATCAAAATTGTAAATTTTGTTACTTTTTTTTGGTTATGCAGATTCTTTGTAGACAATATTCCGATCAGAGAGGTTAAACGGACGGTATCGATGGGTGGGGACTTTCCGTCAAAGCCGATGTCTCTCTACACAACAATATGGGATGGTTCTAAATGGGCAACTAATGGTGGCAAGTATGGTGTAAATTACAAATATGCCCCTTATATTGCGAGGTTCTCTGACCTGGTCCTTCACGGTTGCGCTGTGGACCCAATCGAGCAGTTTCCGCGGTGTGATGAAGGAGCGGCTGAGGATATCCTTGCGGCGCAAGAGATCACGCCGTCGCAGAGGAGTAAAATGGGCGTCTACAGGCGTAAACATATGACTTACTCGTATTGCTATGATCGGACAAGGTATAAGGTTGCATTACCGGAGTGTGTGGTGAATCCAGCTGAGGCTCAACGGCTTAGGGTTTATGATCCGGTCACATTTGGCGGGATTCCGAGGCGCCACCGCAGTGGAAAGCGCCGGAGCAATAGAAGCCGGGTTGATGGAACAGAGTCGATATGATAACATAAGAGTCAATAATACAGTGTTGGATAAGATTTTGGGGTTTCTATTATAAGTCCATATATTGGTTATTTTATGATTCAATGCATTTTCACAGTTATAGGGCATTTTTTGTCATTTGTTGATTGTATATGAATTTGAAAGAAATAATTTTATTTTATTTGAGAGATTTGGAGTTTGCATACTGTATGGTAAAGTGTATTTTTCTTGTTTTTGTGAATATTGTCGTATACGAATATTTTGTGTGTGATATTTTATTATCATTTTTCTTTGGTCCTATTACTCTGTTGAGCCAATTGATTTTTTTTTTTCTTTTTAATTCAATTTGGGTACTTTATCGTGAGGAAAGTTTTGTCTCTCTTGTACTTGTTTTATGCAAATGGGTCCAACGAATATTTGCTTGATTTAATTTTGTGTGGCCATGTTCATGCACATATGTGTAATACATACAGTGAAAAAGTTGGTGTAATCATCATACTGCATAGTACATTTCGCATTCGAACAACTTAGGAGCTGAGCAAACAATTTTGTGTTTCATTTCGAATTTATAACTTTTGAAAACAAAATTTATGAACCAAACAATTTATATCTATATAGTATACGTCTTTTTCTCAATCATCAAAACTAGTGAAAAGATAATAAAACATAGGGAAAAAGGATAACGAATTTTATCTATATACATACATTGAGGTAGGATTTGGCATTTTATTAAGGGACCATCTACGAGAAAAAATGGATAAAATTGGCTTTTTGCTCATTGTCATTGTGTTTAGTCATTTAGAGACGTCGATGTTTAGCTCTGCCAGCTATTTGACAACTGGAACCCTCTACATCCTTCCAAAGGTTCTGTAACGCTACATAGTGCTTATCCAGAAAACAACTTTATTTTTGCTTTTATTATCGGGTCGGGTCGGGTCGGTTTGGGTCATTGAATATTTGTTTTTAAAAAAGAAAAAACAAATTGATTCTTCTTCTTCCTCGTGTTCTATATCTCAGGCTTTTCTCTTACTGTGGATTGATTGCTCAGAAGGAGGTAAGCTTCATCAAAATTGATTATTTAGACTCATATAGTGCTTCCGGAGTCTTCATTTGCTTTCGTTTCTATATCTAAATCCCATTCCTTTTCTTAGGTTTGTGTTCGATCTCAAAGCCCTAGTTGTTCCCGATTCTACTGTAGAATCGTTTTGAGCTGAGGATTTAATCAGAATTAGTATTGATTCGAGTTGACTCACCGCGAATTAGAATCCCAGTTTTAGGAATGTTACTGCATTGTCCTGTCTCTTCATCACTTAGCTTCCACCTGAATCTTCGAAGCAGTAGTAACATCAGAGTTACAAGAGTCAGCGCGAGTCAACGAAGCCATTCTAAGAAACTCACTAAGAATCTTCGTAATCCACGCCGTACTAAGCTTCCTCCTGAATTTGGTGTTAATTTGTTTCTGAGGAAACCCAAAACTGAATCAGTAGTGATTGATGATAATGATGATGATGATGATGATGTGAAAGATCAAGAACCAGTGGTTGATGATGCTATTGTTTGGGAACCAAAAGAAATAGAGGCGATTTCATCGCTTTTTCAGAAAAGGATTCCTCAAAAACCCGAGAAACCTATTCGAGTTAGGCCTTTACCACTTCCTCAACCTCACAAGTTACGACCTTTAGGGCTACCAACTCCAAAGAAGAACGTAAGATCAGCTGCATTGTCTTCTGTATCAAAGCTAGTGTATAAAGATCCAAGCTTTCTCATTGGTTTAGCTAGAGAGATCAAAAGCATGCCTTCTTCTGATGCAGATGTCTCTCTTGTTCTCAATAAATGGGTTAGCTTCTTGCGTAAAGGGTCACTTTCTATGACCATTCGTGAGCTGGGTCATATGGGTTTGCCTGAGAGAGCTTTACAGACGTATCATTGGGCTGAAAAGCATTCTCATTTAGTACCGGATAACCGGATTCTCGCATCCACTATTCAGGTTTTGGCGAGGCACCACGAGCTGAAGTTGCTTAAATTCGACAATAGTTTGGCCAGCAAGAATGTAATTGAAGCAATGATCAAAGGATGTATTGAAGGCGGATGGTTGAATTTAGCTCGGAAGCTTATACTGATCTCGAAGAGTAACAATCGGATACTCGACTCGAGTGTTTACGTGAAGATGATTCTGGAAATAGCTAAAAACCCTGACAAGTACCATCTTGCTGTTGCTCTTCTTGACGAATTGAAAGAAAGAGAAGATCTGAAGTTGAGCCAACAAGACTGCACAGGTGTTATGAAGATCTGTGTGAAATTGGGAAGATTCGAGCTTGTTGAGTCTCTCTTTGAGTGGTTTAAAGAATCAAACAGAGAGCCAAGCGTTGTAATGTACACTACGATGATACATAGCCGATATTCAGAACAGAAGTACCGAGAAGCAATGAATGTGGTTTGGGAAATGGAGGAATCAAACTGTCTTCTTGATCTTCCAGCTTATAGAGTAGTCATTAAACTATTTGTAGCATTGGATGATTTGGGAAGAGCAATGAGATATTACTCTAAACTCAAGGAAGCTGGATTTTCACCAACATATGATATTTATCGCGATATGATTAGCGTTTATACCGCTTCCGGACGATTGACAAAGTGTAAAGAGATATGTAAGGAGATTGAAGATGCTGGATTGAGGTTGGATAAAGATACTTCATTTCGGTTGTTGCAGCTGGAAAACCAAACAATCTCTTTAATGTAAAGTTCCAATTTTTATATAGTTGTCTTCTTTAAAAAATTTAGCAGTAAAAACAGTGTGGGTCTTATATACAAGAAATACAATAACTATGCAAAGAAAAATTATAATTTTTTTTACTGTTTGAGAGTGTTTTGAGGCAAAGAAGAAAGTGGAAACTGTACAATATCAGAATCAGACATAGCAACTCTGTTTTTTTCTGGAACTGATTCTGGTCCATCCATGGATGGTTTTATCACAGTGATGAACAAAATGTTGTAGAACAAAGTAAGAGATAAGAGAACAAAAGCTGTAGTTGTGAGGAAAGATCCGGAGATTTCAGATGGTTCTTCAAACATGATTGGATTTAGCTCTTCATTTGATCTGACAACATCCGATGATGTTTTGATGATGATTCTTGGTTTTTCATCAGCTTGAGATTCAATTTGTTGATCAAGTTGTTTCAAAGCTTCTCTAGCTTTATCTCTATCGATTTGGAACGGATCGTCTCTTTCAGTGGCTTGAACAATACTCATCAAATGTCTCTTCTTCTTCTTCTTCTTCTCCGTGATTCCTCCATGTACATACCAATTAAGAGATTGTAACCCTAACACCACCATTATCAGTTTCCTCTGCTTCTGCTCCTATGCTTGTTTGAGAGATGATAAACTTCTGTGGACACCGTTGATGGCAAAGTTGTAGATAACTTCGACTTCTTAGGGGGTTTTCATTGTTTGCACAACCCGACACATATGTATATGTTCTTCAATATTGGCCCCTCTTGTGAAGTCTTAATGCCATAATTCTAAGTATAAGGCTTAAAAGGGCCCATTTTCCAACTAAAAATGGTATGAAAAACAAAAATTTCCCATTTACCATTTGAGAAACAAACTAAGAAACTTAGCTTTTACAATAAAAAAATGTGGAATCTCTAAAATTTCTCAATCAAGTGGATATATATATATATATATATATATATATTCACAATCATATAAGAACCGTCGGTGTTAATTAATCAAGTTTTCCATAGTCAAAGTATATATATGAATGAGTGATACGGTGATAGTTGACTTGGACGAAATGAAGAAGTTAACCAATTATCTGATCGCTCTATTTGACTTTGAGGGTCATAAGAAATAATGTACTTCTTCGAAGATGCAAGTCCCGTAGTTTTTCAATATTCTCATTTTATTTGCCAGTTTCTGAAAGTTTTATATGCTATATACTCCTCATTATTGCATAGAAATCCGAAGGCTATATCTCAATAATTGAAACAGTCATCTTACTTGTGAAAGAAGAAAAATAGCTTTTATGGGTTTTCTTTTCATGGTCATTAAGTTGATTCTTGTATCTGTTTTCCTTGTCGTTGTGTCACTTGAAAATTCTGATGTGGTCTTTGCTCAAACAATCAGATTGACGGGGGACACAGATAAACAAGCATTGCTTGAGTTTAAGTCTCAAGTTTCTGAAACAAGTAGAGTTGTGTTAAATTCATGAAATGAATCATTGCCTCTATGTAGGTGGACTGGAGTTAGATGTGGCCCCAAACACAAAAGAGTAACTGGTGTGGACCTTGGAGGACTGAAACTGAGTGGTGTTGTCTCTCCTTTTGTCGGTAACCTCTCATTTCTTAGATCATTGAATCTTGCAGACAACCTTTTCCGTGGTGCCATCCCTTTAGAGGTTGGAAACTTGTTCAGGCTTCAATATTTGAACATGAGCAAAAATAATCTTGGAGGGGCGATCCCGGTTGTTCTGTTTAATTGTTCTAGGCTTTCGGTTCTTGATTTATCATCAAATTATCTTGGACAAGGTGAATCTAAAAATTATGGTGTTCCTTCAGAAATAGGATTACTGAGGAATCTTGTTAGTTTAAATCTTGCTAAAAACAAACTCAAAGGAAAGCTTCCTACATCTCTTGGAAACTTGACGTTCCTCAGAAGTCTTGACATTGGATATAACAATATTGAAGGAGGGGTTCCAGATGATGTAGCTAGATTGACTCAAATAGTGTATCTTGAATTAGCAGTGAACAATTTCTCAGGTGTTTTTCCTCTAGCTTTTTACAACATGTCTTCACTTGAGTTCTTAGGTATGCTTGGTAATCAATTCTCGGGTAGCCTACGGTCTGATTTTGGTGATCTGTTGCCAAACCTTCAGGGTTTATCCATGGGAAGGAATTATTTCACAGGAGCCATTCCAACAACACTTGCCAACATCTCTAATCTGCAAAAGTTTGGAATCAGTCGCAACAGTTTGACAGGGAGTATTCCTCCAAGCTTTGGAAGAGTACGGAATTTGCAATATCTTTCTCTTCTTGGTAATTCTTTTGGAAGTTATTCTTTTGGAGATCTTGAATTCATTGATGCTTTAACCAACTGCACCCAGCTAGAAACTTTATATGTTGGTGAAAATAGGCTTGGGGGTCACTTGCCTATTTCTATTGTGAATCTGTCCACAAACCTCAAAAATTTAGACCTTGGAAAAAATTTCATCACTGGAAGCATTCCTCATGAAATTGGGAATCTCATAAATCTACAAAGATTTGGGTTAGGAGATAATCAGTTGACAGGTCTTATCCCAACCTCTATTGGTAAGCTTTTAGAATTAGAGGGGCTAAGTCTCAATTCAAATAGTCTGTCAGGAGAGATACCATTTTCAATAGGCAACATGACTCGGTTAATGTTACTATATTTGGCAAACAATAGTTTTGAAGGAATTATTCCTTGGAGTCTTGGTAAGTGTAGTAACCTACAAGAGTTATTGATTGGGTTTAATAATTTGAGTGGCACTATACCTAGGGAAGTTATGAAAATTCAATCCCTTATTACACTAAGCATGCCACATAATTCCTTAACTGGCTCCTTACCAGAAGATGTAGGACAACTAGAATCTCTTGTTACACTATCTTTTTGGGGTAACAAATTATCGGGAAAACTTCCACAAACCTTGGGAAATTGTTTTTCAATGAAAATACTTTATCTACAAGAAAATATCTTTGATGGAGATATTCCAGATATAAGAGGGTTAAGAAGTGTGAATAAAGTTGATTTATCGAACAATAATCTTTCTGGAAGTATACCTTTATATCTTGCATATTTCTACTCGTTGGAGTATATCAATATGTCCGTCAACAATTTAGAGGGAAGGGTCCCAACAGAAGGAAAATTTCTGAATGCTTCTATAGTTTCTGTATTTAGAAACAAAGATCTATGTGGAGGCATCAGAGAGTTTGAACTAAAGCCATGCATCATGCAAGCACCACAAGTGGAGACAAAGCATTCTTCTCGTTTAAAGAAAGTTGCATTGGGAGCAAGCCTAGGCATAGCTTCAGTTTTGTTGTTGCTCATAGCTTTTGTTTCTCTATGTTGGTTCAGAACAAGAAAGAAGAGGCAACAGATCAATGATCCAGCTCCTTCCACATTAGAGGCTTTTCAAGACAAGATAAGTTATGGAGATCTCCGAAATGCCACAGATGGATTCTCTTTACGCAACTTGATTGGATCAGGCAATTTTGGTAGAGTGTTTAAGGCATTCCTCTCCACAGAAAACAAGGTTGTTGCAGTGAAAGTTTTGAACTTGCAGATACGTGGAGCAATGAAGAGCTTTATGACAGAATGTGAATCTTTGAAGAACATAAGACATCGTAACCTTGTGAAACTAATAATTGCTTGTTCGAGTATTGATTTCCAAGGAAATGAATTCAAAGCTCTAATCTATGAGTTCATGCCTAATGGAAACTTGGATATGTGGCTACATCCAGACAAAGTTGAAGAGATTTGTAGACCCTCAAAGACATTGACCTTCTTTGAAAGACTCAACATAGCCATAGACGTGGCATCTGTTTTGGATTATCTTCATGTTTATTGTCCTGAACCTATAGCTCATTGCGATCTTAAGCCAAGCAACATCCTTCTTGATGATGATCTAACTGCCCATGTTAGTGACTTTGGTTTGGCTCGGCTTCTTCTCAAATCTAGCCAAGAGTCTTTTTTTAACCAACTAAGCTCGACTGGAGTTAGAGGCACCATTGGCTATGCCGCACCAGGTAAAACTATCACAATCATGTAATGTTTGAATGAAAAATAAGTTTATGCTTTTTATAAATATTATTACAATCTTGTCAACATGGTGCAGAATATGGAATGGGAGGACAACCATCAATAGATGGCGATGTGTATAGTTTTGGGGTTCTCCTTTTGGAAATGTTCACTGGGAAACAACCAACAGATGAGTTATTTGGGGGGAACTTTACTCTACACAGCTACACCAAGTCCGCGTTGCCAGAGCGAGTATTGGACATTGCAGACCAATCAATTCTTAACAGCAGTCTCGAAGTCGGCTTGCCTATTGCTGAGTGCTTGGTTCTGGTTTTGGAGGTGGGACTCAGGTGTTGTAAAGAATCTCCGAAAAACAGGTTGAAAACGAGTGAAGCCACAAAGGAGTTAATCTCAATCAGAGAGAGGTTCTTTTAAGCTAGAAGTTGATGTGTTTATGGGTTTTCTCAACAAACTTTGCCACCAACGGATGCATATTATAGTATTGTCGTTTACACTCTGGTTTTTTTTTTTCCTTTAATAAACATACTTAGAAGGCTTGCATAATATTATTAATTAATGCTTGTGTTGTTTGAAGACAATGTATGAATGTCGTGTTACCAACTTTATAATTGCTAATCTTCATTAAAAAGAAAGGCAATAATAGAGAGCTATAAGGACATGACATGTCATATAAGGAGTTTCAAGTTTATGATGTTTGGCTAGAAGTGACTCTTGATACGGTCAATGAAATGATAAAATAAGAACAGAAACATGGGATAAAAGAGACGACTTCGTTTATTGATCAACTGTGGAACATGCTCCTTGGGATTTCTTGCTGAGAAATGTAAAACCAGCAGAAGAAAGAGATATATATGAGTGATCCTTATAAAGAACTAAGTGAGTTCAGGCCGGAACAGAGGCATGATTTGTGTCTCTATCTCTACATGAATAATGAGAGCCACAAGCTTGTGAAGAATTCTGAGTTTTTGCTGGTCTCCTCCCCTTCATTTATCATATAATATTGCTAAGAAGCAGATGTGATCACACAATTTTGCAGTTGCACAGAATTTTGTAATGATGTGCACATCATGCGGTCTCACAAATTCGAATAACTCTCAAGATTGTTTGCCAATATTATAAAATCCATATAGATAATATATAAACAATCTAAACAAAAGTGTATTCAACATTTTATTTAAGAATATTTTCTCAATAAAGACCAAATCTTTTGAAATTCTTGGACACTGCAGATTGGTGAAGAACATTGCCGGAAACATCGTAGTAGATGAAGTTAGCTTGAGAGTGAGTGATGTGAAGAGACATGAAACCTTGTCCATCGTAATACACCGTTGTCGTAGAAATTATCTCCGATTGATATCACAAAATCTACGTCTAGTTGCTCTCCCACAGTCCCCATCTGCCAGTTTTTGAATTTTTTTGTAATTTGTTTATACTGTAATCTATACATAATCAAAATGATTTGTTCATGTCGAGATTTTTGTAAGCCGATAATATGTGCATGAACTTTTTCTTTACTAATTGATGTTAGAAATTTTTTTTTTTACTTTATTTCCTCCAAAAAGAAAAGTTTTTTTTTTGTTATAATACATGTTCTAAAAATCTCCGTCTAATTCCGATTACATCCCGTTTAGACGATAGCATAGCAGTCTCGATTAATGACTAATCTCTCAAAAAAATTATTTAACCGATTACTCCCCACCTAATCCAATTAATTTTCATTCAATCCGATTAATCTCCGCATAATCATGCATAATACGATTATTTTTAGATTGCAAGTATAAAAAATTATTTTTGTTATTTATACATTTATATTGAGAGTTTGTGATATTTTTATAATAAATTATATTAAAAATTAAATAAAAATTCTTAAAAAGATTTAATACTACATTTTTGTTTGTTTACTATAATTTTGAAAACAATAATATTTAAAAGTTTAATATAATGGATAAATATATTTTAATAACATTAAAATAACCAAAAACTAATTTTTAATTAATCTCCGATTATTCGTCTAGGCGCTAGGCTTATCCCAACTACCTGATTAGTGCATAGCGAGTGTTAAAACATGGGTTATGATTTAATGTTTGTAAATGTTTGTCAATTTTATTTTAATTTATAAAATAACTTAAAAATAAAAAATGATTGAATATATAAGTTTGAGTTTCTTTTTCATCGCTTTCTTAGGAATATGCTTTCTAATGAAGCATATCAATTCGTCGCTTGTATAAATTTTTTAACGAAAATGCTTTTTCAGTCAATTTAATTAATGTATATATAGTGCCTAGAACCTTGAATGACTTCCTAGTTCATACAAGAAAAATATGGACGCAACATACGACTATTTACTCATATATTAAATAAATTGATGTTTATATATTTGCATAACTACGTATCTCAACTTTCAACATTATATAGAAGTAAAAGCACACAAAAATCTAGATTAGGTTAAGTACACTTCACCACCAAAAATCCAACCTAATCATTTGGATGGTTTATATCAAATACATATACATAATATATAGTACAGTTTTATTTTTCACATGAACATTGATCATCAATAATCAATATATCCTAATTTATCTTTGGTATTTCAACGAATCATCTACGAAAAAACTAATATTCTTAGATATCCAAAGATTAACAGTAGTTTTAGAGATAAATATTTTTATCTACTGCCGTGAAACACATATATGCTATTAAGTTGTATATTTCGATTACTCAACCCATATTTCATAAATGAAAGTACAAATTTTAAAATACGTTATAATTGTTAAAAGGTAAATCACCTGGTGAGCAACGAGAGATTGATTAAATCCTCCTTCTCGTCCCCAATCTCCGACAACCAGAAAACTAAGAGAACCATCAGATTTTGTCACCGGATGTTCCAACCTTTCAAGCTTCGACAAAGAACCATTAATGAAGAAGATAAACAGAAACATCAAACTCATACCAAACCACGCATCCATCTTCGTCTTCTTCTTAATTGTTTTATGCAAATGTAGCAAAATAATGCATATATATATATATAGAGAGAGAAGGAGATGCCTAGCTAGGTAACAATTAATCAATATAGATGGATCCGAAAGAAAAATATGGTCGATAAATTAATCAAGGATTTCTTTTGGGTCAACATTTGAAGGAAATAATCATTTTACTTTGTTTAAAAAATCAAGTTCAGGCCTTTATAACACCTTTTTATGTAATAAATAACCATATCTATGTGTATATATTATTCAAGATATGGGGCAAGCTGCGTATTACTTGCACGTTTAGGTCAAGGGATTTTTCTTACTGATTTGTATTCCCAATTTCTTCAAATTTTAATTTCCAAATATGTATATATATATATATATTTCCATAATGTAATATTATGGGATATTTGATACATGAATATATCTGTATTTAAGTATTAAAGGTCTAATTTACTTGTGTTTTTGGGTTAAATCATAAGTAATCATACTAATGATTTGTTTCTTGATGTGAAATAAGCGAAAATAATTGTGGAATCTACGTCATATAATATTGGGTTTTGAATATCATAATGATTATACTTAATTAATGTGCACACACGATAACCATGCGAAATATTATCTTCTACTTTTTTAATCTTTCGTTATATTTCATCTCTACTAAAGTTGTTTGTCTTTATCTAAAATTAAAAGAAAAAAGTCAAACTATGGGGATGTATATGTATCCATTTATTAAAATACAATTTTCTCAAACTTTAAGAATTCAAAAGTTTTACGCAACATTAAAAATGATTACACACATGCCACGTGAAAAACCAAAAGAAAAAATAATAAACATTGAAATACTAATTATATAAATAACTTTTTCTTAGCTTCTTGGTTATCAGACCATCGATTAGACATCAGAATAAATCCCCTTTCGATAAGTGATCCACTGATGCAAGACGCGACCATAACCATCATAAAAAACGACGCGTAGTTCGGCTTCCGATGTAAAAACCGACATGAATCCTTGTCCATCATAATAAAACATCATCTCTTGTGGGTCCCACCCATTCCTATCCCCTTTCCACGCCTTGGACCCACCGCCACTTGTCATAAACTGAATTCCACTATTAAAAAACGCGTGCCGTTTTGCTAATGTTACGGATCCATGATTAATCGATGAATTATTAACTGTACGAAATTATTTAATCACCTGTTGATGCTGCTTATGTGCTCCAAGCAATGATCATGTCCGTTTATATATAAATCCACTTCATTAGCCTAAATTTCAAGAAAACTGATTATTTTATTTTATTTTAAATCATAACGATGGGGTTATTAATTTATATTATAAACAAAATTACCTCGAGGATAGGTAAAAGTTGTTTCTCAAGCTCTATGGTAATTCCATGGTGACCAGCACTTTTGATCGTGTGGTGGCCTACCACTATTTTCCATTTTGCCACTGATTTTTGCAATGCCACATCCACATCCTATATATTATTGATTTGTTATATATTTCTGAATTAGGTAAGATTTAATCACACTCGCACACATCAAATACACATCAAATTCTTCTTCTTTTCTCTCTCTAATAGTCATTGATTTTTCATATGTATTGCAAATTTATAAACTTTTATAGTAATGTTTTTAAATAGGTTGATGACGTAGAAACATATATATGACAGAAACTTAGATCATTTTTATTGGGAGTATCTCAATGAGATACTAATGAAAAAAACAAAAATAAAAAGTATAGAAAAGAGGTAAGAGGGGTTCTTAAATAAAGACTTTAGATAACTTAGTTGGGAACCTCTCTACACTTGTCATTCTCGAAATGTTTTTAATTTTAATTTTAGAATTAAAATTGAGTATCTAATGGATGAGTATGCTATTAGAGTGAAAAAACACTTACCATTAAAAGATTGTTAAGATATTTATTTCTTGGTATAACGCCTCTCCAATTGTAGACATGGTCCTTTGGTTCATCAAAATACTTATCTACGAACGGTGTTGTGTCCACGAAGAAAATATCAACAATCTCTACGAGAAAAAGGATGATTAAAAATATCAACACACTACAACAAAAAGGATGATTAAAGAGAAGTTATATATATATATATTATAATGAAAATGGAAAATTATAATAAAAATTGTATTAACTTTAATGCTTGTTCTTGGTAATTTACTTACCTGCGTTAACAACGTATGATCTTTAAACAAATCCAACGACAATCCAAATCCCTGAGTATGGGGCTGAGTTGTGCAGGGACATTACCTCTATAATCATGATTTCCTAATACTGCGAGGGGAAATAAAACCTACCAATTAATAAGTAGAAATAAAAACATTTATACAAAAAATCGATTTAAATAAAATTCTTTTATTCATTTAGTTTCTTTGTAACGGAAGATATAGTGTTATGGGTTAAAGACTTAAAGTATATAAATATAACTGATAAATGATTTAACTAGTAGAACTGTATTTGTTTCCTCTAAAATTTACCTACCACTATACCATGGCTTTTGTAAGCTAGACGCTGTGTAAATCTTGGTAAACGAATCTTGAAATTGAGAATCATATGGACTCGTTATTCCGTCATCATAAAAGTTATCTCCGGTCGAAATGATGAAATCGACATTTATTTGTTTTCCTGTTTTTCCCATCTGAATGCAAAACATTGTAGTATAGAATTAGTAAAGTAAAAAATGTAATTAAACAGAAATAACAAATCGTATGAAAATTATGTAGAAATTTTAACAAACCAATAAAAATAAAGAACAGTAGAGAAAATGATATCATTTAAAATTGAACAGTAAAAAGATATAATACATTGAAGATTTTCAAAGAAAAAAAAAATACAATATCAACTATGATATTTTTGTTTTCTTGGTCGTTTCTGGAAATTGCTTGTTACGACAAGCTTGTCCATATTTATAAGATAAGAAATCTTCATCAATCAGAAACAGAAGCAGCCAAAATTAAAATGATGACGCGGAATTCCAACAATGGCAAGATTATTAGTTTCAATTGTCAAGTAAGCTAAAGCTACGTAGCAAACTTTAAATGTAACTTCGTCCCCACTCGGATTAAAAAACAGTGGAATTTTCCTCAAACTTTTTGTTAAAGAATATGCCTTAAATTTTATCATCCTCTCACTTATATTTTTATGATTGTTCAGATAATATAATACGACTCCAAACAACATTTTTCACGCAAGACTCAGTGCATTAGTAATTATTATTATTGGTTACTCAATAGCCTAATTAGCAATCATTTACTCAAACCATGAATTCCACGTCAAGAAAACATAGTATTACACGCTTCTGTTTCTATTAAATAAACTATTAAGTATATAACATGTGATATTAAAAAAAAATCTATTACAAATGATTTATCTTATCATTTTCGACTTATATTAGAAAAGTCTATAATTCTTATTACATATTTCTTAATTATAAAATTTTAAAATTAACACCGAATAAATTTTGATTTTTTTATATGAAAACATAGCCATATATGCATGAATATACATATATATGCACAGTTATATACATATGTATAAGTACCTGAAGAGCAACTTGGGACTGATTATAAGAACCTCTTCTTCCCCAGTCGCCGACGACAAGAAAACTGAGTGTACCATCGGATTTTGGTGGATGAACAAATCGTGGTAGCTCCGCCGTGGAAATACAAGAGGATATTATAAAAATTAAACAGAAAACAAGAATTATGAATTCGATGGGCTTATCTCTCAATCTATCCATTGAGAGTGTTTGAGAAAAAAGTAAATGGGGTGATGATAGATTTTTGTCGGGGCTTTGTGTATTTATGGCTCACCCTTATGTGGGACAAGAACTTTTTTAAAAAACCGATAATGACACTAATGTAATAAGTGTGAAGTTTATATTATATTAGACTGTTATCTTGACGATTTTACACTTTTAGAACATATTTTCAAAACTATTTTTAGAAATCTTTATTTTTGGAAAATAGATTAATTAACTGTAGAAAATATTATTATTTTATTGATTAATCAGGTCACATAATGCTGAAAACAGCATGATAAGAATTTAAAAATATTTATACTAAATTTTTGTATGTAGGATTTTAAAGATTTGTCTTAATTAAGCTGTGTTATTTTTAGAAAGTAAAACCACAAAATAACATTAGCATGAAACTATTTTATTTTATTAGAAGGGCTTAATGAGATAGTTAGCCGTGGATATAAAGATAGTTGGCCCTGAAAAAATCATCCAAGAAAACACTTGATTTTGTTTGTTTTAGTAAATTAATATTTATTTAGTTTTATTTTATTGGTCAAAACATTAATACTGTAGGAATAAAGTATCAAACATCTCCATTGAAAACATAAAATAAAAAAATAATATGAAACATTTTTGTTTTTGAAAATCAGTATAAAACAAATTTCAAATCCTAGCGGGAGTATTTAGAAATTCTCATTGATCTTTTTATAAGATTTTTTTTTCATTGGTTAATTATGCATAATTTCATCCACCATATGAAATGTCATTCAAGCCAAGTGGGAGCCCATACCATCTATGTCTGTAGGGATTTTCAATTATTTGGTTCACGTTTTTTGTGTGTGTTTAATCTAGTAAATTCCAATAGCCGTCGACAACGACATAAATATTCCAAAAGCCATGTGAGAATCGACGAAAACTTCCAAAAACTCTCAATTGTTTTTAAGATCGTATACATGAATACGTAAACTAATATAAATAACATCCACATATATGATGTCGGGTCTATCCAAAATCTGTATGCGATTATTAAGCTTCGGAATGATCACGAGAGGATATGAATGTATAAATATGAAATGTTAAAACGAAAAATAAATATATGGAAGAAAGATAAAGAAAAAAAAATCTTGACATTTTTATCCAAAAAATAAAGAAGTATAAATTATTTATAATATATGTTATTTTGCACAATATATATATATATATAATATACATGTTGAATGTTTGAAATCTATACATATGTCGAATAAAAAATTATTTAAGACATAAAAATGGGTAAAAAGGATTTCATATATCTAAATATCTTTACAGTGGTTACAACTTACAAATACAACTCTAATAGTAACGGACAAATCCAAAAGTATTGATTGTAAAATTTATATGTAAGTAATGCAATTGCTACCAAGGCCCAATATCAGTCCATGATCAGTTTCATCTTGCAAATTTTGTTTTAAGTTATTTTTAGCTTACCTCTGTCCATAACTCGTAATAACGAAATTCAAAGATAGAAAAGGAAAGATAAGAGAAAACGGGCCAATGAAAATTTGGTCGTTAAGAAATATATATATATATATTCACAAAAATATTAAGAAATATTAAAAAATATTAAAACAATCTATGGTCCCAATGGTCCCCAAATATTAGTAAATTTATAATGCAGCTTTGTTAGCTTAACCACTACTACTCTTTTATACAAATTTATGTACCTCTGAGTGGTAATGTATTTTCATAATAATTCAGAACTATTGAAGATATTATGAAATATCTCTACTAGAAAAGTAAGAATGTAATGCCGTGTCAGTTTTTTTTTATGTCATCGAAAAATATATTACAGATGAAATGGAAAAAAAAATTATACAATCATCCTCAGTTTTAGCCAAAATGCAGGGAAATTTTGATATTAAATCTGTAACAATTAATCCGATGAATAACATAATATCTTCAGAATCTAAAAAAATAAAAATCAAAATCCTAAACCAAAACAAGACAAGACAAAGTGGATACAGCCTGAAAATACAAATACACATGCCATATCGGTATCTTAGATTTTGTAATCGAATTGGAGAAGAAGATATTTCAAATACAGCATATTACTATCACCGACCAGCCAATTAGACTCAACTCGTCTATATAGGTACATCCATACATATGCCACTAAAAACGTGATATAGTTTATTTGTAATTGTCTCCTTAACTATGACATTAATAACTACAATTTGAATATCCAACTTGTATTTGTCGTTCAGATTGGTAACAATGTGAATGACCAATCACATTATCATTATAGAAAAAAATATTTAGAAATCCATAAAATGAAAAATTTAGACACATTTATATTTTTTTAATAAAAAGACGATTGAAAAAATTGTGATTCCCAAGTTTTCTACAACTAATAAATATGTAAACTTGTAGAATGAAAAAAGAAGAAAAAAAGAAACTTGCAGAATGAGCTATGCTACATTGTGCTAAGGAGACTACCAACAGAAGACTACGCTTCTTTAAATTTTATTTGGACGGTAAACAAAAGCAATACTTAACATCTTTCATCTATTCGTATGATTGTCTACTGTTTATATTTTAAGCTATTCATTTAATCATTCATATATAGTAGAGATACATATATATGACCTGAGGAGCCCAACAATGATCAAGATTATCTTGCACTACTTAATTATTAATAATTGTTTATTAATATTAATAGACAATGCCGCAAAAAGGAAATTTACCAAACCCCTCCCTTGCGATGTTTTGATTGAAATCTAACTTTCTTCGAATCTCGATTTCATACCTTAATCTTTGTCTTTTCATAGGGGGAAAATAATTATAGAATAAATTTAGTTAATCAACCCTTTTTACAAAAGTAATCAACATATCTACTGTATTTTCGTAGACAAGAATATTCTATAGATGCTAAGTTAGTTAAACTTACCAAAAAAAAAAAAATACGTTGATTGATTAAGATAAGAGCTTCGATTATAAAAAAATAATAATTCAAAGCTACCATTTTAGGTTTATAGTCCCACCACTTTAAGTATATTAGAATTTATTATTGCTGTCAATTCACGAAATAATGGACAAGTTGTCCGGTTGTAAGTTGTAACCAAACCATTAAAATAAATAGTCTTCGTTATGTTATATATTGCATATAAAGAAATAAATAAAAGTACGACACATCCATTCTCGATGATACTAAAACAATTTTTTTTTTATAATACAGGAAACATGGAAACACTCTAAAATATACTAACCTATAAATTTGATAGTCTCAATCTGATATTTTTAAGCTCATAAATAAGGCGGCTTGTTTTGTTCTTGAATCCCCTCCCTATATCGAGAAGAATGAGGTTAACGCTAAATTGTCAAGTCATATTATGTGTCATGATCAGATACATATATAAATCTGATAAGACGTATATGCTCTAATCTTTTCCCGCATAAATTTATCTTTTGAAGTCGTTTCAAGCATAGTGATTTGTGTTATTCAAGATGAAGATTGTCTTCTTGGATTAACCTATCTATGATACCTCGTATCAAATATTAACTGCATCTTTACTTGGAATAAAGCAAGTATTGTCTATATGCCAAATTTTTTGTCAGTATGGTTGTCTTAATTAGCTACGTATTTTTGTTAATCACTATATTTGTTATAACTTGGGATGAAGCAAGTCACTAGTTAGATGTATTTTTGGCTTACATAATGGTAAGTAACACGTGTTGCATTTAGGCGTATTGTTTCTTGTAGATAAAAATTACTTGATTTAAGAGGAGTAGTAAAAAATCCACTAAATCTCTCGAACAAAAAATATTAATATTTTAATAAAATTTGATTTTATAATCAAAATTTAAAATTTATTTCTTAAAGTAACTAAATCAATGAATAATTGATATCTATAAAATAAATATTTTAAGAATTTTTCTAAAACTCTCAAAAATGAGAATCTACCCTAACTCTCTCTCTCTCTTCTCCTTTTTTTTAAAAAATAAAAATTTCTACTGTTCATGCTCTTACTATATATTTCAACCAAAATTTGCTCAAACCTCTTCAAATCTTTTTCTCATTATTTTATTCATTTTCGAAAGTGTATGGATATAAAATATTACTTCGTTTTTGAATTATGTAGTTGTTATATATGAAATTCATTTTGAGTAAGAAAAGACTATACATTTAGTGAAAATAATTAGATTACTAACATCTATCAGTATTATATCCTCAGTTTTTAGACAACCCAATACTGGTTATTTTCTTATGAGCATGTGTATGCCTGTACACACAAATATACATAGATATATCTCATATTTGTGGACTTACCATTGAGAATGGTTGCATCCAGTTGGACATATATGGTTTTTTGTTGGCTGCATACGGCATACCTACAAAGTGTAAGCTCCATACCCACAACATTGTTTTTTCATGCAACTTGCTCCATATATAATAAGATACAATTATTTGTTTAATAGAGTAATAATATCTTCTCAGTCAAATTTAAAATAATTTAAAATTTTACAACCGTTAAACAAATACTGCGGTGATCAATAGTATATATTGTTGGAATTGAAGCCTTTGACCCCTTTCAACAAATTACAAACACCGCAATTCTTAGTAGTTTGTTTCTTATAATGACTCCTAGTGTTATGAGTGTTGATTCGATATATTGTTAGCAAAATCTATATTAAAACTCTATTATATACCCTATTTAGTATTTTTTAAAAAGAAAATGCAAATTTCCTATTTTTCAAATTAGGATAAAAATAACAGAATTTGTGGTTGTAACGTTTTCATTGTTTGTCTAATCAATTTTCGTTCTCGAGTCTGAAGATCGAAGGGTTGTGGCTTATTTATTAGTATCATTTTAGCATGTGCTTTGGGATTTTTTCTAGCTTTCGTATGATTTTTCTGGCTTTTGTATCCTGAAATCCCAAGCTTTAGTCATTTCTACATTTATTCGCTGTCTGATCTGTTTTAAGTTTTAACGATAATTTAACCAATATATTATCAGATGATAAAAATATATAGAAATTTTCTACACAGACACTATCTATGTTTTGTTTTGTAAAACCACTCCAAACATCTTAAATTTGATGATAAATACAAACTTATGTTTTAGGAAGGAATATTAACAGAAATTAATGGTATTTTGGGAATTTTTAAAATTTATGGTATTTAGAAAACAAAATCTAGAGAATAATGTTTATGAAAATTTCCCTTGTTTAATACTATATTTTACTTAATAATAAGCTACATAAGTATTATAACATAGTCCCTACTTTTCATATTTTTTTCTAAATTTGCCAATTTTGATGAAACACTAAATTTTCATACTTGATAATTATTTGTTTTCGTTATTTCATCAAATCGAAAACTAAACCATGCGTGTTTCAGTATTTACTAGTTATATTTTCTTGGTAAGAGGTATAAACGAATTGAAGCTACTATTTTCTTGGCAAGAGGTTCTTAGTTAGGTTCTATTGCAGTATCATATGCTTCTATATAGTAGGATTTTTAATTTATATATATATATATATATTTTGAGGGACCTATTAAAAACTAACCAAATAAGAGTGTGATGGATATGACTTACAAGTTACAACAGAGCACCAAATTAATACGACGAATATTTCCCATGCAATGTCACCACTAGCCATTATTGGTGGATTCAGCTGTTCAGAATTAAAAGCCGTGTAGAGAAAATTTTGTTTAATTTTTGATAAGAAAACGAATAGAGAGATTAAGTCAGACTAATTTCAAAATTAACATATCATTAAAGAAACTGAAGTAAAATTTTGAATATTTTTTTAGCGCGGTCCACAGTGATTAGACCCCAAAGTAACAATATTTAATTTCACTGCTATAAGCTAATATTATGACATAAGGATAAGATTCAAATCAAGACCAAACATAGTAGCTAGAATCCTATCTTTTATTCACACTATGTTGCCAGTCCATTTTGTCTCTCGTCACTGTAATAAATTGTTTACATATCTTCATTTAAATATTTGTATGCGATGATAAAAATAGGAACAAGTTGGACCCTGTCCAAGTTATTAAAAATTAAGTAAAAAAGTAATCGTTTTCAGTGTGAGAGTTTAAAACTAAGAGAAATACAATTCAGGACAAAAAATGATTGGTTTAAAATGAATTTGTGTGGGATTTAAGGACGTATAAAATGTGATCAAGGTGGTTTGATGTCCAACAACCAGTAATAATAACTGACCAATCATTAACATTCACTAGTTAATTTCTTTTGAATTTAAAATAAGTAAGCTTGGTAATATAGGCTGAACAATTATTAAAAGCACTGTTATATATAAACGATTAAAAACTATATATTATAATAGTAATCGTCCACGTCAGTTTTTCACCTCTTTCTCTCCGGCTTTGCATGTATATTTTTCCCTCATAATCTTTCTCCCTTACCTATTATACTTCCTCTACAATTCCATTGTTTCTTTATCATCTCTCTCTCACTCTTGTTCTTGATCTTGATATCTCTCTATTTCTCTCCAACAATGCTTGGAAGCTATAGAGAAGTGAGTATTTCTTAATTTCAATCTTTATGTCTGACTAAGCGGACAATATATACGTAAAACTTATTGTTATAATTCTATGGTATTGATAAGGTTATGTGGCCAAGACTTGTGGCCAACAAGATCCTAAGGAAAAGCGTCGGAAGCAACAACTTCGTCGCCGATTTCCCACCGGACACCGATCAGAAGCTTCTAGGAGCGTCCGGATTAGTTGATAAACGACCTTCTTTCACTTCTAAATCAATTATCCTCGATCATCACAAAACCACTCATCTCAACTACAAGTAATACACATATATAACTGTACTATTTACCCGTTGTTCACATTTTCTACATAAAGAATAGTTATCTTTATTTATTTTATTCCGTTGAATATATTTGGGCACAGAAAAAAAAAGCGGATCACAGCACCGTTTTTTTGGCATAACTAGTCACTTTTCTATTACAGATACCAAAAAAAAAACAAAAAAAAATAGCCTACTCACATTCCTAGCGTTGCGCTACATTTAAACCTAAGGGCATTTGCATTTGGAATAGTGATTTTCCAACTCTATTCTAGTTTGGAGTTAAAAACAGATCTCTTCACTTTTTAGTGTATACTGGAAATTAAAAACAGATCTCTTCACTTTTTAGTGTAAACTAGAAATGAAAAACTCCAAATACACAGAAAAATGGAGATGAAGTAAAAAATCAAAATTTCCATTGTTTAAATTGGAAATGAAGTAGGATTGGAGAGATTTTACTCTAAAATAAAGTTTGGAGGTGAATATGAAGTTGGACTAGAGATAGTCTAAAGCTAAACACATTAATCCAATTGAGCTAACGAACACGTGGATGATTAAACCGTTATCTTGAATTGGGTTCAAGGTTACTATTCTAAGGGAATCTTAATTTGATAACCCTCTTGGGTTTCTTTAATTAAAAAAAATTAACAAATAATGTTATGTAGTGGAACGTTGACAATTGAACCCAACAATAAAAAAATGTGGTACCTCTGAAAATTTTAAATTTTATAATGTAATGATAATGATATGTTTTCAGGATATTTGTAAGCACATGGAACGTCGGTGGTATCGCACCGGACGATGGACTTGACATGGAGGATCTATTGGAAACACATAAAACACCGTGTGACATCTATGTGCTTGGGTGATTAATTCAAACTTCAATAATATAAAAATATATATATATATATATATCTTTAACATATAGCTTTTGTTGATTTATATGTCTAAACTAGTTTGAATACAAAATTAATTAGGTTTCAAGAGATTGTGCCTCTTCGAGCTTCGAATGTTTTGGGATCAGAAAACAACAAGGTCTCGGCAAAATGGAACTCTTTGATAAGAGAGACTCTGAACACGGGAGTAGCAGAACCTCATCCAGACAAGGAGTACTTGTCGGAATCAAAGGGCATTAATGGTATTTCACAAGATTTCAGATGTATCATAAGTAAACAGATGGTCGGAATCTTGATCACCGTTTGGGTCAGAGGTGATCTCTGGCCGTACATCCGTCATCCTAGCGTTTCATGCGTCGGATGCGGCATTATGGGTTGCTTAGGAAACAAGGTAAGTAATATATAGAGCTCACTATATTTAAAAAAATAAATAAAATCTCACTGTATTATAGATAAATACTGGTTTAGTTAGGTGTTGAGTCTGTTGACTACTATTTATAGAAAATGATTACGTGCGTTTTTATTTCTATTCATATATATAATTATTTTAATTTTGTGGTTGAAATTGAACTTATAGTTTATAATATATATAATATAGAATATAATGGATGATTAGCTAAAGTTTATAGCATATAAGATTACCAAAATTGGAACTTAGCGTGCTTGTTTGTCTTTGGAACAATCATATATTTAATTTGATGAACGTTTTTTTTTTTTACATTTTCTTGACCATTAGGGATCGGTATCGATTAGATTTCAACTGCACGAAACAAGCTTCTGTTTCGTTTGTAGCCATCTAGCTTCTGGTGGCCGCGACCGAGACGGAAGGCAGAGAAACTCGGACGTCAAAGAGATCCTAACGAGATCGAGTTTTCCTCCAGGCCCATCATCTCTACATTTACCTAAAAAGATTCTTGATCACGAGTAAGCATATATTTTATTATACAAATAATGTTAATATCTGAAAACACTTGGTTCATATATTTTGTGCATATAAAAACTTCCAACTTGTTAGTAATTAACTAAATGCGTAAGGTCAAACCATGATTAATATAATTTACGCAAGTTGGCTGATTAGTTTTAATGACTTGTTGTTTTGAAGAAAAGGCTAGTTTAATTAGTACCTGTTAAGAAAATGTCATCTTGTGATATTTATTAATGTTTATATTATTTAATAAAGTGGTTTTTTGTTAACTTAATTAAGTGGTTTCTGTTTTCTTTTTGTTGTATGCAAATGATACAGTCGAGTGATTTTTCTGGGAGACTTGAATTATAGAATTGCATTACCCGAGGAGAAGACAAGATTATTGGTGGAAAGCAAAGAATGGAACATTTTACTAGAAAATGATCAGGTAACTGTTTATAAAGAAATGATTTTTTTATTCTTTTTATTTAACTTTAATAAAATCCAATTTTTTATATGTTGAAATGATTTGTAAACTTGCTCTTTTCTTATGAATCTTATCTAAACTAAGCTAAGGATGGAGATCTTGAACGGCCAGATTTTCAGAGGTTGGCAAGAAGGAATTGTAAAATTTGCTCCAACGTATAAATATATTCCAAATTCAGATTTATATTACGGATGCATTGCACACAAAAAAGACGAGAAGAAAAGAGCTCCTGCATGGTAAGTATATAAGTAACGTCTATAATTTACATGTTACTTACTTATCATAGTTAAAAAAAATCTCATAATTTATTTTTAATAAATAATAGGTGTGATCGAATAATATGGTACGGAAATGGATTGAAGCAACATGAATACACAAGAGGAGAAACGAAAATGTCTGATCATAGACCTGTCAAAGCAATTTTCACCGCAGAGATTACTGTTTTACGGCGTGGTAAAAAGATTCGTAATTTCTTTTTCTCTGACAGATTTGAAGACAGAGTTGATGAATATAATGAACTAGAGTCGAAAGACTACTCGTGGATATCTACGTAATGTTATTAATTCGATAATTGATTTTTTTTTTTATACAATCTTGATTAATCTTGTCAGTTGTTCATATACAATACACATTATAATCATAGATTGTATATTGAAAAGCTTATACATATACAGAGTTTGTTTTATAAATTCTAATTTTTAACATCTTTGACTTGTATACAATAGATTATTTATGATACATTGACTACAATTGACAGTTGTAAGGTAAAATATAATAATGATGTTTTGGTCGTTTATTACGTTATCATTCAGAAATACTTTAATTTCTTAATTATATCATATTACAAATTATGAATTTTTTTTTAATTACAAATGATGATTTTGTTTTTTTCCAGCTTTTATGGGTTAAATATTATTCACAAATAACAAAGTCTATCGAGTTTTCCAATATATCAGATAGATGTTTTGGAGTTCAAGAACTAATTAATGGTATGCAGTTATTTTGTTTTTGTAATAATCAAACAATTCTAAAACGAAATGCAGACTAATCTTGAGTCTGTAGAACGTAAAATAAGAATGAAGATTCGCATATAGTAAAACCTGAGTTTTATATTCACCACTAAAATGAATTTTCAACCACCAGAAAACCAGTGACCATCCATTTGGTTTTAAATTAATTTTACATTATATGTATATATAACTGATTAAGTTATATGGAGGCTGACATCCCATGAAATCAACGACTAAGACGTAAAGATGTTATAAGAAAATCAAATAATAAAAGTATCTTCTTTTTGTCTTTCGTAGAAAAAAAATATCTTTAGAATAAAATTACTATCAGTAGATGACTTTAAGGACGTATTTTATTGGTGGATTTGTTTCTCTGTTTAATACTGAACAAGGAAATAAAATAAAATAAAAATCGGTTCTAAACTTATAGTAAAAGACCTAGCATAATATATATTTTTGATAACACCTAACATAATTGTGTCGCCATAATAAGTTCAACTTTTACTGAAAAAAACAAACAAACACTATTTGTTTAGCCAACTATATACTATTGCTTATCCAAATTTTATCAAAAAACTAATATATATGATAAATGGATCAAGTTAGGCTGATGAACAAGCCACATGGTTGGTTAATTTGGCATTTGACAAATGTCATTATGTGTGGACGGGGAGGCTTGGAGCATGAACAATAATTAGGTATTTGTCTAATAATCTGAGACTAATAAAAACAATCATATTTCCAAAAATAAATAGATATGGTTTGGTTAGTTATAATGGCAAGTGGTTAGTAAACGCATATGAGTTGTTGTATTGCGTCTACCAAGATTTTAGTTGTTGGAGTTAGGATAATATATCAAATATGAATGTTATAATGATCATTTAGTAAAGGGGAAAAAAATCAAATGCAAATATCTCATTATCGTCATTATCGTCAGATCTTTTTAACTTGTAAGAAATGTTTTTAAAATATCAATAAATCCATATTTTTTTATTTCCTAATTCATAATCAATGCTTCCAAGTAGAGCTGTCAATTGGACTTACTATGTAAATTTTTGACCCGTCCAAAATTGTCCATAATAATTATGAACAAATGTTTGTGTCCAATTAGACTCAAATCTATTTAGACCCAAACCCATAAACGATAATGTCCAAATGGGTTCTATGCGAATTTATTTTTAAATTCAAATTTGAAGTTTAAGTGTCTAAACACACAAATGTAACACAAAATTTATAACATATAAAAGTCACACAAAATTACAAATCATTGTACCACAAAACACAAAACTAACAATGTAATCAAATTGAGATACAAAATGAGAAACCTCACAATCATCGATAACAAACAACATAATTGTAGAAGAACAACATCAAATCCAAAAGACTCACAGTATCAAACTTCTTCTTCTTATTCTTTTTTGTCTTCCTCAAAATCAAATGGATGAGCTAAATACAAAAAAAAAAAAGATTAAACATGACAAAACAACAAAAAAATGATTCAAAAGAAGATAAAAACCCAAAATAATTTTTAACCTACCAATCTCTTCAAAGCCGCGAATCTAATTCATTGCGCAGATCAATGCTTGCACATTTGAAGGAAGCAATAAACTCATATACTTATTCAAAACCCGACTGCCTATACTAAAGAAATACTCTGAAAATACCATTGTAATCAGTATGTTGAGGATGTCGCAAGCCATCGAAGCCAAATTATTCAACCGGTTGACATTGTATCTCCAATACTCCAAGACATTCAAGTTATTGAATGCCACCATGTCCAAAACTGGTTCATCCAAGTACTTGTCTAATGCTGATTTTCCACTAGCACCAACCGTTTGGAAAAAACATAAAATCCTTGAAAAACATTTAAGATAGTCATCATGATCATCCACTTATTTAAAAAAGGAACCCAAAGTAATAAGAGACTTACATCATATCATGGAAGCACACTGTCTTGTTCCATGTTTGCTTCAGAAATTCTCGGTCTAGTTTTCTTTGGGTTCTTCCTATATATCTCAAATAGCTTCATCAACTTGTTCTTCAAATGATCTATCTTTGTTTTACTAGTTGATGAATCTAAGGTATCAAAACAATACTCTAGAAAAGTAAACTTCAACCTAGGATCAAACACCGCAGCAAGAGCTAGTATATCACTATATTCCTCCCGGTATTTGTCAAACTTACCTTTCATATTTTCCACCAGTGTACTAATAGCTTCATCAACAGAATATTCATCAACAAAAAGAAACATATAACTTTAAAAATTAAATTTTGGTTAAGGGTTAATCTGTTGATAAAAAGGGCTGACCTATTTAAGATTAATGGGTGAACTTCATATCCTAATTTTATTGGAAAAAGGTAATAGTAAATATGAATAATGAGTGAATTCTTTCTTGAATATATATATATATATATATAAATATAAATGTAGTATCAAGAAACTAATATTAACCTATTAAAACAATTTTAATTTAACAAAAATTACAACAAACTTTCTTAATTGATTTGCTTTTGTAAAAGATATTGTAAAATTCCTATAATTTTCCCTATTTTGTTAGTTTTTCCCAATATGTATATATGAAGTCGAATAATTTATACACACAACTATAAACTTTTTTTGCTCAAACATATGTACTTCTTTTTCTTACAAGGTTTTAGTTCTAAATCTACCCCTCTTAACATTTGCAAGAAATGATGAATGGACACAAAAACCTTTCTGCAACATAATGCTTTTATAATCCAAAATTTTAGAGATTCCAAATGGATGACACATGTCTCCATTCGTGCGTATCTTGAACATTTTTTTTAATGTATCATCCAATGTAAAATTCAAGTCAGCAAATTAGACAAATTTATGATTCAAATGATAAAATTTAAACTATGAATATTCAATCTAAACCAAATTTTCAATCTAAATTAAATCTTCAAAACTCTGTCACCTTGAGTGAATATGTGTAATTTACATCTCATTGCCTCCCCATTATTCACAACTTGCTTAAAATTTGACATAGTGGAGATTTGAATCACAAATATTTATTATTATAAATAACACACTACACTTTACCATTTCAAGTATAGTGTGTTTGAACTCGTATGGGTGGTATATATATATATAGTGATTAAGCAATGTTGATTTGTTTAGTTTAAAACTTTTTAATTTCATAATTTGCTTAAAATTTGACATAATGGAGATTTTAATGAATCATAAATATTTATGATTATAAATAACATACTACACATTACCATTTCAAGTAGAGTGTATTTGAACTGGTATGAGTGGTATATATATAGTGATTAAACAATGTTGATTTGTTTAGTTTGACTGTTAGAATAATATAATGGGAGTTATTGAACTGAAAATTACACATATTCACTTACTCGGGACAAATTTTTGACATCATGTTCCTTGAGCTCACCTTGACTGATTTTTATTTTTGAATCTAATCAATATTTTTCTTTTATATATTCTTTTATTATTTGCATTTTTTTGTGGATCCGATACCTCTGATGTTTAAATATTAAAATTGAGAACTCTTCTGAAGAAATATTAGCAACTCTTCACGGAAAAGTAATACCAATTTTAAATTATTTTGTTAAACATATCGGGTCAGATTATAAAAGGTATGTATTACAGAAAAAATCAAATCAACAAACCATACAAGTTTATAATTCAAATCATATAAAATTAAACCACAAATCTACAACCTAAATCAAAATTTTAACCTAAATCAAATATTCAGATAAGCGTTAATCACTTCTCAATTTCATAATCAGCAAATTAATGATTTTAAATTAGATAAACTAAACCAAAAATATTCAACCTAATCTATTTATCAATCTTATGGTAGGTTTATGATACTCAGATTTAGATTTATCAATCCTTTTATTAATATATTTATTTTTAAATATATGAATAAATACAAAATACAAAATGCTTTTTCTTAGCAATAATTCAAATGACTCGTTGTCAAAGTTGAGGAAAATAAAAAATAGATCATTGACGACAAAGAAATAGATTGTCGTAAGAACTATTTTAAAAGATCAATTAATTCATAAACTATACCTACCATTTGCCAAAAAGAAACGAAAACAAACTTGAGTAAACTTTATATTGGGCCTAATGAAGATAACGGACCAAGGCCGAGCCCAGAATTTTACCGAAAGAATGATATTAACAAAAACAAAAACAAACAAAAATTATTATCGGTCTTTCCAGTTTCAGCGCCATTGAAACTTTCAAATTTTCAAGGAGAGCTCCAAAATCAGTGAGAGAGATGTCTACAGAGATCTCTCATCTGCGACGGAGATTGCTCGATTTCATGATTCAGTCCACTTCTGTAAGTTTCATCTTCTTCTCAATCTCTATCTGTTGGGATTTTTGTTTACTTTCATCTGTCTCTCTTGATTTTGAAATTTTGTTTTTGGTTGGATCTGATTTTGGTGATGAAAGCAACTCAAGCTTCCTCCGATCGTCAAATATTCATCACTGTCTCTCTTCTTTGATCGATTTCGTCCATCTGTAATCAGGTATTACGATTTTGCTCCTTCCCATGTTTCCTGATTTGAGATTTTCAGTGACTTCGATTGATGTTTAGGGTGTAATTGATCGTTCCCTTTGTTTCTGATGAGTTTAGTTTCGTATAGGATACTGTAGGTTTGGATCAGTGCCTGTCTCAGAGGATTGATATATTCACCATGTTCTATAAGTATTTGACTGTCTCTTATTGATGGATCATTTCATTTTTAGCTGTGAGCTAAAATTCATGTTGTATGACTACATAACTTCCGTTTTATGTGCTTTAGGTTAAATCTTGATTGATTTATTTTAGAATTTGGGGGAAATATAGGCATTATGTTTGTGATCATTGGGTTTGTAGGTTCTTACAGAAAAAGAAAGCAGAACATTGGCTATTGCAACCATTGACTGAAAGCAATTTGCAGCTATTTGTGTTAATCTCTATATGGATCTCATGTAAAGTGGGTTTACTTCTTTACTTCTGTTAGTGTTTTTTTATGTGTTGTTTTCTTCAATGTACGTTGAACTGAATTGTTAATTCTTGCAGATACATTGTACCCGAGGTTTATCGGTTCATAGTTTGAAATCATTTGGGGATAAGGTGATTACAGAGCAACTCTTCATGGTTCGGGATTTCTTGGATGCAGTAAGCTACTCTTGAGAATCTAAAAATTGTGACTGAACTTTGTTAGATGCTTCAGTTTTTTTCAATGAGTTTTTGAGGTTCTTTTTTGCAGGAACTAGTTTTTCTGAAGGTACCAATTGTACACTTGGGGATGTTCACGTTATAGAAGCTCTTTCGAACTAATTTTTCCAGTCTTCTTCGTTAAACATGAGGAGCAGGTTTTGAAATTTGAGATTGGCACTTTAAGTATAGCTTATACACTTCTTGAAGACCTTTTTATTCAGTTCAAGTAAGTTTGTTCATCCTTATCAAGTATCTGACTTTTTAAAAGTTCCTGCTTTAAACGAAAAGACTGAATGATATTGTGCTGCTAGTCCATGTTCTTATTATCTAATTCCTAAACCATTCTTTCTTATATCAGAGAAGTTGCAAAAGTTGGGGAACTTTTGAACTTTGAAGCATGTATGGACATGATGGATCTTCTTTACGAGAAAGAAGAGACGTCTCTTCTTTATCAATCTTCAAAATCTTTGGCTGCTTCCATTTTGGTAATGATCTCCATTACACTCTGTTTATACCTTAATTGGTAGTTTTATAGCACTCCATTACCCTGTTTGAATAGACATCAAAAATAAATTCAAATGGTATTCTTCTCTTGACCACAGGTCTCTTCTTACATAATAACCGTGCCTAAACAGCAGTTTGAATTCCCTATTCTTCCTTGGGGTAAGTAAGCATTCATCTTTCTGCTCCTTCCATGAAAATCATTATATAATTACAATTATCTATGATAGATTTATATTAATCAAGTCATATGATACTGAATTAATTTAGGATCAATAAGGTCCAATGTTCACCTTTTTGACTATGCATTTCAACATCATACAAAAGAATACTCCTTGTTGACACTTTCAAGTCTTCTTCATCTTGCCCCTTAGACCTGGACATTTGTATGTTTCTCACCTAATAGTGTAATTATTATGATTATGAGCCATCAAGGTTGACACATCAGTTCTGACCACCGGCCATATACGGTTTACGGACCAATCAAATCTTTGTGGTCCTTCACATTTTCGTTACACCTAACATTTCTCCGGTCCGGACCACTTAAATATTGTACCGGACCGTATAGATATTAGATATACAGACGTTCATAGTAGAAGTCAATAGTCAAACGTCAGCATTTTCTTTTTCCCATTGAAAAAACAAACCTTATTTTCATGGAATCATAGCTGTAATACACTCAGACACACACACACACACAAGAGAGAAAGAAGAAAAGTCTATATTTATTTATTTCAAAGGCCCCCCCTCTCCAAAAAATTATTCTTCTTCATTTATGGAGTGTATACTCCATTGTCTGAGATTTTTCTTTATATATTACCCGTTTTCAGTTTTTACATTTCATGGTAACAGGATCTCGTTCAACAACACCAAATTCTAGAAGAGATGATTTATGTCTAAATCTTTCACCAACTATTTTATTTTATAAACGCATGTTCACAATAGAAGCCATGTGATATGAGTCTTTACCATAAAGCGAAAAATGTTAGGCCTATCTTATTTTTAGGGACCATTGTAGAAACTAGAAAGAAGTAGAGTGAAGTTTCTAATATTTGGAGAGGGTAGGCGGTAGACATAGTTTTATTCTGCTTTTGTGTTACATTACTCTAACTTTATTAAATTGACTAGAGAATAGAGACAACAAATATTTAAGACTTGCAAGCAATGCTGATCATAATTCTTATGAGTAGGGAAACATAGTTTTATTGTTCATCAATATCTTAGGGCCCTACTTCGACCTACCACTTTCGTTTTAAGTTAAATTAAAAAAAATGGATAAGGTGTTGTTGTGAAACAACATTTTTTTTCAATAGTCAACTATTTTTGAAACTTTGCAATGAATAAAAAAAATCATTGAACTTAAGTGTTAGTGTTAGGGTTTTAATATTTTGGACTATTGACAAAAGAAAACTACCTATTTCCATAACAATTTTTTAAAAGTTTTTAATTCCATAACCCCTTCATTCTATATATAATGTTTATTGCTTTCACTTAAAGCTCGATTCTTTGTTTGTTTGTTTAGGAATTTCAGACATAAATAAATAACTAAAATTGTACCAAAGACGTTTGTTGAGTAGTTTCCAAGGAGTCCTTTTGAGGTTTTGAGTAACAGACCCATTTCAAATTGTCTCTTTATAAACCTTTTTATAGGATTATGAATTTGTTTTTGGCAGTTAAAATGGTGACAAATAAGGAAGAAAATGAAGTGGTTGAGCTTGTTAGATACATACTTGCTCATGTCCTTTACTCTCACCCTTCCTAAACCCTACAGGTACACTCATCTTTTAATATCTTCTGATCTTCTTCTCTTGTGATCACAATTTAAAAAAAAAAAAAAGTTGTGTAGATATGAAGATATAAGGACATGTAGGGTCTATGTACACACACAGACACACAAATTACAGACACAGCATATATACATTTTCCTACTTTAAAAAATTTAAGTTTATTGCCTTCAAATTCTTATAGATCGTTAAATATAAACAACAGTCATGTTTAAGACCATAATTAGGATCTTTAATAAAGTAAAACTTCGCACAGTTATACACTTATACCATAAATGATAATAGTGGAATCATCGAATTCGAGAAACATTTAATTTAACTGAAAAAACTGTGGTAGAATGATACTGGTTTGTAACCTAATACAAACTGCAACTATACACAATTTTATAATTGGTAAAATACTGCAAAATCTTAGGGGTATTCCATTTTTGTAACAATAAGATATTACTAATTAAACCTTTTACAAAAAAAAAGATATTACTAATCAATATGTAAATGGATTCATAATAATAATATTAATAAATTAATAGTATTAGATCTAGATGATTGAGTTCAAGGATAAGAAACTAAGGTTATCTGTTAGAGAAGTTTTTAAACACGTGTATTTTGTAACCTTTTTCGAAAGTTTAATTCGTATTGTGTGTATTTGTATAAATATATTCATATCGATGGGTATACATGAATTATGTACCATAAGACATGTGGATGTAATGATCTGTGTATGCTTCACATCCACAACAAGGCAACGACGGTTTGCGATGCGACATACCAGGCATGTGATTTTAATTTACCTCAAAACCATCTAAAATAATATAATTTTCACCTATATATATGTGCGAATTTATTATATCTCCACTATGTTATTGGTACTTTAACTCTAAATATTTGTCCTTACTGTACCACATTAGGTTTTGTCTTCTCCAGAATATCCTGAAATAATTAGCATCACTATTTAACCCTTAAACCTCACCAACACAGCTAATGTTGACAAAAAGAAAAGACAAAAAAAATGTGAAAATAAAAATAGAGATATAATTACTTTCATTTGGCATTTATAGATTTTGTTTGTATGCTTTCTCTAGAGGGGAATCCCAAGTTACAGTAATATTACTATTACATAAACGTGAGCTGTGCTATAACAATTTTTAAAAATAAAATAACTGTTTGACCCTTCCAAATTGGGTAGTTTAAATTTTAAATTTAATGTTTATTTGATTTTCAAACAACCAATAATTCAGGATTGTTGAGTTGTGAATTGGGTGTGCCACATTGATGATAAAATCCAACCACTAGATAAGTTAATGATTAGATGGAATGATTAGGCGCTTAATCCCAGTAGCATCCTAAGGGGTTAAGCACATTATTATAGTGATCTAATTCCTCTTTTTAATATTAAATCTCTTTAAGTTTTGTTTTGAGCTTTTGAATAATAATTCTGTTTGCTTCTATTTCATGATATATTTATTATATATAACGAATAATGTGATCAACTGATTAAGTACATTTGTTTTTATAGTGGCAATTTTTTAAGTGATAATGTTTCTACATAATCGTATCACGACTGTAACCAGCACGACGTTGACTTCTAATACTCTGTCTCCCACACATGCGGTGTTAAATTCGCCGCGATACTGAAAAAAAGATCAAAATGTTTTCGCAAAGATTGTTAGTTTATATATATATATATATATATATATATTTGTTTGCCAAATTAATTATTGGGAGACGTATAGGTAGCTACTCCCACTTTTATTAATATACGTAATGATCGAAAAGAATGCGTCGTTAATTTGATTTAAATTGCTGCGAATAGGTCTTAAGATTACCGTATAATTGCATGGATCGTATTAAGTATTTCATTACCCCACCAAAAGTTGAACCGATTCTACTTGGATTTTTCTGCCCAACCACCTTAAATATTTAATTATCTTTATTGTTTGTATGTGGCATCCTTTTTCTAAAAATGAATATTTCGCACAAAACATTATAAAACCATGGTTTGTTTATGAATACTTTATTTGGTAATCTCTTTTTTAATTTAAATCAAAGAAAAACCTTTACAATTTTTATTATATATATATATGTATTATTATATGACACTAGAAACCCTCATTTCTGGGTTCTTAGGATGTGTTCTCACTTTAGAGATTTATCATGATTAAGTTTGGGGTAAATGAGATTAGGTGGGTTGAATAGATTTCAATCGGTAAATCTGGTTATAATCCGGCTTGTAGTTCTTAATCATGTAATAATTCAGTTTAGAACTGAGTTTAATTTGTTAAAACATAATTTTGATATAGTAAACCAAATATTAACCAAGATCAACGTAGTGAATGAGAACCTTGGTTTTGAACTTTATAATATATGTACATTGTAAATATATTATTTTTAATTTAGAAAATTTTAGATTTATAATAGTTATGTGATAGGTAGATACAATAAAAGTTTAATTTAGATTCTGACTAATCATATATGAAATTTGTCATGAAAAAAATAGATCATCAGGGTATTATTTTGATTAGAAAAATGTTTAATTCCTCAGTTATCTGTTGTCCGAAATTTAAATATGATATTTTCTTGTAATACTCCTTTTTCATATGCAAGTAGATTACAGTCTAAGCATAATAATAATAATAAATTTATAAATTATCTATTTTGATTTTACTTTGGTGTACAAAAATATCTTGGTCAAATATAACATATATATATATATATATATCATGATTTGCAACTTGATTAGTTGGTATGGGGAGCAATAATTATATTTGGATGGGAATAAGATACTAACCAAAGTTGCTGATTAAAATGATCTAAAGAGACTTCAACTTTGTTGATGAAACTGGTGGAGAGAAGGACGACAATGAGTGACCATCCTTTTTGATTAGACTAAATTGGCATCTTTCTTGATATTAAGGGGATACATTGTATCATTATCATCTTTAATTAATCGAGTCCATACACTAAAAATAGAAGACTTTTGTCCTCCTCATTTGTATCCTTTCTTCTCATGATTATTGTTTGGGTGTTATAAGTTTTATGCAAATATTATAGAAAGTAATAGTTATCAACAGAACATTTTATTACACAAAATATTAGCTCAACAAATTAACAAAAAAATCATGTAGATGATGTCGTTTATATGTGCGATTGTTTAATTTTTGTTGAGATCATATGTTGTTATCTACGAATTTGCTTGATGGTTTTTCTTTAACATGTTATATATGTTGGTTTAAAACTCAAAAGTTTATCGTAAAGTTTACACATCACCGTCAAAACACAGCTACTTATGTCAGTGACTCTTCTTCTATCACCATTACACGACAAAAATACTAACACACTCTCTCACAACTCACGTGATAAACACTTGAATTCTAACTGGAACGTATGCTACACGCGCTATTACCGGTAACGCGCTTATCTTCTGGCACACACACCCGCACCGTACCCGTCGTCGGTATTTTCGCCAATTTATCGTATAATATTCCCGTGAAAGGTAATAAGTAAATAATAACGTTATAAATGAAATGATGATATAATTCGAATAATATAATACAGTACTCTCTTCTGTAAATAAGAAGCTCATTATTGATTTTTTTTTATTATTATTATGTTTAACTCTTCTCTGTTGCTACCTGTTCTTTCTCTCTGTTCATTCCCTCTTTTTTAGTCTAAATCAGCAGATTTATGATCTTTGTTCTCGTACTTTGCTCTGTGTGTGTGCGTTTTTTTTTCTTTTCTCTGGAAAATTAGTAAAAGAATTCTCTGTTTTTGTTAATAATGTTTGTCTTACCTTGAAGCTTCAGATCTGATGTTTGTTTCTCTTCAAGTAAATTGTCTCTTTCTCTTTCTATTAAGCACCATTTTGTGAGGAACCAAAAAAAATTGCTTCAAGATTCTAAAATTAGCTGAAATGCTGGAGATTGGAAGTCCCAATGCTCTGTCTTTCCGTACGAATACTACTTGTAATAATCTTCTCAAAGAGCTTCAGGTTTGTTCTTCTTCTTCTTCTTCTTTTTAATTCGTGTTTTTTTGTTCTTTGGTGTGAATTTTCTTGATGATGACAGTTGACGAAAAAAAGTCAGTATTTTTTTTTTACTTTCAGATGTTAAAAGATGAGTCTTTTGGACTCATAATTGAGTTTCAGTTGAGACAATTTTACTGAATTTTTGTCTTTTGTTTTCATCTCTAAGTCAAAGGGCTCCCGTAAATTTTGATTAAACATGCTTCTGGGTCTCCATCTCAGTTTCTGGAAATTTCTTTTAATTTTTTTTGTTCACAAGTAGCTGTAGGTGTTCTTTAGCTGCAGTTTCATGCACGAGCTCTTGTATATGAAATCCTCTGTTATTTTGTGTTGTGTGGAGGCTAATTCCATCAGTTAATTGTTTTTTATTTTTCTTATAAAACAGAAAATATGGGTTGAAATTGGTGAGAGTGAGGCTGAGAAAGATAGGATGCTGATGGAGTTGGAGAGAGAATGTCTTCAAATCTATCAAAGAAAAGTTGACGAGGCTGCAAATTCCAAGGCACGGCTTCATCAATCTGTTGCATCAGTAGAAGCTGAAGTTGCTTCTTTAATGGCTGCTCTAGGTGTTTTAAACATCAACTCACCGGTAAGAAGTTATCTTCATGATATGAGACTTATTTTGTGTGTGTTTAATTGATCTTTTCTAAAAATTCGTGTGTTTTCTTGCATTTTGATGTTCAGATTAAACTGGATAAAAGCTCAAAATCATTAAAAGAAAAGCTTGCAGCTGTGACTCCTCTAGTTGAGGACTTGAGAATTCAAAGAGAGGAGAGAATTAAGCAGTTTTCCGATATTAAGGCGCAAATTGAGAAGATCAGTGGTGAAATTTCAGGATACAGTGACCATCTCAGCAAGGCCATTACCGGTTCCTTGACTCTTGAAGAACAAGACTTGACTTTGAGGAAACTTAATGAGTTTCAAACACATCTACGCACACTTCAACAAGAAAAGGTAAAGGTTTTATCACTTATCTGTAAGAGCAATGAACAACAAATCTCCATCACGTTTCTGATAACCCTGCTTTTGTTTCTTTTTGTAGTCTGATCGCCTCAACAAAGTCTTGGGTTATGTGAACGAGGTGCACTCACTGTGTGGTGTTCTTGGAGTTGACTTTAGTCAAACAGTTAGTGAGGTTCATCCAAGCTTACATAGGACAGACCATGAGCAATCTACAAACATTAGTGATAGCACATTGGAGGGACTAGAGCAAATGATTCAAAAGCTAAAAACTGAAAGAAGAGCCCGATTTCAAAAGGTAGACTTATATTTATTCTTCTATTCATATTAATATATATATATTGATTTGTGTGTTTCAATTATACTTCCAAATGTGCAGCTGAAGGATGTAGTAGCTTCCCTTTTCGAGCTATGGAATCTAATGGACACGCCACAAGAAGAGAGAACTAAATTTGGAAGAGTTACTTATGTTGTAAGATCATCTGATTCTAATATCACTGAGCCAGGAATCCTATCTACCGAGACAATTGAACAGGTTTAGTACCAGCACTTCTGTTATTCGACTTTATGTTGAAGTCTTATTCTTGAGCTGAGTCTTTGTCTTTGTCTTTAAAATAGGTGTCTGCTGAAGTGGACTGTCTCAATAAACTGAAAGCAAGCAAAATGAAGGAGCTTGTGATGAAACGAAGGTCTGAATTAGAGGATCTGTGCAGACTAACTCACATTCAACCTGACACAAGCACTTCAGCTGAGAAATCAACTGCATTAATAGATTCAGGTAAACGTGATTTAGCTTTTGGTTTTAAATAGCTATTATATTGGTCAATTCCATTTGCTTAAGCCATTTTTCCCCCATGTTTCTTCAGGATTAGTGGACCCTTCAGAGCTTCTTGCAAATATCGAAATGCAAATAAACAAAATAAAAGATGAAGCACAGAGCCGGAAAGAGATCATGGACAGAATAGACCGTTGGCTCTCCGGATGTGAAGAGGAGAATTGGTTGGAAGAATATAATCTGGTATGAGATGCTTAAACCTTGAAACTTACTAAAGAAAATGGATTCTTTGAAGGATGTATTCTAAAAGATTCTTTCTTTGGTTACAGGATGAGAATCGATATAGCGCTGGAAGAGGTGGACATGTGAATCTCAAGCGCGCAGAACGAGCCCGAGTTACAATCAATAAGATCCCAGGTACTTACCACCTTGTGCATTTTTTCTAGTTTTCGAAGATTAAATCAAAGAAATAAATTGTATCTTATTCGTTGGTGTGTTTTTTTTTTCAGGAATGGTTGACAATCTTATCAAGAAAACGCTTGTATGGGAAGACGACATGCAGAAGTCATTTCTATACGACGGTGTAAGCTAAAACTATTTAAAGTAAGTGAAAAGTCATTAACAGCCAAAGTCCTTTCTTTGATTCTTGTGACTGCTATCTATAGGTTCGATTGGTTAACATACTAGAAGACTATAAACTGACAAGGAAACAACAAGAAGAGGAAAAGAAAAGATACCGGGTTTGTCAAGAACGCTCTCTTAAAACACTCCGTAGTTTTATAATTCACTTTCTTGTTTAAAAAAAAAGTTTTATAATTTTGTACAGGATCAAAAGAAGAGGCAGGATCTACTTCTAACTCAAAGGGAATCTATTTACGGATCAAAACCGAGTCCAAGAAGAAGCAGCAGCTTCAGAAAGCCAAGTGGTTACAGCATTAGCAATGGGAATGGTTCAGTGCCCCCCACACCTCGTAGAAGCTCAGTTGGGACAACAACTCCTGACCTTCTTCTCACTCCAAGATCTTACTCGGGTCATCATCGCCAAAACGGATATTTCAGAGAAGTTAGAAGACTCACTTCTACTCACTTAAACTTTGTTGCCATACAAAAGGATGATACTGTTTCTACAACCTACACATCTATATATAGCTCTGAGCCAGACTCGCCTCTCCAAGGCTGACTTGACTCTCTTTTGCCACTAGTAAGAGAAACAGATAAAGACTTTAAGCATCAATTTGATTACTTTATGTTGCCCTTATTGTAGTTGGATCTTTGGTGCAGGATTTGTGAAGTAATGTTAATGATGTTTTTGGCAAAGAAGGAAGATGCAGACTTGTGAATACAGGAGGTGACTGACTTTTTAGGAGATATGGTGAGATAAGAGTATAAAATAAATGTGATAATTGTTATTCTTTAGAAAATTACTATATTGTTTTGTTTAATGGTCGTGTGAAAGTGTGCATGTTCTTTGTTGTGCTTACGTATTTGTGTATATAGTATACGTTTTTGCTTTGGGCTGTAAAGCTATATTTTTGTGCTTTTAGTATTGCCTTTAAAATTGAACCTTTTAGGATTGCATGTAATTTGGTTGTTAATATTTTCAGTTTTTAGTTATCCTCATAAAATTGAAGTTTTCACATCATTACAAAAAAAAATGTCGACTTCATATAGATGTAATTATAAAATGTATGCATAAAAGAACAATGTTTTGAACTGCTCTTACTAAGTAATAGTTGTTAAAGCTAAAATTTCACTTTCAATTTTTCGAACTTTCAATAGTTGACAAAAATAATAATATATGTTAGTTGAATGAACTAATGATTCAAATTGTATTGATTTTTTCATAGAATAATATATGTAAGTTGTTGTAAAAACACAAAAAGTTCCACATCCGACCAAAATAGGACAAAGGTTCCGCAATTCAAGTTCGACGGAAAAACTCAAATTAAAATTTGATTCTTTGACCGAAAAAAACAAGAAAACAGGATCTTTTATCCGGAGAAGTTTTTGAATAAATAAATCAGTAAAAACAATGTAAAATAAATGTACCAAAATAATACTGTATGTTGCAAGATGATAAATTGATTATTTGGACTTAAATATGTATAGACCAGTGAAGCCCGTATGTTGACTTAATAAAATACAGGGCCATGCTAGAATAGGATTACAGAAACTTTGGCTAACGTATTAAACATTAGGCCATGCACTCGTACAAGACTATAAGATATAACATTTTATAAACTTTTAACCGAATCTGACCGTAACGGTTCTCACCAGATAAACAATATAACAAGTATACCGAAACATCGAATTCGAAACTACATAAATAAAAATCATATCGCCATCTAAAAAGACGTCTCAGAAGAACCGATCGATTAAAATCTCAAGACCAAGATTTGAACTTTTTCACGGTTCGAACTGATGAATGACTCGGTAGATAGTGACGTTGGATCTTCGAGATGTGGTTTCGTCATCATGAGATTGAAGTGTAGATCTCGTGAAGAAACTGTTGTTCCCTTCGACAAACGAGTTGTGTCTCTTTCGTACGTTACGAACATGATGACGTGGTGCTGGATAAACCGGAGATTCGCAGCTGGCTCTGTGTTTAACCCAGCCCGGTTTAGATTTCTCCCTTGAAGTCTTCACGATTAAAACGGGTGTAATTACGTATTTAGTCTTTAAATGAGTAATTACTAAAAGAAATAAAAGAACTTACGTGGATGAGAGAAGATGAGATTGGTACGGGACACTTAACCGGACGATCTTCTTCTTCCGGTTCAACCGGGTGCTCAACGGGACAAAATTCCACGTCCATCATCACTGCCTCCTCCACACTCTCTGGTTTGCCCTATTTAAATCAAAGGTAAATAACAATACATATTACATAGTAGGTCTTTTTTGCAAATTTCAAGAATATCGTTTCTAATTTTGTTAATATGAATGAAATCAAAGGGTTTGTATCAAAATTAAGAAGTAAAGAAAGCTTTAATTAAGAGAAGAGAAAAAAGAAAAACTCACTGAGGAATCGAAGTCCATGAGTTTCTTGAATATGAAATGGGGTGAGAGAGAGAGAGGAATGTGAAAGTGAGAGGGTATGTGTGTTTAAAAGGGTAAAAAGAAGAGAAAGCGATGAGGTAAAAAATAAATAAATAAAAGTTTGTTTGCATGAAAAGGAGGGATTTTTAACCTCACAGTGAAAAAAGATGTGAGGCAGAAAAAGATTCCTTAACCTCCCACTATTTTTCATTCTTTTTTTAGAACCAGTTTCATATATTTCAAATGGTGTATCGGTAAGAAAACTCTGTAGCTTTTTTTTTTTTAAATAGCAATCGGTGCCAAACTCCAAAACATAAAATGTGTAAATGGAGTGTATAAAAGTTAATTTTTTTTTATTATCACATTAATTAGAACTCATACAAACAAGCTATCGAATACAAGTAATTTTTTGGTTGCATTCAAAATTTTATCAAATTTTAAAACGAAAAGAAATGATATGTAAACCCAATAATATTTATAAAGTTTGCTAGATGACATAGATTTTTTTGTCAAATGAAAATCACAATATACATCCAAAGTGTAAAATTTAGATTTGTCTCGTTTATGAACCATTCAAATATTTAGTTGCATTTCAAAACTTAAATGTATTTTTCTATATTTATGGAACTGTATCACTATTTTGTTCAGAGTCTAAAAGAGGATTTAAACAACTACTATATATTATAACACTTTATTGCTTTTAACAAAAGGAGATGCTATCTTTCTTTGAAAATCCGAACGATCTTTCGCTTTGTTTCATGTCTTCCTTTATTTTCTTTCTTCTTTTCCATTTAGGATTTGAAGAAGATTGGTGATGTAGACAAAAGCTCTTGATTTGCTCGTATTCCGTTAAATTCCAAAATAATGTAAATTATAAAAAAAAAGGGAAACAAAAAAAAAACACTAAAGCCAGCCGTTAAGGGGAAAGCATGAGGTACAACACTTTGCTTTACTCCACAAACCGTTTTCTGTATGCTAAAGGAAAACTCAATCTTACTATAAATACACAAATTTCGTGTATATAAAATAGCATAAATATACGGTAAAATATTAACGGTGTGTATTATAATTAGCCATGTATAATTAATTGTTGAAAAAATTGTTTAGAATTTTGCTGAACTTATAGATACTGATTCTGATTTTAGCAACATAGAGGCAACGATTTTTAAAATATATTTTTATGGTTCATACAATTATTTTATTTTATTTTGGTAACTATAGAAAAAGTGAACACTCATGTTTTATCTTTACACGCAAATATATATATATATATATATATATTGATAACTATAGAAAAAGTGTTCTGTGTAATTTTTAGTTTGCTTTCTTACACGGTTGAAAATTAAACTCTACAGATAATCGTTTGAAGGAATATTGAATTATTGAGAATTAACCATTCTATGTGAATCAAATGACAAGCAGTCAATATAGACTCTTGTACATAGAAGTGGTCGTATTATTTGAAGTACATCCGATGCTAAAGTCAGGATACAAGAGTTTTGAATAGAAAGGTTTAGCTTAAGTGTATTGAAAAGAACATTGATAGAGTATCAATTCCCCGAGTTTTGAGGTTAGTAGGAAAACTTATTTCATGAACAAAGTCAATTATTCTTGGATCAATTGTTTCTTTAATCAGTTAATAAGAAGTAATGACTAACATTTAACAAAATAAAATAAAAATTGTATGTTCTTTTGTATAGAGGAGAAAGAGCATAACAGCAAATGCGAGTCGATTCCTTAAATTAAACTCTAGGGAAAATATCATCGAGGATTGCAACAATAATTTCATAGTACTCCAATACCTTAGTATCATCTTCATCTCTTGCTGCATAATCCATCTATAGTTATCAATTAAGAAACAAAGTTAATAAAATGAATAATAAGTGAGCATATAGTAGTAAAAGAGGGAAATGAAGAAATGCATGTACAGTAGTACCTTGGTGATTGAATTGAAAAGAGATGAATAGAGAGACCTAAAAAGAGGTCTATCCTTAGGAGGCTTAGCTTGGATGATTAAGTACAAATCTTGCTTCATGTTTGATGCACTTCTCCTTAACTCTTTTCCTCCTTCTTTCCACAACTTCTTCTCTATCATCATTTCTTTTATTCTTTTTATATTTTCCGAGTTTTTTCTTAATCCTTCCTATCAACCATATCCAAATTTTTCAAAATCATACTTATATTTTCCGCATTTTTCTTATCCGTCCTAATTCCTATGAAAATTCTCAAAATCATTGTTATATCTTTTTAATCCGTCATACTTCCTTTGAAAAAATTCAAAATCATATTTATATTTTCCTCATTTTTCTTATCCGTCCTAATTCCTATGAAAATTCTCAAAATCATTGTTATTATCTTTTTAATCCGTCCTACTTCCTTTGAAAAAATTCAAAATCATATTTATATTTTCCGCATTTTTCTTATCCGTCCTAGTTCCTATGAAAATTCTCAAAATCATAGTTATATTTTGTGGTTTTGTTTTCCTTAATCCGTCTTAGTTCCTATCAAACCATATCGAATTTTATTATAATCGTATTATTATATAATCCCTGATTTTCTCTGTTTTATTAGTGGTTCTATGAGTCCATAATTAACCATTATAGCTGATCTCGCTACAAAGAGTATTCAACAAACATATTACAGATAAATATGACTTTAAACCAAAGTGATTGAATATAATCCAAAGACGAGAGATAAGTAAGTAGTTTGGACCTGAGCAACTTCAACGGTGCGTTCAGGCTCAGGTTTAGAAGCGAAGAAGTTAAGAAAATCAACAGCGTTTGCATCAGAGGAAACGCGTTTGTCATTGAAGAAGAAGAGTTGAGGCATTAGCGTTCCTGAAATCGAGAGAAGAACATCTCTTCGTCTTCTCCTTCTTCTTCTTGATGTATCATTTGAAAGTGTCAAGACAGAATCCGCTCTATCACTTGGAGGGTTTTCATGACAATGAAAGAGAGTGAAATTTGGTGATGGCTTTGAGAGCGCCATTGAACATCCTCGCCAAGGATAAGAAATAAAGTACCAGAGAGAAGCAAAAGCTTATTTGGGAATCTTGGATGAATCTAGCGGCGATGACGATGACACGTATCAGCTAGTGGATAAATTATGCTTATAACTACCCGCCAAATTATCATTTTTTTGTTTGCTTCTCCTCGTTTACTTTTATTTTATATATTCCAGCCCATTAATATGAATTCTTGTTTTCAAGATACATAACTGTAGGCAAGAGTTTAAACACACAACAAAGAGCTTCGAGAATGACTCTGTTCTTGGTCTTGTTGAGAACAGACCCGTTGATTCTATCGGACGGTTTCCATTTGATTCAACCGGTTTTGGGAAAAAGAAATCTCGGTTTAGTAGTACCGGAAGATTTAATATATTCGTTCACGCTTATTTCTCGTTTCTTGACGAAAGATCAAATCATCTTCTTTGACTATGATAATCATCAACTCGAGATCATTGTTAAAATGCAACGAGTGGTTGATTAATTGATGAGAATCAAACCTAATGGTGAAACACCTCTTATAATTGAAACTATGAAGTATGTAGAGTTTGATTGGTAAACATGTATAGTTGCAGTATATATTATTATTTGATGTAAATTGCAGTAAAATTATGTAATATGAGACGTGAATTACAATAAATTTATTTGTGAATCTTAGATAAATCTAGCGGCGATGACGATGACACGTATAAGCTAGTGGAGAAATTATGCTTATAACTACCCGCCAAATTATCATTTTTGTTTGCTTCTCCTCATATGCTTTTATATATCCCAGCACATATTCTTGGTGAAACATCTCTTGTAACTGAAGCTATGGAGAATGTAATCAGCGAGATTCTTGAGGTTTACCATCAGATTTGCCGTGGGTTTGAAGGTTTTTCAAATTCTGTAGAGATCCCGGCGTCACGAACATTCATTCAAGAAGTCCCTAATTTCGTACGAATCACGGAAGCTCAAGTGATATATCTCTATAATTAGCTAACATAATTAGTAACTAATCATTTTTAGTCCACCTCATTTATACATTTGTTGTATGTTTAATGTGTAAGGTCATATATCTAACGATTTCTATGAGAGAAAAATGCAAGAAAACTAAAATACTTTGAAACAAAATAATAAAAATCTTCTTTTCTTAATTAAAAAGTTTAAAATAACAACATTTGTAATCTGTAACAACAAGTCAATAAATCTTGAGAAAAAAAAGAAACAGAAAACATTTTTAAGCCCTAAAAGATGAAAGCAAAAAGTTTCAGAAGCAACATTTTTGTTTCCTAGAGAATTTATCCAAGAAATATCGAAACAAAGAAACAGAACATGTTAAGAATGTATGAATTAAGATATATGATCAACAACCCAAACCTAAGAAGAACAAAGTTACCTTGAGGAAGGAAGATAAAAGACAAATGTCACAGATAATGTTGTATATATACACGATGAAAAACTATCTGATGGTGACGAACTTATTGGTTCCATGTCTAGCCCAATGACTCTTCAAATCAATGGAATTGCAAAAGCTATAACCTTCAGTAGCTAATTTCTCAAGAACCTTCTTAAACGCTCCTTGACTCATCTTCCTACCTGAAATCCTCGCGCCACGCCTCTTAGTACTCATAGGTAAAGGATACATTGAAATGTTAGTAGTACAACAAGCTGATTGCCATCCACCACATCCCCAACGGTAACATTGTTGAGGAGTTCCAGTACAAGTACAAACCGGTACAGGTAAACCGGAAATATCCATACTCACACCATTTATCACAACATCAACACTCTTCTTAACCGGTTTCAAACGTTGCTGTTGCACATTGTTAGTAACATCACTCTCTTCTTTCGGTTTTCGCAACTTCTTAGCCTTCGGTGTAGAGCCTCCGCCGCTGCCGCCACTTCTAGTCTTCCTCTTCTTATTATTAGGCTGAAGAATGATTTCATCTTCACGAGTAGGAGGAGGAATCGGGTTTTCTTCAAACCGGGAAGAATTAATGACCGGTTGATGAATCATCTGAATTGAATTTGAACCGGATGTTTCGGACAAGACATTACTGTAATTTGAAGGTAACATGTTGAAGAACTTGTTGTCTTTGGGTTGATTAATCCAACTATAGTTCATAGGGATTGAAGTCTCATGGTCTCGAGGATGATAAGAACCGTTTGAACCAATCATTAGATTCGATTCAGGTCCGGATAAAAACGGTTTAGTGTTCCGGTCAATAGAAGACATAAGCTGCAAACCAAGATTACCTTTAAATGTAGTAGCCGCTGGTTCATAGTATCCCCAATTGCGAAATCCATCATCATCCATTTCAGATTCTTATTGAACTACAAACAATACCAATTAAGATGTTAAAACTCAAAAGTTTGACCCAAACATTAACAAATTGCATTTATAACCCAAAAGTTTCTAAATTTATCGTTTGAATAGAGAATCAGATTCTAAACCTCGAATTCATCGAAAATTCTCATGAAACTATCACAAATTTTGATTCATTTTCTGAGATCTAGTAATGAAAGCATAGATCTTTGAGATACCCAGAAACTAAATTTAGGGGTTTTCTAATCAGAATCAAAATTCAAACATTTTTAGTTTAGAAACCCAGAAGCAGATATATAGATCTGACAAATCCAGAGATAGATCTAAAGAAACTAAACATAAAGCAACGATTTTTACACACTCAGATCTCAAGTTCTCATATTGAATGATAACATATCAATGGGAATGGAAAAAAAAAAGTGAGTACAGTACAAAAGGACTCAAATTATAATTTGAAAATGAAGAAAGAGAGAGACATAGATTGATGAGAGAGAAAACTTACATGGGATTGGTCTAAACGGCTCTTTAAGGAATTTTTTTGACCTTGCTGAAGAGAGAGGAAAGAGAAACCTGAGAGAGATTGGGAAAGAGAAAGAGAGAGGAAAGAGAAAACCAAAAAAAAATGAGAGAGGAGAGAGAAAGTAAAGAAGACCTTCTTCTCTGTTTTTTTTGTATGAGATAAGAGCAGAGGAGATACAAGCCTAAAAATGACACTGTTTAAATATGAAAAAAAAAGTCTTCTAAAAACCAAAACTTTTTTTTTTAATATGTATTGTGTGAAAGAGTAAATTTATGTTTGGTAATTTTGTAGGGCACCAAGATTAGGGGGAAAGCCATGTGATAGAGAAGAAGAAGAAAAATACAAAATCAAAGCCCACTCATCTCCTTCCTATCCTCTTTATAAAATATTTTGCTTCTTTTTGTCACACACAAAATATACATATTTGCTCAAATATTTTCGTTTAAAAGAGTGAAGAGACTATGGAAGATGATGATTTGTCAAAAAAAAAATTGTCCATTACTAAATTTAATATAGTTTTATAGTTCTAACATTACTAATCTATAGATGCTTTACTGTAATTATTCTTTAAATCTATAAACTTTTATGGTATGTGTACAAATTTTGTTTGAAACATTTATGCATTCAGGAAAATAATTCCCTCTAAAAGTTATTCCTTTAATATCCAGGATTCAGTTTTATCAACAACAACAAAAATCCAAAAATCAAGTTCTATGGAGTATCGACTTCTGAGTTTGGGTCCAACTTTATCGTTACATAATTTATATAGGCCCATATATGACCCATTTATCATATAGAGGCTCAAAAGGCTACTAAATCAAAAAATTTAATTTCATGGCCCAAACTGTTTTCGGCCGATAAAACAAACAAAAATTGACAAGACAGACACACAACTGTCAATATAGTTTGGTCTCTTAATTTGATTTTAATAATAACCAATTTAATAGACACATACACATTCGTAAGATAGGCTTTGTGTTTTTCTTTGGCAGCATTTTAGAGTTTATGGATGTATGCCAAACTTGAGAATGAAGGCATGAGATTAATATCAGAATAAAACGAGTAATGATGTATTGGGAATGTCCTTTCTCAGATATATAATTAAATTATTTGTATGTGTAAAATATAGAAAATGAAGATACATATAAAAAAGAAAGATAAAGAGAATCAATGGGAGTTGGGGGAGATGATGGCATTTCTTTGCTTTGTAAATTTGGAGCATGTGACTCGATCCTTCTTTCCAACTCAAATCTCCAACTTCTACTTAGTAGTATTCTTATTTTATTCATTCTCTTAAATTAATTTCTGAAAGTTTACCATGGTTATTCAATATTTTATTGTTTATATCTTAGTATACCTGAATGTCTGGAAACTAAATCTAAGAGCTACAATATTTTTTTTATATACTTTTGGGTTTATATTTCAACTTTCATGTATAACTTTTTATCCCTGGATCAACCCATTAAGACCAAATGTTATACTATTTATGACTAGCTAAGTATAACATGTATATTGGATTTTTGAACTCTCAAAGTTTGTAAAAACAACAAATAAAACTATTCCATCTCAATTAGTTTTTCACGACAGAAAAACTCACGAGTTCGAATACCAGCTATAAAAATACGTTTAGTTATACTTCATTTGACATGTTATGGTCTCTAAATCCGAAAAGATAGTAAGCTACAAAATTTACAGTTTCTTGGTTACCAAATAATATCATATTAGTTATATTGTGCATTAGTAAGAAAAATAATCAATGGTACTCGATAATCAAGTATTTAAGCGAGATTTGAGATATTAATCTGATTTTAGGAAATGATTACAAACACGATCTCATATCTTTCCTTTATTCAAAGCTGTCACCGTAACTTGATCAGATCTTCTCGTTCATTTGTTCTGTTTTCCGTTTCAATCAATTTGGAACCAATTTTATACAACTGACAAAGACATTATGAGGTATCTTTCCTTTTCCTTTTCGTTTAATCTGTAGTCAGCAAAATTATTATTCGACAATAACGAAAATAAAAACTAGTAGTCATTAGTCAGGAAGGATGTTGTCTTATTATATTTTTGAATTTATATAAATAAAAATTTATCAAATTTTATTTTTGTCAACATCAATTTTGTTAGATAGTTAGTAATGGTTTTATGATGAATAAATTTAGATCATATGAGTTCCACACCAAAAAAAAAAAAAAACGGTTTAGTACATATTATTAAATTCTTGTTCGGGTTATATTGATTTTAATTTCATTGTAAAGTACTTTTATCCCCTCATTTTTAGATCTGTTAATGTGACCTTCCTAAGAAATGACTCTAAAGAAAGGCACAAGCCTAGAAGGAAACGACATTGACGAGTGGAGGAAAAGAAGGTCACGTGAGTAAGACGTTAGGTCACGTGCAGGATCGATTTCTTCTTCTTTTTCCTAACTCGGGATCGAATACGGACGTAGGTTTTTTTATTATACTTTGGTAGATAATACTTCCACTGTTACTCTTGGCTTTGAATTATTTATTTCTACGCATGTATTTTGATATATATCTCCTTTTTTCCTTTAACTGTATGGGTAGTAGTACAGTCACTATATAAGCCAAATAGAAAAAATAATAGTTTGTCTGCGCGCATTATTGTAAACTTACAGAATTTGGTATTTAAAACAATTATGCAATTATATCCTTGGATTATTCACAAGAACCATATACCCATTTTTTTTTCCTCTACTTGTTTTCGAGTGTAATTCGAAAAGAATCTTAACATGTAGATGTGGACCAACCTCAGAAACATGGTGACATAACATTCATATATAGTTAACAATGACAAATTTTGTAAAATTGTTTATATATTATTGGATTGATTTAACAATAATGGATCGCAAGATATATTAGTGATGTATAATCACAATATTTATAGGACTTGATAGTGACTGTCGAAAAGTTAATTAGAACATGTTAACCTGATTATTTAATTAGTTCTCACATCATCTAAAAGTGAGCACCGTAATCATATTTCAAATTTTCTCCTAATTTGAAAATATAATAAAACTTTTGATATTTCAAGTCTATAACTAGCATTATATATTATATTAATCCAAAATTCGAGTTTAAACAGAAATCTTAATTATTGAATCAGCCATATAAATTCCACACAGAGATCTATGTGGACGTGGGAACTCAAAAATAAAAAAAAAATCACGTCTGCTAGAAAAAAAACTCATGTAGATAATCACAAATGCAAAAGAAAATGTTTCGAATCATTTAAAATTAGCTTGTAAATGTTAAAGAAAATCAGACAAATTCATCAATCAGTCAAGATATGGGTCCAAGCCAAAAAAAAATCCATATGTCCAACATGCTCTAAGAAACAAATTCTAAAATATAAATGCAAAATAACAAAAAGAAAATTCTAAATCTAAATCTAAATAAATACATCCCTTATCTCTCTCTAGCCACATTAGTGTATGTATAGAATGTATGCAATGATGGCTCAGTGCAATGAGCTTTATAAGCACAAGCAATATAGACATCAAAGACCCCTTACTTGCTCTTAATTCTCAAGTGCATGAGAGAGAGAGATAGGTTCATGAAGAGTCAATATATCAAAGAAAGAGAGAGAGAGAGAGAGAGAGAGAGAGACCCAAGAAAAAGCTTTCATCATATAACAAGAGAACTTTGAAGAGCCTAATAAAAAGTTTTGAAAAGCTATTGTTGCAGAAAGCTTAAAAGCCCCCCCTATATCTCTCTCTTTATTACCCTTCCTCTTCTTTGTAAAGCTGAACCTCCCACTATCTTTAAAATTTTCTTCTTCTTCTCTTTTTGTTGTCTTTGTGTCTTGTTCTTTCATCAAATCAATCTGTAGATTCCAAATACAATAAAGTCAATAAAGAGAGATCAAGAAAAGTAGTGATTGATGAGAACAGATCAAAGAGCAGTAGTGATGTTTGATGCTGCTACTTCCAACAAGAACACGAACAAATGTTATGTGGTTTCTTCTTCTTCTTCTGATCCTTTCCTCTCTTCATCAGAAAATGGGGTCACCACCACAAATACATCCACTCAGAAGAGGAAAAGAAGACCTGCAGGTACACCAGGTAATAATAAATCCCCACTACTCTAAATTTAATTTTTGTTTCAATTTAAAACAAACTTTTCCTTATGACCTCATGGGTATTGTCGGGTTTCCCTTGGTTTTTCTTTCACCATATTAAAAACCATACCATTAAAAATCAAAGACATGTTTTTATAGGTTGGATTTTTTAATTTTCAAATTTTTATTTTCTAATAATTAATTTTATGTTTATGGGCATTTATGAGTTTCCCTTGTTTTTCTCTTAAACCCCAATAAAAATCTCAACATAGTAATTCTTATTGAAATAAAAGGCATGTGTGTTGACGGGTTTTGCCTCTGGTCTTCAGATCCAGATGCAGAAGTTGTATCTCTATCACCAAGAACTCTTCTAGAATCAGACAGATACATATGTGAGATCTGTAACCAAGGGTTTCAAAGAGACCAGAATCTTCAGATGCATCGAAGACGTCACAAAGTTCCATGGAAGCTTCTGAAAAGAGACAACAACATAGAAGTGAAGAAACGAGTCTATGTTTGCCCTGAACCTACTTGTCTTCACCATAATCCTTGTCATGCTCTAGGAGATCTTGTCGGAATCAAAAAACATTTTAGAAGAAAACACAGTAACCATAAGCAGTGGGTTTGTGAGAGATGTTCTAAAGGTTATGCTGTTCAATCGGATTACAAAGCTCATCTCAAAACTTGTGGCACTAGAGGGCATTCTTGTGACTGTGGTCGTGTCTTCTCCAGGTTAATTTCTTGTTACTCTCACTATAACTTTGAATTTTTAGTCAGAAAGATTCTTCCTAATATTATATTATTTTTGCATTTTGGACCCATTTTTATCAATTATTGATATTATTGATTCATAAAAGACGTAAACTTTTGGACGTATTTGTTAAGTTTTTAAAATTGCTTAAAAATATCACAAGTACGTAATTTGGCTCTGTTGTTTTAAATATCTAGGAGTTCATATAATTACAAAAATAATAAGAATCAAAAATAGAAAATTAAATTTCTCTGACGACGACCCAAAAGCAAGATTGACTGAGTACTATTTGATTTGACCATCCCTCATGATTTTTTACTAATTCTGTGTATTGATATGCATAAGAGTTTTCTAATATTTCTCTTGACTATGTTGTTTGGTTATTGTGACATTAAAAGAAACTTAATTAATTAGTTTAATGCCATTGACCCCAATCTATAAAGATGTATTGCATATATTAAAGCTGTTAGTGAACCTAAACTCATGTAAAATATAAATTATGATTCAAAAGATAGTTTTGTAACAGGAAAATAAGAATATAAAAATATTAATTAATCAATATATTATTCACTTTGTATCCCTACATCATTTAATTGATAAGCTTCTTGTTTTTTAGGGTGGAGAGTTTTATTGAACATCAAGACAACTGCTCCGTACGGAGAGTTCACCGTGAACCGCCGCTACCGCCACAGACCACGGTCATTGTCCCGGCCTGCTCCTCTAGAACCGCCTCAACCACTAGCACTCCGTCTAGTGAAACGAATTACGGCGGTGCGGTTGCAGTTGCTACTCCACCTCTAGAAGGCAGGCCAATCCATAGAATATCATCTTTAACACCTTCAAATCTGACTCACTCATCAAACAACCTCAACCTCGAACTCCAGCTTCTTCCACTATCGTCTATTCAAAACCCTAATCAAGAACGCCAACAACACAAAGTTAAAGAGCCATCTCATCATCATCTTCATCAAAATCATGATACTACAAACTTAAACCTCTCCATTGCACCATCATCATATCATCATTACAACAACTTTGATCGTATAAAAGAGATTATGGCGGGCGAACAAATCATGAAGATAGCGATGAAAGAGAAAGCTTACGCGGAGGAAGCTAAAAGAGAAGCGAAGAGGCAAAGAGAGATAGCGGAAAATGAGTTTGCGAATGCTAAGAAGATAAGACAACAAGCTCAAGCTGAGCTGGAGAGAGCTAAGCTTTTAAAAGAACAATCTATGAAGAAGATAAGCTCAACGATCATGCAGGTCACTTGCCAAAATTGTAAAGGACAGTTTCAAACGGTTCCGGTTCCAGTGGCGGCTGCTGCAGAGGAGACGTCTCTTGTGGTGAGTTACATGTCGTCAGCGAATACCGACGGAGACTTTGAAAATGGATTTTAAGTAAAATGAAATAATTATAATTAAGATGTTTAATTTATTTTGTTATATTTATGTGTATTAATTACCCGGTTGTTATAATTTTTCCAACTACCGTATATTATGTGATGTTATTATAATTCTTAATTTCTCAATCTCATTCAAACTTCCCGTAATAAAATCTTATGTCCAACAGCATCACTACTGTATTAGAGTAGGTATAGTGTTCTAATATTTTGGTTTTAAATTAGAAAAAATCAAGAACAAAATACTACAAAAAGAACCTTACAGGATGTTGTCACTTTTTCATAGAATATTACAATTTACTGTTACTTTCTTGATATTTTGCAGTTCAAATTATTAGGAAAATGACTCTCCACACATAAGCATTTCACAGAATCTTTCTTGTTCTGTCACTTCCACCACATATACAGTTTTAAAATTCTTGAAAAGCAATTTTTTCCTGCGGTTCGTAGAACCTAAAAGTATACAAATAAATAAATACCAATAATAATCAGCTTTTATTTAAAGGTTTAAATTTAAAATGAATAATATATTCAGTTTTAAACGAGCTGATAGTGGAGATCCGTACATGGGTGTTTTGACCTTAGCCTAGATCCACATAATAAAATCTTCGCTCTTCCCCACTCGAAATTACCAGAAATTTGAACTGATATGTTTTGATGAAATTTCTAACATTTTTCTGATCAAATTAATCCGTGTAGTAGGAGTATATGATATAATTTGATGTAATGGTAAGGTCTGAAAACAATTTCATGTGAATCAATAAAAAGTGGGTAAGCTATAATTGCTTGGGACGAGTTAGTATGTGAGTGATGGAAAATGTACTATTATGATGTCGTTTTGGTCCGTGACCGTTACACTTATAACGAGGTACATAAACAAACATCGTTTCATCTTTCGTTAGATTCGGACAAAAAGTGTTGATCTATTATCATGATAAAACAGTCCGACCCATTTTCACTTGTTATTACAACTTTTAGCAAATTTTCTAGCAACTCATTGACTGTCTATAAATAATTTTTACACAGATTCCTAGTTTTTTTAAACATTATTAGAAATTGAATATCACCAATGCTCAAAATTGTCCATCTTGGATTTTATAAAATTGGTCGGCGGATCAAGACTAATGAATCTGAAAATTAAACAGATAATAACACATCATTTCAAAGCTGTCATATGTAAATAAATACTCATTCATCAAACTGGTATGCATTATTCAAGTTTGATTAGGGCCCATTAGGCCAATATTATTATAACATTGAAACCGAATACCAAATTGCGTTGAGAGTAGATGATTAAGTCGGCGAAAATTTTGTGGTGCTAGACGTTAGTGTAAGAAAGGTTTGGTTTTCAAGCATACAAATAATACATATTTCAAACCACATAAAGATTTGGTTTTCAAGCGTACAAAATAATACATGTTTCATACCACATAATTTATATAACTCATACATTTGACATTTCTTAATCAAAACATTATGGTGATTATTCATCTTTCGAACCAAACATTTTCAGATTTGACAGGCCTATGATGTATGAACATACGTAATAAATGAATGTCGATATATGAAAGAGAAAGAACTTGATTGGGCATGTAGATACGTCCATATGTAACAGGAGAATATAATATAAGATAATAAGTGGATAGTTTGCGTATGAGATTGAAGAAGCACTACAAAAATCTAAAATCCGAGGTGGGTTTGGTTTTTTTTGTATATATTTTGGGACCAATTTCGATGCAAAAATTAGGAAGAAACAAAGACTTTAATAATGAGGACTTGAAGACATAAATAAGAAATGACATGAATGTCTGTCTGAGAGAACTAAAGAAGTGGGTTAAGTAAATAGGAGAGTGACAAATGCCTGCTCGTTACTCTGTTTCAACTCTATGGACTATGGCACTGAAAATTATGGCGTCCTTTACATTTAAAGTGCACTCAATTGCATTGAAAGTGACTATTTAGTCTCTCTCTCTCTCTCTCTCTCTCGTTTTCATCAACTGTGTCAATATGGAGAGAGATTCTGCAGCTATGTTTGTCACAGAAAGAAAGGTAGAAAGAAAGCGATATATGTATATATAAGTTAGATGATGGTTCATGTCACAAACTCGTGAATGTGAAACAATGTGTGTAATAATGTCTAACCATGTGTATAAAATGATGGAATTTATGCTACAATGTTGTATATGTACACTTTTAACACGGTTCTCTTTTTGGATAAATGCATATGTATGTACAAATGAATGTAATTAATTGCAATTGCTTTAAACCAATATAGTATATTGCTCGGATAAATACATGACTAATTTATTTGATTGGGAGTTAGAAAAGACGTAAAAATGGAAGAACAATGGAACGTGCAACACAAAAGGAAAAGGGATTAGTTTTTTTTATCTCTTACATACTTCTTTTTGGTTGTCTAATTCTATTTGAGAAAATTTATCCGATTGTTTATAAAACACAGTTTTTTTTTTTGTGCTGTTATATATGACTTCACGCCTTGTTTGGAAAATGATTTCTCCCATGTCAAACACATGTAGATAACGGATTACGTCGCCTACTTGTCTATGGCAAACTAGACTCATCTTCATCGTCGTAGGCTCACAGCTATATTTAGCCAGACGTTTTAGCAAAATCCATGTACTCGATGCAAAACTAAAGCTATAAAATCGTATAGTTTCATCTAATACAAAAAGGTTGGCATTAAATATAAAAGCCAGAGCTTTTTGTTTGTCAACTATATAAAGAAAACCAAAGCCACTTTGTCAACAATATTATTTTAAACCAAAGCTAATTTGAAATAATTGGATTTCAATAGTGAAGTACTTAGTTGGTGGATTTGGAAGTGGCTTAGCATGAAAATCTCTGATCACATGGGATTGCCTCATACTTCCTACAAAGAAACAACCAGATGCTTAACTTTAATGTCATGACAAAAATACCCCTCACTTCCTTGATGGGATAAATGAGTCGACATCTCTTTCTCCATGGGTATTTCCGTATTCTCAATTTGTTTACACTTGCACCATATTCTAAACTATTTCGTTTTTTTCTTTTGATAAATAAATGTTTGTTTTCATATGTAAGGTTATCAGAAAAAATCAATCTGAGCCTGACATTTTTGTTTTCGGTTAGGTTCAACCGTTCAAGTTTTGAATTAGAAATGGAATTTTCAACCGCGAGATAAAATCTGGTTTAGTTAGAGAAATTTCCAAAATATGCATGGATGATGGATATAATAGGCATATATAATGCATGCTGTATACTTTTTTTGGCTTCGATATTTATTTTATTAATATAGATGAAGCAGATGAGGTTTGTCTTTATTTGCGTAAATATGTGTAAGATAATATATTAAGTCTCCTTCAGTTATATTGATGGACCCGATTGCTATATCTGTGTTTTGCACTGAAACCTGAGGCACTTTTTTTTTTTTTTGTCTTTTTCAGTTTTGTTTTTATATTTGCTCTAGTAAATTTAAATTTGGCATTTTCCTTTTCTCATTTAATTCCAAGTATATTTAAATATTCCTTTGTATATACATGTGTACTTAGATAATGTTTGCCCTGCCCATATCACAATTTGTTCTTTGTTATTTTCCATTTAGCAACTTTCCATTGTTTTCTCTAATAATTCAACCCCTTTTTATTTATCAAAAAAGTCCAAACCCTTGTTACTATATTTTTTCTGATTAGACATGCAACATGCAATACAAATAGTACGGGTGTAAAGATAAATCATATACATTCAATTTAACCTAAGAATATTTTCATAGGCTAGTACATAACGGTTTAGATTATTATTTACATTTATTTGTATGTTTTAAGTTATTTCTTCACCGCTTTATGTATATACGATGTGGCAATTCAACTGTATTAATATTTACTATCCAAAAGAATCAAGGCTCATATATATTTATGTAAATGATATTTAAAATTACAATTTCCCTTAATATTAATGTAAAAAAAAAACAATTTACGTTTAGTAAGACCAAGTTTTGTTTCACAACAGCTAAGAGATAAGGCTGTGAGTAAGTGTCAGACACAGGAAAGGAAACATGCATTGTGGCATTGTTAGCTAAAAGAAACAAAATTCGAATTGTGACAAAAAAAAAACAACAATATACTTGCAAAGATTTGATATATAATAATATTATATTAATCTCTCCATGTATATATCTATACCATATCAATGACAGTGAATGAGAGTTTAATTTCCACAAAAAGTTAAGAAAAAGGACGATAGAAAAGTAAAAATTAACAGTAAAAAGTAAAGTAAGACAAAACTATTTACTTATTTTGATGAAAGAAAACTATTTGAGCCGGTGAATGCAGTATGATTTGCAGAGACAAATATACCCCGCGACCTGCAAAATCCTTTACTCAGTTTTGTTGAATTACTAAATTACCCTTAGGTACTGGGACCTACCCTCACCTCCTCCGATATGTCCTGTCATACGTGAATTCAACTAAGATATTATTATTTGATCTCTTTTTCTTTCTCGTAAGAATAAGATCTTATATTATACAATTATTATAATGAATATACGGAGCAGTTGGACTTGGACTCACCAAGGCTGCTACTAGGACTAAAACTAAACTTGGGTCATTAGGACCTTGTAATTAAGAGTATCATGAATTGTTAAGAAAGTTAAACAAAGAACATAGAAATGATATGAGCATCATATTGAAATGGAGTCATTCTCTAAAAAGAAAAAGCTTTTTTCAACTACAAAGCAATTTGCTCTTTTTATCTTCACTTTGTAAACCCATTTTTCATGTATTAGTATTATATTTTTAAAAGGGTTTATATTTTGGAGAAATTTTTGATCAAAATCCATGCATTTTCCGCTCGGGAAACTTTTTTGTTTCGATCTTAAATGAGAATGAAGTAGTGGGCTCAAGCAAGATGCCCAATCTTTGGTATATCCGACGACTTGCCGCTAACCCAAAACACAATTTGTATAGTATTACCCACAAAAATTATTAAAACAAGTCTCCTCCCCTTTGTGGTCTGCAATTGTATTACCCACAAAAATTATTCTATCCTTAGAGAACATTAGATCCCAATGGGCCTGACGAGAATTCTCCATGACCCAAATATACGATGAGGCTATTTTGTGGTTCACACACATATCGTTGAATTTCGACCGTTTCATTTATAATAAGACTTGTATTAAAACTCTGATATATATATATATATATTGACATCAAAATCGGGTTTGTAATTTCTTCAGTCATATCATCATCAGAGCTTAAATTGCAAAAAAAAAAAAAAAAAAAAAAAACAGTTTTGTAAGTTTGTTACAGGATACAAAAATACAGTAATGTCTCAGGTTACTAGCTGTTACTGTGACTTTGACTGTTATTTTCACAGCCACGAAGCTCTCTCAATGAAGCAACCACTTGTAAGTTGTAACATATTAGGCCTCTTTGACGGGAAATCGTCAACGCACCGTAACGCTATCTCCAAATACCTTAACATCTCGTTTACAACCACTCCTCCAAAACCTTCTGTTTCATTTAGAGACTCCGAACCTTCTTTTAGACTCAAAAGGTCTTCGTCAATCACATCCATGTGCTTCCCTTCTCTTGCCTTCATCTTCGACCAACCAACTAAATTCGTATCTCCAAACTCATCTTTATCCTTTGGTCTTTTCCCGCTCAAAATCTCTAACACCGCAACTCCGATGGAGTACACGTCACCTTTGGCGGTACATCTGAAACTCTGGTAATACTCAGGAGGTACGTAACCTGGCGTGCCTGCCAAGGTACTCACACTCAAATGGTTGTCCAATGCCCTAATCAGCCTCGCCATTCCAAAATCCGAAACCCGTAGCTTCCATTTCTTAATCAAGAAGCACGTTGCTCGGTTTCATATCGCGATGGATTATATGAGGGAACCAGTTATGATGCAAGAAACAAAGCCCTTTGGCTGCTCCTTTGGCAATCTTTTTCCGCTCTTCCCAAATCAAAGCCCTCCGTTTATCGCCTGTTCTTGGTCCGCGAAGCACTTCCTCAAGGCTACCGTATTGCATAAACTCGTAAACAAGCAATATTTCTTCTCCGATTTTACAATATCCCCAGAGTGGTACGAGGTTTCGGTGTTTGATCTTCTCAAAGGTCTCCATTTCCGCCATAAACTCTCGATCTCCTTGACAGCTAAGTCTAATAAGTTTCTTGATTGCCACGGAAGACCCATCTTTAAGCGTGGCTTTGAAAACCTCACCAAATCCACCGTGTCCAATCATACTCGCGGCCGAGAATCCATTCGCCGCTTCCTTAACTGTCTTTGAAACGTTGCAACATTAATACTCAACGGCTCTTTCTCCTTCTCAATCTTCCATGTCGTTGCTGAATTAACAGCTTGCAAATTATGAAGCATCTTCACATCTCTCTTCCTCGCACGAACCGAAATAGCCCAAACGATCAGAATACAAACTGAAGCTGTGGAAGTCAACACTCCTAAGACAATGCTATTCGCCCAAGAAGCAGCATTATTTCCTTGCTTACCACGTTTCCCTTTATCTGTCACAGTAGGAAGCTGATTGTTACCATTTTTACATTCCGGCAAGGGAACACCACAAAGCCCCGGATTATTCGCACACTGGCTCGCCGGAAGTGTACTAAGCTGTCCTCTCTGAGGAATCGGACCGGTTAACTCATTATTTGACAAATCAATCTGAACCAAGAAAGACAATTAAGGGATGAAGACACAAGTGGATTATGTGAAGATATATTTAAACATTAATTTGCATGTTCTTTACTTTTTTTTGTGTGTTTTATTTATTTTCTTCACGTTAAAAAGTTTAAAAGGGGAGGCTCGAGAAAGAAGAGGGACCCGAGAATGTCGTGACTGGCACGCGTTTCTTTTTACTCCTTTTTTCTTTTTTTACTGTGTTCAAATGATTGGTGAGTCGTACTCTGTTTTTTTTTATATACTTTATTACTAAACTATTTTTTCGCAAACGTGGCATAGAGCACCAGGCCACGCAAGCCATTTATACAAATTTGAAAAATTGAGAACCATGTTTGTCTTAGAATCAATCAACCAAGTGTGAAAAGTACTTTAGGCGTTGGTCCGTCAAAGCGATGTTATCATTAACAACACCATCGATTCCAAGTGACATTTAAAAATGAAATATTTGAAATGAGTTGGAGAAATGATGATTTATAATTTTAGATCATCTCTATAAAAGAAACACACGCCTTTCTTTTGGTTAGCTCACGCTCTCACTGACTGACACGACGTCTCGTGTCAGGTTATTGTTTAATGGGCTTTAATGCCCACTATGATTCGGCCCAAGTCAACGAACAAAAACTCAACACAATTTATAGTATGTCCTGTCCGATTAAACGTTCTCTGTCCGACGCTATGTTCCGTGCGGTTGCGACATAAATCAACTCGAAGACTTTAACAAATAAAGAATTCTCGAAATATTCGTTCTCAAATTATATAGTAAAAAGATACAATGTATTAAATTAATTACCCAAAAAAAGGAGAGTAGCACTAAATACTATAGCAGAGGCAGAGAAAACAGACTCACCTAAACAACACAAGTTTGGTCTAGATCATATAAGCATAAGCAAACCAAACAAAAGTCACAAAACATTATAAAAAAAAAGAAGAAGAAAAAACATTTGATTGCTTACCGTAAAATAGCCCTAAGAAAATCAAACCTTAAAAGCCAATTTGATATTTTGGTTTCTGGCTTTAAGAGAAGTCTTCTTCTTTTATCTACCTAAAGGACTGCTCTCTTTTAATCTTCTTCGTGCTACCAAAATTCGCAAGGGAAAGCTTTCTAGGGACTGATTGGCAGCAATGGTTTTTACTCGCATTTTATTGACCGGTAAATGTGGCGTACAAAGAGAAGAGCAGCACGGAAGCCAACGGTTCCGAGCATCAGGAAGAAACCGTAACAAATGCAAGCCATGTAACCGAAGAAGAAGGAGGTTTGCATGAAACCGGACATGTCTGATCTCGCGTAGTAGTAGTATAAGCAGTAAGCGTAGATGAACAGACCAGTTGATCCACCACATAGGAATGATCTGCAATAAAAGATGAAGAAGAATTATAACAAAGAAGATTTATTAAGCAATTCCAAACCATTGAGAAAACAAACAGCAACGCATTCTAACGAAATTGAACAGAACCAAAAAAGGACGTAGCTGATGGAAACCAAATTTTCTAGAATATCCTACACATTTTTTCAAAAAATACAAATTCGAAAACGTAGGAAACTGAACTGAAATGGAAACAGCATTACTATTCAGTTTCTTTCTATATGCCATAAACCAAACACTGAAATCTAAACAGGATAGGGTAAAAAACTTACCTCCACCACCATTCGTGATCTTCAGCAGCAAGTTGGAAGTAAGTAAGGGCAACGGTTATAAAAGCAGTAACGATCAAGAGGATGATGAAGACAATAAAGAGGATGCTGTAAATGGTGTAGATCCGATGTCCCCAAACACTGGCAAAGATATAATATAGCTCGATGTAGATGGCACTAAAAGGAAGAAAACCAGCCATGGCCATCTGAGGTATAGCACTCCTGTACCATGGGAGTGGCGGGATCTCCCGAGGATATTTGGTGGTACGGACTGGAGCTTGGAACTCTGCTTTGCTGTTTTTACCAGCGATACCACCCAACACAAGCAAAGGCGAAGTCACTAGTGTCCATATAAGGACAATCACAACAATGGTTCCAAAGGGAAGAGCGGCTGTCGCACTGTAGGCAATCGCGACAGTGTTTAAGAAGCAGAAGGTAAGGAATAGCGGGCCACAGAAGAGACCTCCAGTGAGCAACAAATTTCTCACCTGAGAAAAAGAAACGAGAAATTTTATTGCTTTCTGTTTAAAAATGAATTTTTCAAGAAAAGGGGTTTCGGATCTACATACCCAGTTCTTTCCTTCGAGTTGACAGTAGAAAGAAGATGCAGTGTATCCGGCAATTCCAGATGTTAGAGCATATATAACGACCAAAGCGGTGAAGAGTGCTCCACGGTTGTATGGATAGAACACTCCAACAAGTGAAAGCATGAAAATAAAGATGGTGCTGATGACATAAGACGGATACAACAGTCAGTAATGGCAAAGAAGAAATAAAGATCTGGAAGGAATCGTGTCAGGAAATGAGAAGAGACTTACAGAGTGAACAATTGGGTACCACTACCGAGAGATGCAGCAAAGAGAGATTTGCTCTTAGGGAACCGGAACACATCCCCATGAATGTATTTCCATCCAGTCTCCTCTTGATCATCAGCAGCTTCCTCATCTTGAGCATACCTTTGAAAGATAAAGAAAAGTTAATATTCGTAAAAGGAAATATGCATCATTTAACGAGTGAGCATTCAGAACTTACTTCATGAAATCATTCTTGAGAACCCGCATCAATATGGTTGCAAGGAAACCAGTCAAAAGGAGGACAGTGACACAGGAATTTATAATAGAGAACCAGTGGATTTCCAAGTGATGTGGAAGAGAAGAAGACATGGCATACTTGTCCATTCTTTTCTCAAAAGGAGTCTCGGTTTCTTTCCACTTCACAGTGTACATAAACTCAGCATAAACTTCCTTATCCTCAGTAAGATCCACAAGCGAATGAGGATCCATCCTAGCATTGATTTCAATCACTCGGTCCTTGTTATACAAAATCTCGAATTGAATATGCTTGTAGAGGAAATACTTGAACTCGCTCGGATCTGATTTACTCTCTTTATCAACTTTCCCAATGAATCCCCAAATAGGCAAATCATCATAATACATCTGAAAGTAGTAATCTTTTTCAACAGCTCTTCGAAACTGTTCCACATCTTCTCTGCTGAGTTTCTTTTTGCAATATATCTCTGAATCTTTTTCATCTCTAAAGTTAAGCTTATATGGAGCACTAACAAGCCTATCCCCATTCAAAACTTCACCAAGAGCTTCCTTCTTATCTTTCACACCCTCTGCACAAACCAAAAAGCAGCAAATGAACTCAAAATGCATAATGAACAAAACCTAACACTAAACAAATCGAAATTTGGATTTAAAAGCGTGCTCGTACCTGGAATACAGAAAGGCAGATCGAAATACCGATACGTCTCACTGAGAAAAATCATCAAAACAGAAGTATAAATTAGCCATACAACAATGAAATCTAAGATAAACAAAGATCAATCGCAACAATTCTAGAGATTATAACACACATTTCAGGAGCATGAATTCGAATTTTCAAAGTCAGAAACAAATTCAATTGTATATCAGCAGCTTGTACAGCAATCGCGTGATCTAAAAAATCCAGATCTAAACAAAAATTCGAAAAATCTAGCGAAACGCAAGTAGAATAGAAATCGTTATACCTGGGATTGTGAAACGGGCCGACCTTGTTAGCGTATAGAGGAACGATGTCGCCGTCCTTGTAACGGTGGTCAGAAGCATCAGATCTGACATTTCTGACGCCGGAGAAGATGAGAGTTCCGACAAAGAGGAGCAGCGTCGTCGGTAATCTCATGATGGCGTGTTTATGTGAAAAGGAAGAAATAAATCGTGAGATCTGAGTTTTGCTTTATATTTGAGAGCTACGCTTATGGCAAAGACTACAAATGTGTTTTTTTTTTTTTGATTTTGTGCCGAAAAATAAATTTCCTAAACCGGGATGGCTAGTGTTTTGCTGAATCCAAGTTAGCCAAATAACCGAGTTGATTAAAACCCATGTTCTAAAAATACATGCATAGTTCCTATTACAGCTTATTTAGTCATTAAGTTCATTCTCACCACCTCGATTAATGACCACCTCGATTAATGATTAATGTTCAAGAAAACGTTAGGCACTAGTCGGGCAGTGACCCTCTGCATAGTGCCTAGAACACCTAGTCGGGGCCTAAGCGATTTTAGGTGGTTTAAGCAGTTTAAATAATTTAATAATAAATATATATATTTAAACACATATATATTAACAAAATTAAAAATTTTAAATTATAATAAGGTGAAGAATATCAATGTTTTGTAATTTAAAATTTTTTAAATAACATTTTTTTATTTTTTTTTTTATTTATATAAAAACATAGATATTAAATAATTTATTTAATCCGCATATCTCAAATAATTCATAACTCATATAATTAGCGTTTAATTTATTTAATCATCGCATATTTTGCTAAATCTAACTATCCGTATAATATAAACCGATATTTTAAAAATTTAAGCGGTCTAGGCATTAATCGGGCGGCTTAAGGGGGCCTAGCGCCGGCCGCCTAGACCGCTTTTTAGAACACTGTTAATGATTAATCCCTCGAAAAAGTCAGTCAACCGATTACTGTCCGCCTAATCCGATTAATCCCCGCCTAATCCGATTATTTTCGGCATAATTATCTATAATCCAATTATTTTTAAATTTTCAAGTATAAATTTTTTTTGTTTTTGTTATTCAGACATTTATATTGATAGTTTCTGATGTTTTATATAAATTATGTTAAAATTATAAATAAAAATCATAAAATAAATTATTAATATTACATTTTCATGTATTTACTATTTACTATAATTTTAAAAATAATATTATTTAAAAGTTTAATATAATGGATAAATATATTTTAAAAATATTAAAATAACATAAAACTAATCTCCGATTAATCTTCGTTTACTCCCCGATTAATCTTCTAGGCGCTAGATCCACTCTCACCGCCCGACTAGCGCCTAACGAATTTTAAAACATTGATTAAAACTGATAAAATTGCCCAAAACTCGTCAAAACAGGTGATCCGAGTTAATACTAAAATTTGGTTTAGTCATAATATTTTTTTTTTGATTAATGAGAATTTTTGAATCAAAATTAAATTGATGAATTGTATATATTTATCTATAGAGAAAGTCTTGTTTTCATTTGTCAAAAAAACCCTCAACAAATTATTTCTCTAGAACTGAGTAAAATTTGAGAATATTTTTTTGGTAATTTGAGATCCAAAATTTAAACTATGGAAGAAGTTTTTCACATACTTTCAAACCATAAACACATGAAACTCTTTCACACATTAGACTCAATAAATGTTTTTGCTACACTAGTCGTACTATTTTGATAGCCACCTAAAATTACGACCATTATTAAGAAGGAATACAAAATTGTCAAATTTTACGTAAGAGGTCTTATCAAATTAAAGAATCAATTTTTTTTCCAAAACCAATAAACTATGAATACTCTAGCCATCAAAGGCCAAACCAGTTATTGGAATCATCATTAGTTGTCTAGCTTAAGCTTAGGAATAAAACTCAAGTCTAGTGTTCTAAACAGTGGTCTACACGGTCGTTTAGGCGTCGTCTAAGCGTTACGTTTCCTTAAACCGTCCGATTAACGCCTAAACCGCTTAAATTTTTAAAAGATCGGTTTATATTATACGGATAGTTAGATTTCACAAAATATGCGATAATTAAATAAATTAAACACTAATTATATGAATTATGAATTATGTGGGATATACAACTTTAATAAATTATTTAATATCTATGTTTTTATATAAAAAAATATTATTTAAAAAAAACTTAAAATTACAAAACATTAATATCTTCAGGTTTTTATAATTTAAAAATTTTAAATTATTCAATTTTATAAGTTTATTATGTTATATTATATTATGTTAATATATATATGTTTATATATATATATATTTATTATAAAATTACTTAAACCGTCTAAAATCGTCTATCGCTTTCTTGAACATTGCTCAAGTCTAATAAATTATCGTTTACAAAGCACCTTTTTGTATTTACAGTATGATATCAAAATATAAAATATAAAATCCAAAATTAGGGGTGGACACGATCCGAATATCCAAGATTTTCAGGGTATCCGAATCCGGATCTGGATCCGTCGGACCTAAAGAATTATAGAACCGATCCGGATCCGTGAAAATAAGTAAAATTCATAAAATAATAATATAAAATTGAAAACAAAATTTAAAATAACATTAAAATAATTTTAAAAAATATTTTAAAATATTTTTATTTTGTAAAGTTTTAAAAATATTCAAAAATTTTATGTAAAATTTATTTTTATTATATTTTAAGTAATTTTCTATATATTAAATAATATATATTTAAGTATTATACATATATTTTAAATAAAAATTATACATAAACATGGATCCAGATATCCGGGATCTCAAAATAAAATATTTGGATCCAGATCCGGTCACCTCAGATATTCTATTTTTTGGATCGGATATCGGATCTCGGGTAATTTGCCCAGACTATCTAAAATAAACTAAATATATTTATCAGAAGTAAACATCGTCAAATTTTAAACAAGAGGTCTTATCAAAAAAGCACCAAAATATTTCCAAAATCAATAAACTCAATAAAACAAAATAAGTAACGCATTCGGTGCTGAACCATTACTCGATTACATTCAAAACCTCGAGAATATTACTTTATTGGAAGAAAAAGAAGTCGTTCATCTTCACGATGTTACCAAATTAAAGAATCTGATTCATTCTACAAATGGTCTTCATCATTGAATATTATGATATAGTTTAAGGTTTACGTTTTACTAATCTTACAGTAGAAACGCAAATGCTTAAGATACAATAACTCGTTGATAGAAATCTACATCGACGAAGACCCCCAACTTTTCATTCTCAATTTATGTCAATCAATGTGTACAGACGTCTTTTTCGTTTTTCAAATTTTCAATCAGTTATGTAATTGGATTTTTTTACCTCACCGTCAAGTTTTTAGGAAAAGCTCAAACAATATGTCTTTGATTTTGGACAAGTAGGTCCTGTGACTCCTTTTTGCAGCGGTCAAATTTGTCCTGAACAAATTTGTATTTTCACAATGATAAAAGGCCGCGTTAGAAGATTTAAAATTGATCTGAAATTACATTTTTAATCTTCCTACAATATCGGTAAAAATAATCCGATAACATTCTAAGATGATCATTTTTATCCCATATTCTAAAAATCTCCGCCTAACTCTGATTACACTCCGTTTAGTCGCTAAACACATCATTGTCACCTCGATTAATGACTAATCCCTCGAAAAAATCAGTCAACCGATTATTCCCCGCCTAATCCAATTAATCCTCACCTAATTCAATTATTTTCTACATAATCATCTATAATCCAATTATTTTTAAATTTTCAAGTATAAACAAATTTTATTTTTGTTATTCATTCATTTATATTGAGAGTTTGTGATGTTTTATAATAAATTATGTTAAAATTATAAATAAAAATCATAAAATAAATTATTCATACTACATTTTTCATGTATTTATTATAATTTTAAAAACAATATTATTTAAAAGTTTAATATAATAGATAAATATATTTTAAAAATATTAAATAACCTAAAACTAATTCTCGATTAATTCTTTAGGCGGTAGACCCACCCTAACCGCCCAACTAGTACGAATTTTAAAAAATTGCCTTTATCAACAACGTTTGCAATAAATTTGGACGTATTTTTAGTTTATTACGGTCCAAAAAGTAATATAAAAAACTATAGCGATCAACAATATTATATGCTTAGTTGATAACTACTAACTAGCTCTGCCAAAAATGACGAGTTCGAATGCACGATGTTTTGGACATACTTGATTGGATCTTACTAGTAGATCCATTTGACTTTTCTCAAAACTTAGATGTACAAAACTAAATCTGGATTTGACTTACTAGGTTTCAATATTAATCTAGTATGGTATAATTTAGGGGTCTGATAGGTGATACAGTAAAAACTTTATAACGAAAAATGAACAATAAATGATATTAGAATAGTTAGGAAAAAGAAGTAGTCTAAAAAAGTTGAAAGTACTTATATTTATTTTTCTAATTTATTAGATATTCTTTAGCTTGATGATGAAAAATTATTCTCTACCTTTTAGTGTTACTAATTTTTCTTTTGGCAATTGTAACTATTAGAGTATACTCATCTTTTATATTATCGAGGGTGTTTTACAAATTTATTAACATTATATTTGAAAACACTCACTTGAATAAGTGTCTAAAGTATCTTCATATTTAAAGTGATAAAATCTCTTAACCAGATAAAAAAAATTTACCAATCAATTTATAATCAAAATGATAATCATTGTATAGAAAAAAATTACATTAACTAAGATTTGTACACACATGTATCCTTAATTTTGTGTTACAGGAATTGTTACACATAAAATCAAACCATAAACACATAAAACATTAGATTTCATTAATGTTTTTGGTAGAGTAATGGTCTTATTTTTAAAAGCAAGTATTCGTTGAATTTGCGACCATTAAACAAGAATACAACGTTATCAAATTGGAAACTAGTAAGAGATCCCTCTTATCAAATTAAGGAATCAAAAATATCATTAAAATCAAACAGTCATGAATCTCTTATACGGTCAAACAGGTACTTTTGGAATAAATCATATTCGTCTGCCTTTACGCTTAGGAATAAATTCAAGTCTAATCATTTCTTCATCAAGGGAATACCACAGTCACTTCTGTAGTTCTGTACCATATCCATATGATATAAAAATATAAAAATATTATATATATTATTCCATCACTTATATATTAGATTCCAGGAGTTGGTCGGCTAAAATTTGTGAAAATATTACAGAAAAACCTAACGATGAGTTGTCATTGGAGATCTAATAAATAGAATTTGTCCTTTATTTAAATGTTTACTCATTGTTCTAAAAATTCCTATTAATATTCCTGCCTCGATTAATCTTTAAGTAAGAGGTAAATTCACCTTAATGACTAATATCTCTAATAAATCAATTATCTGATTACTTTGCACATAATTTGATGAATCCATTTTTAATCCAACTATTTTTTATCTAATTATATATAATCCAATTATTTTTATATTGCAATTATAAAACATTTTTAGTTATTTATGTAATGTTTTATAATAATTTATTTTAAAAAATTTAAATAAAAATTATAAAATTTTGTCAAATACTATTTGTTCATCTGTTTAATATAATTTTAAAAACAATTTTATTTAAAATTTTAATATAATATATTAATATATTTTTAAAACATCAAAAACTTAAAACTAATCATTATTTACTTCTTGATTAATCGGTTAGGTGATAAATCCACCCAAACTACCCAATTCTTTAGATCCGACGGATCCAAAAAACATAAAAATTATGGATATTCGGTCCATTTACATCCCTACTTTTAAAAGATGGTTTTTACCTAACAAAAAAAACTATATTTTAATAATTAAACAGGACAATCATCAATTCATAATCACTAATTAGGAGATAATAAACACATATATATACTGAATATTCATGATTTTTATGTTATTTGGATCCGACTCAAAGAATCGGATAATTTGGGTGGGTTTAACACCTAACCGATTAATCAAGTAAATAATGATTAGTTTTAAGCTAAACATGATAATCATCAATTCATAATTACTAATTAGGAGCTAATAAACACATATATATAGAGGTGTAGTACTGAAGAAGCTATTATTATACACGTCGCCTTCTTCTTCCTCTCTTTCATAGTTGTAGTTGTTTCAATGGCGACTGTGATCGATGCATCGATTTCGTATAGACTAATAATGGAAGAGGAGTCTTCAATATCTTCGAAAGAAGAACATAGCCCTGTGGATGCCGTTCTCTTCGTCGGAATGTCTCTGGTTCTCGGAATAGCTTCCAGGCATTTGCTTCGTGGCACTAGAGTCCCCTACACCGTCGCTCTCCTCGTTATCGGAATTGCTCTTGGATCTCTCGGTTCGATTTCGTTCATTTTCTTATGAGATTTGATTGAATTTCTCCATTATTAGTCAGACAAGTCAACGTATTGATTTATAAATTTCTTAAACGGTTTGTTATGATTTATATATATATATATATATATATATATATATTCAGAATATGGAACTCATCATAACCTTGGGAAGGTTGGCCATGGAATTCGTATCTGTAAGCTCTTCAAATTTTGCGAGTTTTTTTTTTGTTTTGTTTTGTGGCTAGTTCTATTTGAGAATCAACGAATCTCAATTTTGTTATTGTGTAGGGAATGAGATTGATCCTGAGCTTCTGTTAGCTGTGTTTCTTCCTGCTCTTCTTTTTGAAAGTTCGTTTTCAATGGAAGTTCATCAGATTAAGGTTTGTTTTAAAGAGTTTCTGTAAATCTTAGTTATTAATAGATGCTAATTGTTTTGGTTATTTGTAGAGATGTATAGGACAAATGGTGCTACTTGCTGGGCCTGGAGTTCTCATTTCAACATTTTGTCTCGGATCACTTGTGAAGGTATGCAGTAGTCTAGTGTCAAGTAGACGTTGACAAACGAACAAAGACAAAATAATCATAAGTGAATGAAAGTATATTGCTATTTTGCAGCTCACTTTTCCCTATGAATGGGACTGGAAAACGTCGTTGTTGCTTGGGGGACTTTTAAGTGCTACAGATCCTGTTGCTGTTGTTGCTTTGCTAAAGGAGCTTGGTGCTAGTAAAAAGTTAAGCACCATTATTGAAGGAGAATCCCTAATGAATGATGGGTAATCATCATCTCAGCTTTTGCTAATTTTTTGTCATAATCTGGTTAATCTATGACATTTATACTTACACTTTATGATTTCATAAAAAAAAAAATATTCCAGGACTGCTATTGTGGTTTTCCAGTTATTCTTAAAGATGGTTATGGGGCATAGTTCTGACTGGGGTTCTGTAATCAAGTTTCTAGTTAAAGTCGCACTTGGAGCGTATGTCTTGATCTTTTCCTCCTAACGACAGCTAGTTGTTGAGTTCTTAGCATTATAAACTTCTTACGTATGATTCTGTCTGTTCAGTGTAGGCATTGGTATCGCTTTTGGCGTTGCCTCAGTTCTTTGGCTCAAGTTCATATTTAATGACACAGTAATAGAGATTACTCTTACAATTGCAGTCAGCTACTTCGCATATTACACTGTATGTCTTTCTTTAGACTTTGAAATCCTGTGTCAAGATCTTATATTTATAGTACTAATGAGAGTTAACTACTGTGTGACAGGCTCAAGAGTGGGCTGGGGCTTCTGGTGTTTTGACGGTGATGACTTTGGGCATGTAAAAATTTCAGTGATCTCATTTTTTTCTTTCTTTTCATGTGAGAAGCCACTTGTAATATTATAGCTGTAACAGGTTTTATGCTGCATTTGCAAGGACAGCATTTAAAGGTGACAGTCAAAAAAGTTTGCATCACTTCTGGTATTTCTCTAACTTGTGGAATTGGAATTGCTTTGTATAGCTTAACTTAATGAAAAAGGTTGATCTATGTAAGACAGTTTTTCCCGGTAACTTGTGCAGGGAAATGGTAGCGTATATTGCAAATACATTGATTTTTATCCTCAGGTAAGGGTGTAATCATATAGACTCATCTCATGCTTGGGCCAACCATCAGAAATGAGCTTATGGGTTGCAAAAAGCTATTTTACTTCAGCCTACTCTTTAGCCAGTGCTGAAGTATTTAAGTTGCTTCTCATTTTATTTTTGCAGTGGCGTTGTCATTGCTGAAGGCATTCTCGATAGCGATAAGATTGCCTACCAAGGTGCCATTAATTGTTATAAATTTGCAGTATTTTTTTCTATCTAAAAGTGATTTCAAGTCAGGTTATATGTACATAGTTTAATTTTCTGCAGCCATGTGTATTGAATCTGAGTCCCAAGTCAATGATTTCCATCTGTTATCATAGTATGCTACTATGCTATCAGCGTGGACAGACCTCTATATTCATGGTATCTGGTTCTGACAGTTCCTTAGCGTGAATTTGTTTTAAAGGACAAAACGTGGCATCATTGATTTGAGGAAGTGATGAAATTGCCACTATGCTAGGACCGAAATGTGTTTTTCTTTTTCACCAGTCGGTTGATTATTAAGTAGCTTTTAATTATACTGTCGTGGATATATGTTTTTTTTCCTGGAACCATACCCGCATAAGGCACACGCCACACAGTATCATTGAACTTACCTTTTTTTAACACTCTGGATTTAAGGAATCACAATGACCCATGTTTTTACAGGGAATTCATGGGGATTTCTTTTTCTACTATACTTTTACATCCAACTATCGCGTTGTGCTGTTGTTGGTCTTCTATATCTGTTCTTATCTCGTGTTGGCTATGGCTTGGATTGGAAAGAATCCATTATACTCATATGGTCTGGTTTGAGGGGTGCAGTGGCGCTCGCACTCTCTTTATCTGTGAAGGTTAGTTTTCAACTACGTTGTCCTTCTGGACCTTCTCTCTACATCGCTTATTCAGCCACATTGATTCAGTGTTGACCTACCTTATTCTCGATCTTTTGATTCAGCAATCAAGTGGAAATTTATTTCTTAGCACGGAGACAGGAACATTGGTAAGTTCTGGATTTAGTATGCTAGGTGTTACTGACAGCCTATATGAATTATGGAAGAGTATCATTTCGGTCTCTTAATATTCTCATTTGTTTTGCAGTTTATTTTCTTCACAGGTGGAATTGTGTTCCTAACTCTGATAGTTAATGGATCCACTACCCAATTTGTTTTACGCCTTCTTCATATGGATGGTTTACCAGCCACAAAGGTCAAAATCTTTTAACATACTTCATTTTCAACTTTAATATGCAAATTTATGATAGTGTCATTGGGATACCAGGAAATTTATGGTTATACCCGTGTCTGTCGGGTGTTTGAGCCATTGAACGGGCATACTTAGGTGTTTATGTGCGTCAGTTAATAGTTCGCCCAAGGGTGGCTCTAAAAAACCTCCAGCTCTTATCTCAAAATGCTCAACTCCTGAATTTATTTTTAACTCTGCACTTTTCTTGTTGACAGAAACGAATATTGGAGTATACTAAGTATGAACTGCTGAATAAGGCCTTACAAGCGTTTGAAGATCTAGGAGATGACGAGGAGTTAGGACCTGCTGACTGGCCTACAGTTGAAAATTATATTTTAAGCTTAAAAGATTCAGAAGGGGAACAGGTTCATCCTCATAGTGATTCTAACACAGGAAATCTTGACCATACGAGTTTGAAGGACATACGTATACGATTCTTAAATGGTAATGATCACGTCTCTTTCTACCTATTATACTATTTTATTAGGCAGATCATTGACCTTTGTTTGAGTCTTTTGCATGGATCAGGTGTTCAGGCAGCTTACTGGGAGATGCTTGATGAGGGAAGAATATCTGAAAATACTGCTAATATTTTGATGCGGTCTGTGGATGAGGCATTGGATCGAGTTTCTACAGATTCTTTATGTGACTGGAGAGGTCTAAAACCGCATGTTAAGTTTCCGAGTTACTATAACTTTCTTCATTCTACAGTTATCCCACGCAAGTTGGTCACATACTTTGCTGTTGAAAGACTGGAATCGGCTTGCTACATTTCCGCTGCATTTCTTCGTGCACATACAATTGCACGGCAACAATTGTATGATTTTCTAGGTATGTATAATTCAGATTCTGGGTCACAGTTTGGGAAAAAATGACTGAAAAATAATTGAACATGTATATGATTGGATCATCTCTGTTGCTCTATGGTTGCAAGTACCTCAACTTAGTACCGTTTTTTTCTCTTAAATATCTTTCTTCTATATCTATACAGGGGAAAGTAATATTGGTTCTACTGTAATTAATGAAAGTGAAATGGAAGGAGAGGGAGCAAAAGAGTTCTTGGAAAAAGTCCGATCTTCATTTCCTCAGGTTGGGAGTCGTATCACTTCTTTTGGGTGATTTATTTTTCTCGCGATGAATCACATATAATGTTTGATCAATTTGGTTTTCAGGTTCTCCGTGTTGTGAAAACAAAACAAGTAACATATTCGGTGCTGAATCATTTGCTCGATTACATTCAAAACCTTGAGAAGATTGGCTTATTGGAAGAAAAAGAAATCGCTCATCTTCATGACATTGTCCAGGTACAAACTAAATAATCTGATTCTTTCGACAAATGGTCCTCTCTATCTGTCTCTGTCTCTTATGTCTAGTGTTATTTCTCTCTCTTTCTCTGTAGACCGGCTTGAAGAAGCTTATGCGAAACCCTCCAATGATAAAACTTCCAAAATTAAGCGACATGATCACCTCACATCCGTTTTCGGGTGCTCTTCCTCCTGCAATATGTGAGCCCCTAAAACAGTCGAAAAAGGAAACAGTGAAGCTGCGCGGTGTCACGCTTTATAAAGAAGGTTCAAAGCCAACTGGAGTCTGGCTTATTTGTGATGGCATTGTTAAGGTAACCCAAAACTGACTCAGTCAAAATTTCTAATGATCCATTATCTTCTTCATCACTGAATGTTATGATAATCCTACAGTGGAAAAGCAAAAGCTTAAGAAACAATCAGTCGCTGCATCCAACTTTTTCTCATGGTAGTACATTAGGACTCTACGAAGTACTCACTGGGAAGCCATATATGTGCGACATGGTTACAGATTCTATGGTTGTTTGTTTTTTCATCAAGAGCGATGTAATACTATCTTTTCTACAATCAGATTCTACTGTTGAAGATTTCCTTTGGAAGGTACGTCTTCATTGGAAACCACTGAAGCAGAGAAACTCATCTCTTGGTTGTCGCTGACTGCAGCAACTTCTTTCGTTTTCTTTTGCAGGAAAGTGCATTGGTTCTGCTCAAAATCTTGCGTCCTCAGATTTTCGAAAAAATGGCAATGCAAGAATTGCGAGCTCTTGTCTCTGCTGAAAGCTCGAAAATGAAAACATTTGTATCTGGAGAAGCAATCGAAGTCAATTATAACAACATTGGTTTATTATTAGAAGGATTTATAAAACCAGTTGGTACTCAAGAAGAGCTTATTGCATCTCCCGCCGCATTATTACCTTATAACGTGAATCAAAGCTTCCGTAATTCATCAGAAGCTTCATCAGGTAATCAAAACCCTTGTAGAAGAAGTCATCGAATCATTCAATCGAATAAAATCAAAACTGTATGTGTTTTTTTCCGACCACAGGTATCATGAGAGTGAGTTTTTCAGTACAAGCAACACAATACAGTGTAGAGACAAGAGCAAGAGCAATCATCTTCAACACTGGAGCATTTGGAGCTGATAGAACTCTTCATCGAAGACCATCTTTGTTAACAGCACCACCACATACCTCAAGCTCTGATCAGCTTCAGAGATCTTTTCGTAAAGAACACAGAGGTCTCATGAGCTGGCCTGAAGGTATTTACGATGTTAAACAACAACAAGAGACCACAAATTTAAGTTTGTCTGAACGAGCAATGCAGCTTAGCATTTTCGGCAGCATGGTAAAAAACAATAAGATCACAGATTCTTTTAAGATTATTATCGATGAATGTTTCGACTAACCCGAAGCGTTTCATTTTTTTCAATTAGGTAAAAGTCTACAGAAAGAGTGCGAGTTTCGGTGGGATTCATAATCACAAGTCACAAGATAACTTATTGTACAAGAAACTTCCATTAAACTCAGCTCAAGGTCTCGTTTCAGCCAAATCAGAAGGTTCAATTGTGACCAAGAAACAGCTTGAAACCCGTAAATTTGTGTCTCAGCTTCCTCATCAAGCGGAAAGCAGCAGCTCAAGGCGAAATACGATGGAAGAATCAAGCGATGATGAAGAAGAAGAAGAAGGAATCATTGTGAGAATCGATTCTCCAAGCAATATCGTTTTCAGAAACGGTCAATGAGCATTGACATGTTTGTAACATAACGAAAATGTCTGCTTACTCATTCTTGTCCATGAGCAAAAGAATAAAAGCCAAAGATTACACAAAGCAATTTGATGAATGTTGTGAAAATAATATTAGGTTATTAGTAGTTTGTGTTAAATCAGGACATTTTTTCCTACTCGAACAAATCAAGACTTTTTTCCTTCTTTTTCAATCATTCTTGGTGATTAAGTTACATTTTCCTTGAAACAATATCTGCCAATGATTTCTCGAAGGTTAAAAATATTTATGACTATTGCTAGTGATAAATATTAAAAAGATTATTTAGTAATTATTATTATTATTATTATTATGTAGTTGTTATTGATATCAAAGTAGATAAACATATAGATATTATAAATCATAATACAAAACATTATAGTAAGCATATATATCTATCTATCCATCTATTTCTAATATAATATATACTACGATAAAGAGCAATATATTTTTATTGATAGATTGTTAATTCTGATAAGTGTACATATGACAATTTCTCATACATACTCAAAAATCAAGACTTTTTCCTTCTTTTTCAATATTTTTGGTGGTTACTTAACATTTTCCTTGAAACAATATCTGCCAATTTGAAAACAAATAGAAATTTATCATATTCGATTACCTGTTACATTTTTCTTCTTCATCTTTTTCTTTCTTTCTCTGCTGTCCATTTTCTTCTTTAATTAGTAGGATGAGAATAATTATATTATTGATGTTTGACGAGGTTGTCAAAAACAAAAGTTGGACCCCAACTCAATTAAGGTTAAAACTTATACAAGGTTTCTGCATAAAAATTATTACAACCCAACTTAACTGCAAATGCTACGATTCGTGTTCAATATTTTTATAACGATTTCAATCATAATGAGCTGACATGAATCTCTAAAATGATTTGAAAAAGTCCAAATTTTCACATATCTTAAGATTAGTTGACATTCAGTTCATGATTTTCCATTTAATTAAAAAAAAAGTGTAGCTAACAACATTTGGTACTTAGTAGTTAATCGAATTTCTTTTAAACAGCTGTAACAATAATTACAGTACTAATTATATATAAAAAAATATCACAAATCTTAACCAAATCCACGATGAGCCTAAGCCACATGCATGCACTATCTTTATTTCCATAGGCAATAGGCATATGACCACTTAGTCACTTGCCACTTTCCGTTTTTATTTTTCTTTCTTTTCTTGGGACGTTAAGCTTAGTTGCTCATGCCGACATAAGCATTACTTCATTGTATTCTTGCACTTGAATCGTCACCGTTTATTTTCTTTAAGACATCCAACAACGGCGGTGATCTAAAGCTGATATTATTGCCATGTATTGGGCCTGAACAAGATGGGCTTGTTATTGCCTACTTAACAGTAAGAACATTTTTTTAATTTGTTGACAAACAAAATAAATAATTTAAAATATTTCCCTTTTTATCTTTTTACCTTTTACCCTTTAATTTTTCTTACCTTTGAAATTTAAATTTATTCCTTTTATTTTATTTATTGGTTCTTTATTTTCTTTCTTCCTATTGTTTTCTTTGTTTATTTTCCTTTATTCTTGTTTACCCATTAATACTTTATTTATTTAGCTTGTGAATATTCTCTTAATAAATAACAAATCGCTTTGCTAACTGAAAGAAAAGTATAATGACTACAAAGCTCAAAATGCGAAATCCAAGAAATTTAAAAGAAAATAATATAATATTTCTCATTAGAATAGTCCAACATTTTCAAAATTTACCTCCCCTAACTTTTCTTTACAAAAGTTGAAAGTTTCTCTCACCGCCAATGATTATTTTGGCCTTATAAAACCTCGATTATTTTACTCATAACAACTCCAACTAATTACCATTATTACATAATTTACCCCTTAGTTCTGATTATAGTAATTGTACCCCTCCCTTGTGTTTGAATCCTTGTAAGAGCCACCACGGCTTTGCCTGAGAGGCCCGGTCCACGGGCAGAGACGCATGGTCGAGACGCAAAGTCTCCCACCGGATGTCGAACTGGTCGAGATGGAGCCATCAAAATTTTCTCGTTGATATCATTTAAGGTTACATCATCTTCCCGACCACCTGGTTTCACTAGTCCAAATGGATACACTAGTCTTGTGATTAGTCTTTTGTTCTTATTACCACAATTGGATGAAGATGGTTCAGTTGGAGATTTTTCTCGGACATAATTTTTGTCAGAGGAAACAGAAGTGTCGGGAGACTCGTAAACAGTGGATATTGGCTCTTGGAAGTAATTGATTTCACTCTTACGTTCATCTGTATATTATGAAATTATTAGGCAAAGAATTTTTATTTTATTAGATTGCAACAACGTATTGGCTCAAAAAACTACTAAAGTGGACGCTAGACCAGATGTTTTAGGCGGTTTCTTAGTATAATATGTTAAAAACATTCTAAAATTAGAAACTCCAGTTTATATAAATATGTAAAATTTTATTATGTAAACAAAATAAATAAATTTGGGACCATGTTATACGTGGTAGAAGACAATGACGAAACGAAATCAGTAAAGTGTTTCGATATTAATTATATTTAAAACATATAATTACATTTCTTTTAAATACACGAAAAGAGTGTTTTCATCAGAATAACAAAATGTAGTCAGCTGAATATAAAATTATTTCTTTCCGACAATTTAAGTTATCTTTTTTCCTTTCTTATGTTGTGTCATTTGAATTATTTATAATGACTGATACCTTTATAATTATTAAAAATACAATAAAAATGGATCTCACCTGTGCTAACATGTGGAGTGACAAACTGATTATTCAAACAGCTATAACTCTCATGCAGGCCCCAATCGTTCTGCAAATTCAACGATCAGCAAATTTCAATTTAGTTTTATATTATTACCAAATCATTTGGAAATGATAATCGACCAGTAATTCAGTTATTATTCATATCCCTAGCTAAGAAATAATTCAATTAACTTCTCTGACAAATAACTGAATAAATTATACAAACCTGCGAATAGATATCGTTAAAAGAATTTGACGGATCCTCAAACAAGAGACGTCTCCTTTTGCTTCTCTCGCCGGACTCGATAAGTGCGTCTTCGAGGTAACCTGTTGAGACGTCGGAGTAATCCATCGCCGGTGATTGGAAAGATTGTTCCGTTGATCCATTCATGAATCCACATGCCTCTGCAAACACACATTACACTTTTTATATTCTTCTCTAGTAATATAATTAACATAATTTTTTTGCATCATCTATATATACAGACATCTTATATATATATAATAGAAATTCTTGAAATAAATACATGCATATATGTCGATACAAAGATATATTTTTACATCATGTACGTATGTGCTTATGTATCATATTTAAGATAAATGAAATGCCATTGGATGCTCGGATAAATATGTATGTCTTATATATATGTATGTGTGTGTACCAAGATTGAAGTCAGGCTTGAAGAGTGATCCAAGGTTATGGAGATCCCAAGTGGGGAGAGAGTAGAGAAGCTCACTCATTTCTTGTGTTTTTTTTTTCTTTTTGATTTACTAGCTGATTGTTTTGTATAACAAAAACTTATATGGCTGCCTATTTATGTTGGTGGACTGTGTGTCTAAAGTGAAAGTAAATCAGAATAATTAAATTATAAAATTGGAAAAGAAAATTAAGTAAAAAAAAGGTAGTGGGGGAAGTTTAGAAGACGAAGACGAATTTCTACTCGATACAGTCAACGGAAAACGAAATAAAGCCAAAGATAAATTGTTGGATGGATGGTGTTCTTTCTCCTTGAGATGAGGAAATGTACTCAATAGTTTTTTTTTTCATCAAGAACAACATTATGCAAGTTTAAACATTGATGGTGACACAACTATCCAATACACAACGTCGATCGAAATTGATATAAAACTTTTACACATTTATCACTATCTTATAATTTTAAATTAAATCATATATCAAAAATAATAATCAGATTATATTTGAATAAATAGCATTGTAAAATGTGAATCTAGTTATAGGTAAACTTACTTTCCACATTTTCTGTATAAATCAGTTTGTATTCGGGGGGTTTATAACTAAACTAAATGCATGTATTGAAAAAGTATGTTATCGAACTCTGTAACTTGACAAAAATAAATGAATCAGTATATTTATTTGAACGTCTATACTTAATATATTAGAGACGTTCCTATCTAACTCCATACAAGTGTTTGAATTTTGTTAGGGTTTGGTTAGATGGAGGACCTAATAATGGCTAAAGGTTATGATATCACATCATGTTGTTATTTTAACTTTTTCGCTTTAAGCAAATTTAGTAAATAAATCTTATAACTTGACTCAGTCAATATATGATAGAATAAGAAAAATATCATACATGTGGATTTTAAAAACCGTCGGCAATTTTATGATGTATTATATTTGGTCTAATGGTGGTTACGTACGTACGTTATTAAGTAAACCCCAGATATTAGGCTTAAATCTAATATAATTACAATTTTGTTATTAAGTAGACGTCCATTTCACTGTTTATTAGTGATGATAATGATGTTGTGTTTATTTTATTAACGTTTTATATTATATATTGCTGATAACAACATCAGTAAACGAACATGTTACATATCTATGGTCAATCAAAATTAACAACGTTGTTTTGGTAATTGGATTGCTAAGTCATAAAATTGTAACATTTTGAAAAAGTGATGTATTTCACAGCTCACTAAACCATATCCTCAATGTCAAACGTCAATAATTAGTCTTGAAATATTTATTTTTTGTCCCTCTAGTTTAACCAAAAAGTCATGTATAGGGAAATTTTTTTGTTTCCTACCGACTTATAGAAAATTTTATGTTTAGTTTATTTAAATTTTGATTCTATTTTTTTTTTTTTGCTTCTGATTTGGTGAACAACCGTTCATCTTTTGGATGCTTTTTTGGGTTTTTTTCTTCATTCTTCACAATGGTGGGTCGTGTCACGTCCTTTCACGTTTACCTTCTTCCATTATTTACATACCTTTATTTCAATTTATGTTTGTTTTTTTATTTTATTTGACTTGATCTGATTTGATTTGATAAGATGATGAAAATGTTCGGAATGGTAGCAACAGTTGAAGCGATGTAATCACTATAGAATAAGTTTGGTCGTGGGTAATCAGAACGGTAGTTATGATACAGTTTAAAAGATGAATTTAACATAATATAGCCATAATGATTTGGCTGTGATTGAATATGATCTGAAAAATCGGGGTTTTAGTCAAAACATAAAGTAACATCTGTAGCAAACATAATTAAATATAAAATATAATTTTAATATAATAATAATCGATAATAAAACATAAATTAACTAAAAACAATTCAAAACAAAAAATAATATACTACTTAAAATTACAATGTATATATAAATGTATAAAAAATCTAAATGGGATCTTACGCGAATGTTACAATTCTCCCTAGATCCGTCCAACCAGACTGAAAAATAATATCAATATTAACTTTAATATTGTTATAGATTAAGTAACTATAATGCTACTAAACTGGTTCTATAGTTACGTTACCAAAATATTAAAGCAGGACATGTAAAAGACAACAATATCAAAGACCCAAATAATACTATTTTGGTAACGTTTTTGATAATAATTTTGTGATTGGTAATTCTTAAAGTGATACATCCCCTACGACAATGGTACGTGATTATCACTAAAACCCCTACACTTTTTTTTAGTTGTTGTTCCAGACAACAAATTCTTACGTTTTTTTGTGTGTGTGTGTGTTTTATAACTAGTTTCAAACATGATTACGCACTCGGTCATATTAAACGTATGTTTCTCAATTGTAAGTATATCCGTTTCCACAAATATAGTCGCTTGTAATATTTACCTCTGGTAGTATGTATTTAGTATTACTTTCCACGATTTATAAAATCCTTAAACATACGAAAAAATTCTCTAAACATGTTCCCCGGGTACAATTTTGTTGTGGGCCCAAATGTAGGCACGCTTGTGGGGCCTCATAAAGAAAACGAAAGATTGCGCCGGTATTATTCGAGGGACCCATATCTTTAACCGCGTATAATTAAATAAATAAATAAAAAGTATTTTTCAACGCACAATAATAAATTAATTTCATTTCATTTTATTTAACGTTTATTTATTGTGTTGCTTTCTTTTTCTCATGCTTGACAAAATATAGGGATTGACTACTTCCTAAGTTTTTGCTAAATAGGGATTTGTATGGCCCAAATAGATTTGGCCCATATTTGATTGAAGCCCATTCATTCAGATTGAGCCAAAATTTCATACATATATCAACACAATCCTAACCTTTCGTTACCCTTCGATTAAAAGGTTTGCTGTTACTTTTTTTTTTTTTTGATAAAATTTGGTGCATTATTTTTTAATAGGGACCACGGCCTCAACTCCATCATAATACTGTTGTTGCATCGATCCCTTCAAATTATGAAACTCTTGATTTTCTTCCTCTAAACTATTACATTACTTTTTAACTCCAGTTAAACTATTTTCTCTGTCTAATTCCTTCTGAATTTTAAATTGTGATTAAATCTTCTAATTTGCGATCACATTACCTTTTAAAGCTGACCCAATCTGATCAAACCAATTAAACTCATTTACCCAATTTGATCAAATTGGAGAAACACTTGATGGTCTTCATTGAAGGTTAGAAAATAGTAACTTGGATCCAAAGCAACTTGTACTTGCTAAAGAAGAACATGCCAATGATTATCCAAAAGGTATCCCTAAACGTGGTGCTGATGATCTTATAGACTTGTTTATTGTTTCTTTTTCTAGTCCAATATAATAAATATGGATATCAAGATAGTGAATGGTTTAATAAGCTATGGAACGCAGTTAGATTTGCGATGATTCATCTTGGTTATGGCTACACTCATCTGTTAACTCTACACCTTGAAACTATGCCATTGAGCTGCCAATAGATTCTTTCAGTACTAAACAAGGCGATAACAAAGACAGTGGATTCACTGAATGCTTACGAGTTTTCTGACGCAGCCAACAAAGTTCACCATTGGTGGAAATACCAGTTTTGTGATGTATACACTGAAGTAATCAAGCCTTATTTTACCAAACTAGAATTTAGTATAGAGAGGACTCATGCAAAACATGTTCATTGGGTTTGTTTAGAGACTAGATTGAGATTGCTTCATCCATTTATGCCTTTTGTTACCGAAGATCTTTGGCAACGATTGCCTTGGCCTAAAAGACTGTGAAAGGAAAGCTTATATCATGATTTGCGACTACCAATCTCACATTGAGGTCTCTCTCTTTCTCTCTGTTTCTAAATTCCTTTTCTTGATCTATTCTCTCTTTTTTTCGGATTCTAATATGATTTGATCATAGAACTGGAGAAACGAAAAGGCAGAAACGGAAATGGAGATTGTTCTGATGACTAAGACATCTCTTAGCGCAAAGAGAGAAGAGTTTCTAAAGCAACAGAAGAAGGAAAGGTTAGAAAATGATTATGAGGATACATCCAATTTATCTTTGTTTCTCTTCTTATATCATTTTTGTTTTTGTTTTCCTTAGGTTGCAATATCATTTAATTTAATACCAGTTATTTAACATTATTACATTTTCCGACGATAACTGGTATTGGGTTATTGTATATTTTTTTTAAATTGGTTTGGCATTTTTGAGACTGGTTTGACTTCTTTTAAAAGACATCTGGTTGTAATAAAACTGTGTAGTTATAATTGCGTAATCCTTATTACCCCTAATTTTTTGTGTTATTCATAAAGATGCTGTGATTTAGAAAGAGATTAAAAAAAATATGAAATTTTTTAGGACTTAGGATTCTTTTAAGGAAAAAAAATAAGTAGAAATAATATATATGCATATGTATGTATATTTATTATTCTCTCTATACTATAATAAACATCTAATTTAAAAATCTAGATATTTAGTAAATATTGTTCTATCCAGTTACAAGCGCAAGCGCAAGCGCGATCTTAGTCTATATACATAATAAATCACCATTCATTAGCATCCAATATCAAATCACGAAACTATACACAAACGAAAAAGAAGAAAAAAACAAATAAATCCAAGCAGCATTAAAAAAAAAGATGTCCAAATGGAGCTAAATTTTCTCGTCAATCATTCTGGCCTGAACTCTCGCCGGGAGAGAGTCAAGGTCATGAAGAACCTTTTCGAAGTCCAAGACCAATCTCTCAGCTAAGGTTCGAGAGAAATCTTCTCGGACCACAACTCGGAGGACAGTAACGTGTTCTGCATCTGCGGGCATTGTATAAGCTGGAACGATCCAACCAAAGCGTCTGAGCATTTCGGCCACTTCAAATTCGTTATGGCGGCTACTATCTTTGAGTGAAAAAGCCACTAATGGAACACCATTTTCTTTGGAAACGATGTTAAAACGTCCTGTGTTCTCTAACCCTTGTCTTAGTACCATCATGTTTTCTCGGCAATTATTCATTACGTTGCGATACCCCTAAGAAAAACATTATATTATATATTGTTTTTTGAGGAGAAGATCTTCCATTGCCATTTAGCCAACCAAACAATATATATATATAGCTTGGCCTACTCATCTGTTTACATAAAAAGAAATGGTAATTGGGTCATTTTGAGTAATTATTTACCTCATATCCTAGACGAATCAGCTGGTAGTACTGAGCAATCACTTGGCTTGAACCTGGTTTATATTGATACAGTAATATCAAATTTTGTATATATATATATGTTAGTTTTTATCTCTTATGTTGAAGCAACCTCATTATATACATGTATGTATGTCACAACCTAAAGATATATAATGAAGTAATTAAAAATAACTAAGAGAATACATCACATCTTTCATTAGAAAGTTTTTTAAAAAAACAATCTTGTGGGCAGTGTACCTTTCGAGAAGTTGAGTGTGAAGGTGTGTTGATCGGCGCCGAGATAATTGATATGGAAGATAAGTTCCTCTGGCAAATCAGTTTTGGTTCTCCAGATAACCCAACCGATTCCAGCATAAACCAAACCATATTTGTGACCACTCACATTTATGCTCTTAACCAACGGTAACCGGAAATCCCACTCGAGCTCCGGATACAAGAACGGAGCAATAAACCCACCACTCGCTGCGTCCACGTGGATCGGCGTTTCCCATCTGCGAATTGCGTTTTCAACGTTAAACCAAACTCTAACCGGTTGTATAATTATTTGCTTTAAGAAAAAATTGGTTTGTTTTAATTACCCGGTTTGTCTGTTCTTCTTGGTTAGGAGATCGTTGAGGAGCTTAACGTCTTCGAATTCTCCGGTTAGCGTCGAACCGAGGATGGCTGCAACACAGATTGTATTTTCGTCTACCATTTCCACAGCCTTTTTAGGGTCCATAACGTAATATCCTTCTCTTAACTTCACTTCCTTGAGTTCTACTTCGAAATACCTTGCAAATTTCTCCCAGCAAACCTATATTGAACCAGAAATGGAGTAAAAATATATAACTTAAACCAGAGCTACTATTTTGCTGGTTTGAAGTTCAATTCTTTGGTTTATTATTTCAATAATTTTGGGTTTAACAATTTTAAAAAGAATATGCAGTGAACCAAAGACTGAGGAACAAAGACTTAATCCGCAGTGGCCAATTTTTGGGTTTAATATTTTAAGAAAGTAATGGCTCGGTTGTGTTGTTTTAGTCTTTGTAGTTTAAGAAAACAAATAACTAGATTAAATTACAAGTCTTTTGAGTAATGTTTCAAGTTTTCGGATTAGATTTGTATTACATATATATTCCTTATGTTTCATAATATCCTTT